>VZTI01001825.1:932404-994839 GCA_013397865.1 Struthidea cinerea | reverse complement strand
GGGTTTTTTTTTGGTTTTTTTGTTTGTTTGTTTGGTTTTGTTTTGTTTTGTTTTGTTTTGTTGCATGGTTTTCTCTCCACTAGAGTTCCTATGCTTTAAGGGTAGCTGCAGAAAAGGAAATTTTTGCCCCTTCTACTTCAGATCTCAGTCAAGTTAGGACCTTGTCCTTGCTGTGAGTTAAGGATTTCCCTGCCCCACCAGTCTTTGAAGCTGTCTCTGTCCAGCTGTCAGCTGGGCAGCTGCAGCAGCAGCATTTTGTGTCACACCAGGCAATGTTGATAGACATGTGTTGCCCATTGTTGAAAAGTTAGGTGAAGGCTGCTACAAAATACATGGAATAAAAGATAAAAAATATTTGCCACAGCATTTCTTATATCTTTTATTTATTTTGCTACAGGCAGACAGCTTGAAACAAAGCAAGAATGAGGAATGTGATCCCAAGGCATTTCATGTTCAGATTCCTTTCTGACAAAGAATAAATCATTTCAGCCCAACTGGGCAGCTGTAATAGATATAAAAAACCCCACCAAACAACCCCAAACCAAGTGCAACACAAAGCTAGTAATAAAGCAAGGTGGTGAAGGGTCAGGCTTACAGAAAATTCGTTCTCTTGGCTTCAAAAGGCATGCAGAACTCAGAATTTCTTTCAAGACCTGGTGGTCTAGTGAAGATACAGGTCAAAGATTGCAGTGTTTTTTCAAACTATTTTCTAGACATATCAATATACAGTTCAGGTGGGCTGAAGGAAGATGCATTAGAGTAAGCTGCTTGTTTTTGTCAAGTCATTCCCATAAAATTGTGTCCTTGCTTGAACCTGTGTCCTACTCAGCTGACCCTGTTATTGCAGTCTGGATTAATTCAGACCCTGTATCTTTCTGTCTTTCCTGCCAGCAAAAGCACTGTCACTATGGTCTCTCAAGAACAGTTTGACAATATTATGTGCACTTGCTGGGCTGTCATGCTCCTGGTTTGTTAATTTTGGTATTATTGCTTTGGAAGTCTTACTTTTAAATTATTCTCAATTGCAAGAATAGATAACTTTTTCGACATTAATTTGCTACAGGCATTTCAACCAAGACTTTTATTAATCATAAGTCTCTTGAAAAAGGCCATGTGAAAATTTTACTGCTCAGATGACAGGTATTATCCCTTTATTCCTGTGTGATGCTAGAAGAATAGACAGTGTGTTCGTAACAACAATCTGGTGTTCCCCATAGTGCTGCAAGCTATTTTATTAGCTACCTCCAGATAGCTTTATTAATTGGACTGTCCTTCAGACAGCCGATGGTGAAGAATGTGTTCATAACACAGCTGAGGATGTAAGTCATAACAGTATTTTTCAATTTGTAAAATTTATTTCAACTCACCTGCTGTCTTCCTCTGGGGCAGAACATAGACATGCGTAATGCAGGACATGTGTACACTTATTGATCTGGGGGCCTCAGGATTATGGAGAGGTTCTAAACATTTTGTAGCTTCTTTGCCCACAGCTATTTTGCACAACACAGAAGCAATAACCTGCAATCACAGTGAAAGTTGTGGTCTGAGGTAGAGCATTACTTATTGAAAACTAGTGATTTTCTTCTCAAAAGTCATCCTTTAAATCTTCAAAGGTTTCTAGTGGTAAGGAATTATAAAGACTTTTTATATCACCTGAAAGATGGTAGATTCAACAATGTAGCAGAATAACATCATGATGGAACACCATTTCACTGTTAATGATTCAATGAAATGTGAAATATTCCAGCCTTCATTCTAGGTAAATATATTTGACCAGCTTTAGGCTTAAAGCCAGAAGTTTTCAAAACAAGGTCTCAATTTCAGGAGCATAATTTCCAGCAAAAGAGCTTTCTTTTCTTCTCACACAGTGTTTACTCAGAGAGGATGCCCTGCCCATTCTTGGTTTTTGTATGTATCAGTGCTCATAATGCTGTTAGTTTATCCCAAGGTGTGTCTCCACTGACTCCGTATGTGGGTCCATTGACCGAGATCCTCCAAGTAAAGATAGCTTTATCACAGTGACAAGTTCTTCCCATATCTGTAGGGCTCTTTGAACAGCAAAGCTGGTTTATGTGGAGCAGTAGTTGTTAATTGTTTCTCATAATGTCGCTCATGTAAGTCATTAAAATAATTTATTGGTGTCACTGTATGAGCACAGTGCAGAGTTAAACCAGAAACCATCAAGGCTGGATGCTGCCTACCTCAGAAGTTTAAATGAGTTCTGGAATAATTAAGGACAAATCAAAAAATATTACTCCAAAGGTGCAGCATCTAACTCAGAACACCCATAAACCAGAGTCTGCTGGAGGCTGGAAGGATATCCATTGATGGATATCCTGCTGGAGATATTTGTCTAGATGATGTACTACAGCCTTTCTTATATGTAGGAGGGATAAATGACCCTGTCAACCCAAACTGTTTTTGCAGAGTCATTGGAGCTGAGAACCATTCCTTCAAATGCAAGACAACCTGGACTAGTCTAGGAAAAAGTTCTAGTGAAAGTAGTCTTTCTTATTGAATGACATAGAGAAGCTAATTTCTAACTGCCAGTTTTCTAACTTCTAGTCTTTTCCCTGGACTAAGCAATACCCTGTATGAGTACAGTCATTTTGCCCTCATAGTGTCATTCATAAAATTCTACACACTGTGATACATTAATGTACCTTCCAGAGGTTGATCAAGACCCATGAATTTTCCAATCTACTTAGAGCAGTTGTTATTATTATGACAATATTTATTCAATTAATATCTTAAACTAGCCGATTCCATTCTCAGTGGAGTAGTCCATGCTGTTTAATTGTGACCAATGCATGGGAAAAATGTTTGAAAAATAAGGAAGTGCTGAGTTAAGAGGGGGTTACTTAGCATTAAATTGTTAGCCTAATAAAATTATCCTCTAGCATTGCCAAACTTTATCATTTTACTTCACTTGCTTCAAAATTTCGAAGTTGTTATATTCCCTTCATCTCAAATCAATATCTCACTGCAATGTCATAAACCTTTTATTTCCAGGATCGAACCATGTAGTCAGCATTTATAAAGACCTAATTTGAGAAAAGTATTGACAAAATCCAATGTGTATGTAGTGAACTTCATTGTAACAGGTCATTTGTCTCTATTCAATAACTCTAGTAGCATAGTAGCCTCTATTTTACATTGCTAGAGATAGTGGAGATATCAGAACTGTGGTGAATCAGTGATGGGGGTGTATTCACCCCACTCCAAAGTAGGATTTGAGATGTAGTTAAGTCTTTCCCTCAGAAATTTGATAAAATGTCTAGATCTGAGGAGGAGTCAAGAGTGATAATGTCATTTGCCTTGGCTTTAAAAAGAAATGTCTTTCAGAATATACTTGTGCACAAGCTGTGATGTTATGTCTGGATGTGTGTGCAACTAGAGTTGTAAAAAACTAGTTGGATGATCAGGCTCAGAGAATAGTGGTTAATAATTCATACAGGGATGCCAGTAATGAGTTGAACATCGATTCCTTCTGCAGAACAGAGAATTTCTTTTCCTTTGTCCACTGCTACTGCAGTGCAAAAATGGTACCTGGGGTTAGTGGGATTCTTGAGAAACAATGTGTTGAGACTATTGCAGAATGGGAAATGCAATTGTAGAGCTACATCTGAATTTAGAAGATCATACGTCAATTCTTTTCTCTTGAGGCTTTCAGCAACTTTGTGCAAATTTATTTAATTTCTTTGTACTCCCCTCATCTGTGGTAACTTAAGCCGGGCAATTTAATGATAGGGTGATGGTGGGCAGCTTGCCTTGGAAATAGATTAGGGATTGATCCTTCAAGCAGCTCTGCAGACTGATCTGAGGGCAATTTACCATTTGCAGCTACATGGGTGATGGAAGTGCTGTAACTGATTTAGCAGAACCTGAAAGGGAAAATTAATGTAAGGCCTGATTTATCACTGTTGTTCTGTGTTCTGCTGTGACATGCATGAATTACTGTACAACGTATGGTAGAATATCGCTGTTATTCTACACATAATTTAGGTATAGAATGATGATTAGTAATACTTTACTGTCGTAAATTGCCTTTAGATTAAAGAAAAAGTCCCAGTCGGTGGATATTAGTGGGCCAGGATGCAACCCGGTGGCAGCTGAAGCTGAGACACCTCAGCCCAGCAAACCTTTACCTGCCACTCAGACAGCGGCTTCCGAGGAGGAACAGAACAACTCCACAAGCACCCAAAGGCGCAACCCACGGAGGAGTGATTTGAAGAGATATTACACCATTGGTGAGTTTTCTTTCACAGGAAAAATCAAATACACTTGTTACAAAAGCAGGGTCTTACTGTTTATTTGTGGTTTATTTCTTTTGCTTAATCAGAGCTGACTACTAAGTTTACAAATCTCACAGAGAGCAATAAGTTATCGTATATTAATGCTGATGTCAAATTATTCTAAAGAATTAACCTGCTTTATTTACCTGAATTCTTTCTCGCTCCCTTCTTTTTTTTATTCCATAAAAAGCATAAAAGCAATTTTGAAAGGAATGCTTTAGGAAGGATGTAATTCTTGCAATTGATTGCATTGGAATTTTGGCAGAGATTGTTTAGAAGGCTCCTGGTTAGAAAGGATTTCCAGTTTGGAGAGGGAGGAGGCATACTGGGTGGGAAGAACTATTTAGGGGGGCTTATCGGTATCTTTCTCTGAATATTTTGGTTTCCTGGATCTTCATCTGGGATGTTAGCATCTCCATGAGTCTTATCAAACCATCTTAGGCACCCTGGAACATGCTTTGCAGCTTGCTTCCCCATAAATAATTTTGAGATTGTGCCTGACTCCTTTTGGCAAGGTTGGAAGGGAGTACCGTGGGTCATCTGGTCTGAGCTCCCTGCTCAAGCAGGGTCATCGCAGAGCACATGGCACAGGATTGTATCCAAGTGGTTCTTGTCTATCTCCAGTGAGGGAGACTCCACAACCTCTATGGACAGCCTGTTCCAGTGCATGGTCACCTGCACAGTAAAGAAGTTCCTCCTCATGTTCAGGTGGAACTTCCTGTGCGTCAGTTTCTGTCCATTACCTCTTTTCCTATTGCTTGGCAGTAGTTTGTGAGCTGTTGAATTATTGCAGTATTGTGATCGTTTCTTCTGCTCCAAGGGAACTATTTGCATGCCTTTAACTTGTCTAAAAGGTAAAGAAAAATGTGTTTCCTTAGACATCTTTCATCGTGTTATGTCTGATCCCCCATGGTTGTCATTGTAAGTTATGTTGCTTTTAAAGAAGGAAACTTCATTAGCAATCAACCCATTTTAATAATGAAGTCTGTATTTTAAGTGGTGAATGATTGTATGTGTTTGCATTTTTTGATGCCCAAAAATTTTGCTCTATGGTGTTTTTTTCACCTCTTTTCTCCAAGTGATCTTACAGGAATATCAAAGATAAGCCAAGATTGCTTTATACATGAAGCAGGATTTGGAATGGGGGTGGGTTTCATAAGACTAATAATGAAAATAGAATTCCATCACATCATCAAAGTGAGTTCTTAATCTAATTCAGTATTAAAACATATTATTGGCAAATTGACCATAGTTGAATATTCTTCTGTGAGCACCCAACACACAGCCTGCATATGGAACTACAGATTAAGGTTTGTGTTTATCTGCTTGTCAAATTTGACTCACTGCAGTTTCTTTCGGGAATCTTTACACAATCCTTATAATGTGAACCCAAATCTCTATGTGCTTCAAGTGATCACAAGGTCTGAGCACTAGTTGCTCAGGATGTAACCTCTGTGCTGGAATAACTGAATGTTGTTCATACATTTGAATAATTTGTTGGGATACTGTGCAGCACTTCATTCGACACACTTGTTGACTGGAAAAGGCCTCTGAAGGTTGTATAGTCTGGTGTCCTGTTTGAAGTGGGACCTCAGCCAACACCAGACAGAACAGCCAAGGCTTTGTCTTGCTGAGTTTTGACAGTCTCCAGGGGTGGATACTCCACCGCCTCTCTGCCTATCGTGCTGGAACATGGACGGTGTGTCCACAGACAACAGCATTCATGGGCAACTTGCCCATAAACAGATGCTGACGTTAGTGAACAACAGTTGTAGACCCTAGGGAAGTGTGGGGGGAACAGACCACAGAAAGTGGCCAAACTTGCAGGTTTTTTTTCAAATATCATCTTCCATTATCCTTGTATAGAGTACTGGGTGAGTCCAGAGCTGTCTGGACTGACCCACTGTGGGAGATGTGTTGGTTTTCTGTTCTTATACATCCAGCCTTGTCTATGTGACTTGTCTAAACCACAAAGACTAAGTTGCTAGAGCCAGTATTACTGCATACTGCATTATGTCTGACTTTTGCTGACAGGCAAATTAAAGAGACAGGAGTTTCCCTGTATCTTCTCAAATGTTTGATGGCACACGTTCCTGATGATTGTGAAAATGAATGGTTTAATCTTGGACAGCACAGTACTGATGCCAGATGAACATGTTTACTGTACTGACTTATTCCAGTATTGAGTCTATGGCTTTGATAATCTGAGAGAAGGAATAATTATCTTCTTAGAGCATATGTTAATTTATGACCTATATCACCCTCTTGACTTAAAAGAAATTTTCTGTGACTTGTCTCAAAAATAATTTCTAATAGTTAAAGTCTAATCAAATAATTTGTTACTTTCTGAGGATGAATGCACTGACACACCTGTAACAGACCCATACTCCAAAATAGAAAAAAAGACCAGATTCCTGTGATGCTTTGTGTATGATTGGCTGTTATACAGCATAAACAAGCACATTAGATCTGTTGCTGACTTAATACAATTACACAGAGATTTACCTTGTTTTGCCCTTGTTTTCATGTTGCTCTACTAAAAGCAACCTGTGTTCAAGATCAAGTAGATGGATTAAGAAAATAAGTTAGAAAATTAATGCTCTCAGCTGACTTCTTTATTTTATTTTAAAATTAGTATTCTGTTACATTCACCTCAGAACAAATTGGCAAATGACAGTGTTTATGGCAGTGAGTGACTGAGCTTGAGCAAACAAGTGCCAAATGTGTTTTGTGTTACTCTCTTGTTCCTTAAGAATTTATTTTAAGTAATTATCATGATGAGTAAAGATAGATATGACAACTGAGTTCAAATATATAAAAAAGTATCACATCTATATTTAGACTTGTGCATATATACAGTTTGTGTTTTAAAATGGAACTCAGCGTCATATTGCCTATTAAATTAAAACTCAACTTCAAGGCTTAGCTGGATTTGTTAATATCTGCCCATTTTAGTAAATAGCCATGCAACTTACAGTTATGTAAAAAGAAATGTGTAACCAATTTTACTTTATCAATTCATGGAAAGTATTTTTGAAAGATCAAAGTTATTTTAAAAATATGTGGTTTTTTTGATTTGGCTATGCAGGAAGCACTTCAGAGATCTTTATATAAATCACACTCTGCTTTGCAGGTCCGGAGATGTGAGCATTTACCTTGCACACATATGCTTTGCAGAAGAAAGTGTAGCAGCTTGTGTATGCTTGCAGCTAATGTGAGAAGACACAGGCAATTGTCTAGGAGATTGTGTTCCTAAAGGCTCTCCAGCATCAGAATAGTTTTAAATTTTTTTTGTGCCACCTTATGTGTACACAGATTTACCCAGACCTTCCAAAAGTGATTATGTAATGAGGAAGGAATATCTGGTAATTGTAAGAGATTTTAAAATTTCATCAGCACTGCGCCTCCTTTAGACAGCTATAAACAAGTTACTTATTTTGCATTTCATCTTTCCCACAGACTGCACTCCAGGTGCTTTCCAAACTTAGTGAGTCTAGTTATACTTTTTAAAACTGGGGGGGAAAAGTAGGTAAGAAAGAGAAGAACTGATAGGAGTAGGCAATGGGGAACAAGTTGTGTGCTTGGTTGAAATAAAATAAAAAATGGAGAGTCAGTGAGGGGGAGAAATAGCTCTTCCATATGGCAGGCTCAGCAGGCAGGAAGGCTCCAGCACCTCCAGTGCTGAACTGGTGTGAAGAAATTGAGTGGGAACCTCTAGATTAATAAGATGAGTGTAGGAAAAACAGTCTGCATGGTGGGTTGGATGAAGTTTTTTGGAGAACTCTAGAAACAGCACCCAAGACACTTAAAAATAAAAACCTAAAATTAGACTTCTTAGATGCTTCAGGCGCTTAAAAATTCAGGCCACTTATTTCTGAAGTGCTTTTTGTTGAGCAACTCCTTCAAAAGAGAAAAAGAAGGTGCCTGGGTCTTCAGCACTCTGAAAAGGTGGCTGGAATATTATACAATGGAGGATGATATGGGTAACCTGAATTCAAAGCAGTAAGGCTGTATCACCTTAATGCCCTGTTCAACTGCAGCAGCTACGGCCATTCTTAGGTGGCTGCATCACTGCTGTGTTATTTGCAGGACCCAGTTGAAGGGTTGTATGACTGTACTTCATGGTGTGATGCCTCGGGATATACTTTTAGCAATTTATTAAGGTGAATGAAGTAGTTAATGTTACGCTATGGAGACATGCATTTGAGGGGTATACTCAGCTGTGAAAGCCTGGTGTACACTGCTTAGACACCTCTCAGAGGATATACCCAGTGGACTGTCAACCTAATAACCCCAGTTTTGTAGATGTAAAAGGCCTCCTTTTGTTCCATTTGTCATTAAAATAAAACTGCAGCACTGGTATAAATATGTGATTTAAAAATAAGACGGTCACATAAAAATATTTTCCTGATCAGGCAAAAGAAATGATTAAAAAGGACAGTAGTTCATACTAGAAAACGTTTTGGTACAGTGTTGGTGGGGAGATGAGGAATGCAGGTGTTTTTTTTTTTTTTAATTGTATCTTCTAATGAAAGCCTTAACGCAAGTATTGGTGTTCAGGCTCTTGCTAGCACAGCTCATTTCATTTAGAAGACAACTATCAACTGCTTCAGGAGACATCTTTTGTTGGTACAATCTCTGTCATCAGTGGAAGGTGTTGGTGCTACAACTACACGTGCTTAGTAGTTTAGACAGAATGCATGAGTATGTATATGTGTACGTAATATGTAGCATGAGGACACTTGGGAAATACTAATTGCCAAAGTTGCCTCCCCTGCAGCGGTTCATTTCTTAAAAATTTATTTCATGTTCTACTTGTAAAAAGAAAAAAAAGGAAAAAAAGAAACAAAAGAAACAAGCCCTTTCCTCCTTCATACTCTCTTGCAAATGAGGTCAGTAGAATCCTTAACAGAGAAAATATTTTCTGCTAGTCTGACCTTGCCGTATTAGTACTCTGAATAAACTAATACAAAATCAGTGTGGAAGAGAAATTAAGCTTTTAGGATAAGCAAGTCTGAATAAATACATATTAATTGACTAAATTTCCAAAACAATTGTCTAGTAGCTAATGCCAAAGTGATAACCGGGAAAAGATTGATTTTCATGTGGGTTCCTAATCTTGTTTGTAAGAGACAAAGTTTCAGTGGGTAGTCACTTTAAATTTAGCTGGGATTAATTTAGTCATAGAATCACAGAAGGGTTTGGGTTGAAAGGGACCTTAAAGTTCATTCCAAGCCGCTTGCCATAGGCAGAGACACCTTACACTGGAACGGATTTCTAAAAACCCCATCCAGTCTGGCCTTAAATACTTCCAGGGATGGGGCATCCACACCTTCTCTGGGTAATCTGTGCCAATGCCTCACCACCCTCACAGTACAGAATTCTTTCTAGTATCTAAACCAAGCCTCTTTTAGTTTAAAGCCTTGTCCTACCACTACATGCCCTTGCCAAAAGTCCATCTCCATATTTCTTCTCAGGTACTGAGAAGTTGCTGTAAGATTTGCCTGGAGCCTTTTCCTCTCCAGGCTGGACAGCTCTCCCAGCCTGTCTCCATAGCAGAGGTGCTCCAGCCCTGTGATAATTTTGATGTCTCTCCTCTGGACTCGCTCCAGCAGGTCCCAGAGCTGGAAGCAGTACTTGAGGAGGGGTCTTACAGAGTGGAGTAGAGCGACAGGATCACCTCTCTCGACCTTCTGGCCACACTGCTTGTGATGAAGCCCAGGATACATTTGGCTTTCTGGGCTGTGAGCGCACATTGCTGGGGCATGTTGAGCTCCTTGTCAACCAGTACCCCCACGTCACTACTAATAATTTAGTACTTCTAAATGTATTGTTGTAAAATGAAGATGGATATTCCAAAGAGTTTAACACATAGAAATATAAGTAATAACTGTTCTTGAGTTATTACTAATGCACAAAGCAGTACAAAAGAGTGTTTATAAAGTGAGAGTATAATAGTGATGATTTTATGGGGAAACCTTACACATAGGTTTTTTTTCCAGTGATTAATAAATCCATTATTCCTGTTATGAAAGGGAGAACTAAATGAAAAGTGATCAGCTACTGTTTAGTGGATGTAATCATACCTAACCTTTGTGCTACATGCTTTACAGTGAGTCTGTTTAAGCCATGATTGTTACGATGATTTGGAAGCATAAATAAATATCATCTTGTTTAGATATGCAGTAGATAATTTTCTTTCTGTTTGCATGCATTCCAGTTTGCTGCCATAAAAATAATACTTACTTTACAATATGTCAGAGCTGTCTGTTAGATGTGAATTCATACACATTTATTAATAAACTTATATGGCCTCACAGAATCTGCCAATATAAAGTTATTGTGTGGCACTTACATCAGTTCAAGTGGTGATTTCATATTTCAGAGATCTCTCACCCTGATGGAGCTATTGTTTTTTTTGGAGAGCTGCTCTGAGAGAGCTAGTCAAACATTAAAATGAATCTGCTATTGGACTCAAAACTGGAAAATGACACCACTGATCCACCTGAAAATATAAACTTATTTGCAATCAAGCTGAGAGTTTTATGGAGTTTACCTCATGGAACTGCCCTCTATTGTCACTGTTTAAAAACAGAGTTTGGGGGTTGCCTCTTACCTTCTCCTCCAGAATAAGCATAAAACTTGTTTGAAAGACAGACATTGTGGCTTGGGGTCCTCTTGTTTTCAGTGTGCAAATCCCTTCCTGTTCTGCAAGATTTTATTTGGGATGCTCTAGAAAGATCTTATTTATTTTAGCAGACATTATCTGATATTTGGTGTATTTACTATAGAGAGGTTTTCCTGCAAAGAATACTTCACTTTCTTTCCAAATAATGTTCTTATCGTTTGGCCATTGAGTATATTTGCTTCTACTCTTCTGCATAATTGAATGTGGTTCGTTTTTTTGTAGGTACTCCCAAATTACTTTGCTTATTTGTTGCTAATACTAGCAAAGCACACAACATACATAGGTGTATTAGTTGTCACCTAAGTGGTGGAGTTTGGCGCAGTAGGTGCTGCAAATTTTAGCTGCATCTTCTCCCTTTTAGAGAAGGACAGATGGGAGATGAAGCTGCCAAAGCTGTCTCAGATGATCCAGACGCTGTTCGGACGCGTATGCAGAGTCTAACTCTGTCCCATTCACAGCACTTAAAATTTCTTTATTGAACACTCAGTGCTTTTTGAGAAGCATCATTCTGACTGCCTTCTTCCAAATATAATCTCAGAAACTTTTAGAGGAGGAGGCCATTTTCCTAGCACCTCATTACCTGTTTGTGAGTGATAAGGAAAGGGAAATAATTTGTGGAATGTGTGGATAATAAGGGAAATGTCTCTCATAGCAACAGTAACTATGCAAAATTCTTACTCATTCAACCTTTCTGAAGATTTTTATTAGTGATTCAGATCACATAGCTACTCTGGATGAGCAAGCACACATTTATTCATGTCTTTGTTTTTCTCTTTTTTAGTATTTCAAACTTGGAGCCATTACAAACCGGTTTTTAATGTTGTATCCTTCTTTTGTCCTTTACAGATATTCTGCATATCCTTTGAATATAAATGAGTTCTGAGCTATAGAGACAGCATCCACCAGAAAAGTGATGCTCATTAATGTCCTTTCATCTCAGTATTTCCCTTTTCTTAGCATCTGGTTTTGGTTTTAATCATATCGAGTGCTATCATATCATCTGCTGAGTCATTTTGGGCAAGAAATATTTCAGGATTTTCTAATTTTTTTGCTTTACATCAGGATAAAGATGAAATCTTTATAGTTCTATAGGCAAGCTACTCAGCTTGCAAGATCAGCTAATCGTGTGTGCTCTTGGGATACTAAAATTTGAATCTCTCGGAGAAGAAAAAAAAAGAACTGATCTGACCCATAAACTCTCAGCTGATAGAGGTTGCATCACCCTCAGTCTCTCTCATTGGAGGTCTTCTGTAGAAGAGAAAAATGACTGAAAAAAAAAGGACATGATTTCTAACATAGTATGCCTTGAGCACCAGTCTTTTGAGTCCTGGGAAATAGCAAACTCTTCCTCCTAACAGTGGAAGAACAAAGAAGGAAAATATTGATTCAGTGCTGAAATAGCTGAGTGATTTAGTGATAGCAGAGGCAGATAAGACTGAGGCTTTTGAATCTGGAGACAGAGTTCTGGGAGAACAATTATTACTGGTAGTGGAAAAGGGCTAAGTCAGTGATTTTGAGAAAAATCCTGATCCATAGGAGTTCATGGGACCCAGTGGAATACATAGGAAGGATGCTGAAGGAGCTGCTGATGTCATTGTGAGGCTCTCATTGAAAGGTCATGGAGATCATGGGAGGCCCATGACATCTTGGAAAAGGCAAATGCTAGATCCCTTTACAAAAAGGGCAGGAAGGATTTTCCAGGGCTGTTCCACAGGCTGTTCAGCTTCACTTCTAATGGTCATCGTCTTCCAGAGCACCCCTGTGTCCATGCTGGGGCACTATGGCCTAGGTGGTTGGACTACTTTGCAGTAATGATGCATGGGCAAGGACCTTGCTTATCAGGTGGAAGAATGCAAAGCCGTTTATTGCGCAGTCAGAATTCCTTAAATACCAGCACCCAACAGGATATAACATCATAGAAACAGGAAAGATGTTCACCACAGTGTCTCCCAATCACCTGGGGTATTACACAGATTTTACCTGTTATGGTAATAGGCAAACAATACCCTATAAGGCCACAAACTACAATTAACACTTCTCATAGGCCCAGTCTGTCCATAAACACACAATCCTCTCTCGGTCCATCTCCAGTGACCTGGATGCACTCCCAGGGTCACCTCCAGGCCCAGGAAAGAGGCCCTCTCTCTTATCCTCAGGGCCTATCTGTCCACCACCACCTAGTGCACTCCAACACTACTTCATGGCTGGAAAAATCTCAAAAGGCAGCAGTCACCAAGATCATCAGGGGCCCTGTGAGAAAAGACTGAGGGAGCTGGAGAAGGGACACATTGAGGGGCACCTTACAGCCACCTGTTGCTATCTTCAAGGAGGCTGCCAATGATATCAGATAGATAGATATCTGGTAGCCTGCTGCTCTTTGCAGTGGTGCAAGGCAGAACGACTGCAGACAGCCGGCCCAGATTGAAATACAAGAGGTTTAGACATGAAATAAGGAAAAACTTTTTTCCCCCAGTGCATGAGGATGGTACAAAAAGGTTGTGCAGTCTCTATCTTTTAGAGGTTTTTAAAACCCAGCAACTCCTTCTGTAAGTAAAGGGAATGTTAGCGCACCAAAGCACCTGTTGTGATTATTCGTATTTTATTCATTCTGAAATAAAGTATAATGTTTTCAGACAGCTTGATAATTCTATATGGCTGAAAAAAAAAAGCACTAAAATAGATTATAAAAATCTGGGGTTTTTTTTAGTTAAAAAAAAGTTTAAAGTAGCTGAATTTTTCTGATTCTCCACTCTTGGAAAAAAAAAGATGTTTAAAATTTCTTAAAATATCATGGAAGATCTCTTGGCCCAGGGGGAGTGTGATATTTCTTTTCTAGGGATTGTTTCAGTTCTCTGTGTATATATATCATGAAAGCCGTGTTTTTGGGGCATTAACCAGAAACTCAACTTTATTGATGGTATAAAATTTCTTCATATGTTTTTTTACTTGTTCCCTTAAACTTACTTTAAATCCATAAAAAACCCTGCACAGGTGAGGGGTGTGGGGGTGGAAAAAGATATTATGGAAAGGATCAAACCACAAATACTGCAGGTAACCTCAGTTTGGAAAGTGAATTCCTGGCCCTTAGAAGCTAACGCTGAGATGGTGAATGAAGCCAGTGAGTTTCCTTCCATACAGCATATATGTGAGCATGAAATCTTAAGATCAAAATCTGATGTTATTTATTGTGGAACAACTACACTGAAAGAGAAGTCAGTCTGGAAGAAAGCGGCAGAGTGACCAAATCCAGCTGTGCAGTGACGCTGATCCTGAGAGGCACGACCTGCCTGAGTCTCCACCACTGGGTGGCCTGTGCTGATGGGGAGGGACCGTCTCCCTCCTGTGAAAGGAGGTTGTTCTCCTTGCGAGTGTGGCAATGATCTCATTCAAGCCATTTATACTGTGCCAGAGCAGACCTTACCCACTGCCTAATATTTCTGGGTCCTTAACATGAGGGGCTACCAAATATCTCGCAGCATGCATTGGGCTTCAAACAAGCTGTCATTTTATTTCTTTTTTTAAACAAATTTTTACCCTCTCCTGTATTCATGTTTTCTGATTATTTATTATATTCTTCTGCTAGATATTGCTCGATAAATATTTCTAGATAAATACATTGCTAGATAAAGAAGAGTGAGATGTAATTTTCAGGAGACAGAGATTCTGAGTTAGTATCATCTCCAGGACAGCTTGCTGTGAAGGTCATTTTGGATTTTAACAAACCTTGTTGTTATGCTTTTTCCCCCTCAAAAACATGGGAACTGAGTGTTGTCACTAAACCCTGATTTTTATTTTGAATCAGGAAAAACAGTTGGATTTTATCATGGAGTTATTGTACTGTTGAGCATTCCATAATTACAGAGCATTAGCATGCACGTAGCAGTATGCAAAGACTTTACAAGCATAAAATATTCATCATGTACAAAAAATTCTTTTTTATAAATTTAGATACTAATTGGCCAGATATGTTCATGAAAACTAAATAGTGGCAGCAGCCTGCTATGTTTGCAATGAATCTCATTAATTAATATGCTTGAGAGATTCTCTTTTTCTTTTAACTTCTAGAATGACAGTCTCTTTCCTCTGCCAGAGGAAATGTGGCAAGCATGATCTGCTCTAAGAGTTGTTGACTTGCAGTTTCTCAGGCACTTTTGCCATACATTTGTTTAGGAACCTGTGTGACCACTTGGGTATGGAATTAGGTGCTTTTGTCATCTATCTACAGTTTGAATTATGTTTTTCCCTTTTCACTTGTATGTAAAACAGTGCTGAGGTTGGCTGTTTGATAGTTTGCCAGGTTTCTGAAGTTCTTGCTCTCAATAAATCTCAGAGAAAATAGCTCCTCCCTGTAGTCATTTTTTAAAACATAAATGTACTAGGAAATAAAATGATGGTTTGAGAAATTTGCTTAAATTCAGTCTACAAACTAAATGACAAGTTCTGTTTAAAAACAAGAAACTCTCATTTTAATAAAACATGAGACACTGTTCACAGGTCACAACTTCTCAACACAGCTGCTAATGTTAGCATCAGTTAGGTACTGAAATCTGCTGGGATCTTGGAGAGATACCATCACCAGTGTGAACCCTGAGAAAATGCTGAATGACACCACTGCAGACTCACAGCTAACAAAAATTCATCTAGTGTTTGGTTTGGCCCAAGCCCAGCTCCAGTAGAAAAAGATAAGTCCCTGTGGGATTGCAACTACATAATGCACAGTTGAGTTGATTTTGATATTTTTAGTTAGAGTAGAGCAGCTTTCTCATGTTATCTGACACTGATCTAAATCTGCACTGATTTCTTGTGATTTTTTTAATCAATATTAAATGCATACATTTCAAACCTGTCAGATAAAAGATAATATCCCAAATGTAAAACATAAAACTTACTTCTTATTCATCATTTCCTGGAAAACAAACCAAGCCAAGTGGTTTGGCCTTCTTTAAATACCACATTTCTCTGCTAGGGTTACTGGTGGGATTGTAACTCATCACAAGTGAAAATTATGACAGTAAAGACAGATAATTTGAGAAGCAAAGGGCTCACCTTGAACTCTACGGCAGGCTCTTCCAAGAAAGGAGATTTTATTTTTCCCTGACAAGGTGGTTCTGAAGGATTGCCTGTTTAAATGAGAACACGTCGAAGTGGAATAGTGTAGTCTTAGGAATACCATGCCATTGTTATATGTGATTGTAAATAACCTGCCAGAAAACACTTTTTCCAATAAGCCCCATTAATCCACCTTTAGGTGGATTGGGTTCAACTCAGTGTCTCAGTATTCATTGAATGAGGTTGCTGCATTTGATGGTCTTTTAAAAGCCCCATCTCCTTCACTGTTTTACTACCATATACACCATCAAATTGATTTTCTTATTTCATCTATCAGAGACAGTTATGCCTGACAGACAGGCATAACTTCATTTTCTTTTGGATAGTTTGCCAATTTCTTCTTCAGAGCAACAAATGTTTTTCTCTACTCTGCTTAGAACAAGATGCTGCGCGTTCTTTTGAATGATTTAATTTCTATATTTTTTAAGGGGGGGAGTATGCTAAATGACAGTTAGACACAACTTGAAAAAAGGATATTTAATTTTATTTTTTAAACATGAATAGTGAAACTGTCTTACATTGAGAGGGAACAAAAATTCTTTATTACAACTTCAATCTATATTAGTTAGCAAAGAAAGGCTGAGAGATGGTTTCATAGGGTTGAAATAAATATGTCTGGGGGATCTATAACTCATCTGAATAAACCATGGGTTATTAAACTCTACTTGGGTAAAGAAAGAGGTGCCTGATCTGGGTAAAGGTGTTGGAGACAAGGAGTGGCAGCATCACAGATATGAAGAATAGAGTGTCAGTGAAACACCAGTACAGGGAGAGAGCAGCACAAGGCTAAGTCTGCAAATAAATGAGAGTGGAGCCCAGGCAATGAAGAAGAGTGGAGCTACTAAAAATATTCACTTGAGAAAAGCACAAGTAGTGATACAGAACATCAGAAAAGCCCTGTGTCATACCATAATCCAATGTTCTGTTAATAAAATCAGCCTTCTCAGATTCTCGTTCTGCTGACAACGTTCTATCAATCACATTTGGTATTAAGACATTTTTAATTTTAAAAAACAGGGAGAGAATCTCTAGGTAATATATCTTATAAGGAAAAATAGAGAAATCTCATTTCTAATCTACTTCAGTTATAGTTTTCTAAGGGGGAAAAGGTGGGAATGTTTAGCATGTTTTAGGTACCTAGTGCCTTGTAGACTTATATTTTGTCCCTTTCCTACTGTCAGGATGACTTACATGTGAATAGGATGTAAAAATAGAGGGGGAGAACCTAAATATAATTTGATTTTTAGTTGTCAGAGACTTCAGTGGGATCATGTTTTTCTAACCAATACACTTAATATGTATGAATGCAAAATTATGTATAGTGGTATCAATTCTCATACACTGAAGAGGTATCTGTGGCTTATTAGCATAACTGATGTTTCAGTTTTGAATGTTCATCAGCTGCCTGTAAATTAGTATACTATCTATGTATTCTGGAAGATAGGAGATGCAGGTTTGGTGGGTTTCTTTTGGGCTTTTTTAGCACAATGTATAGATTTTTCTATCTTTGTTAAAGGAAGCAGTTAAAAATATTTCTACAGACTGGACAGATTGTTAATATTTGCGTTATTCTTATTTTCTGGGGTTTGTATTACATGATCTTCATATTTATCTGTTCAGTGAAACAAGTTCCCTTAAAACCATCTGCAGTAATGCAACTGCTTTCTTCTGGTATTTGTCCCACTGAAACTTCCCAGGTCTTCAGTTAGCTTGCTAGTGTGTTGCTTATGGTAGAAGTGTCAGAAATATGAAACTTATGTGCAAATTGCTATTATTTATACCAGCACCAGCCTTGAGATGTAGTTTAGATATGTGTTCTTCCCAAATGTCAAGCCAACAAATGCCTGTTTTGAGAGGGCAGCTGTATTTTTAAGACCAAAACAAAACCCAGTGTCTAGATCAATTCGCTCCCTTCATCCCAAAGCTTCCTGGGAGGTCTTGTGCAACCCCAGGGTAAATGCAGCACCATGTGCACTCCCAGAGCCGAGTGCTGAAAACAGAGATGTAGCAGGCTGTATAACAGTGCCACCAGGTGATAGCATAAAATGTAGGGTTTGCTGCTACAGGAATTTGGTTCAACAATTATTTGCAGATCAGCTCTGTTGTAAAGCATCGGTTTCCTCCCAAGGCAAGTGTTTGTAAATCTTCAGACATAACTAACATTTTTCTGTTATAAGTTCCATCATAAACACAGTGCCTATGTCAGGAGGCTTTTATTGATTTTTTTTTTTTTTTTCCAAAAAAAACGGAGGGAGGAGGAGGAGGAGAGGAACAGATTTCTTTTCGGGTTCTTTGCAATTTTTGTGGGTATCAGGGAGGCATGTTTTGGTTATGGCTTAAGGATCCATCTCTTTGAACTTGTCTACTTCTGATACAGCACAGATGAGAGAAGAATCAGGACAATGTTCTAACAAATATCAGTCTAATGTAATTTTTGTGACACCCCAAGGCATATGGGATAATTGTTTTATTTGTTACGATGCCACTGTGAATCTAGGTTATTCATGGGATGATAGAATGTTAAGGGTAGAAAGGGACCTTAAAGATCATCCAGTCCCAGCCCTCACCTCCCACTACTAAGGTTGCTCGAGACCTTATCCAAACCCAACATTGCCAGGAATGAGGCATTGACAAGCTCCCTGGGAAACCTGTTCCAGTACCTCACCACCCTCACAAGAAAATAATTTCTTTCTAATATCTAAATTTCCCCTCTTTCAATTTGTGCCGGTTCCTCCTTGTCCTGTCACTACAGGTTCTGATGAAGAGTCTCTCTCCAGCTCCCCTGTAGGCCCCTTCACATACTGGAAGATGCTGTGAGGTCTCCATGCAACCTTCTCTTCTCCAGATTAAACAGCCCCAGGTTTCTCAGCCTGTCATCTTCGTGGCCCTCCTCTGGACTTGCTCCAGCAGTTCCATGTCCCTCTGATGTTGGGAGCACTCCAGGTGGGGTGTCACAAAAGGAGAGTAGAGGGGCAGAATCACCTCCTTTGACCTGCTGCCATGCTCCTTTTGATGCAGCCCAGGATTTTGGTGGCTTTCTGGGCTATGAGGCCACACTGCTGGCTCACATTGAGGTTTCCATCAACCATCACCCCCACATCTTTCTCCACAGGGCTGCTGTCAATCACTTGTCTGCCCAATCTATGGGTGTGCCTGGGACTGGGATTGCAGTGACCCTGGTATAGGACCTTGCACTTCACCTTGTTGAACTCATGGGGCTTGCACAGCCTCACCTCTCAAGCCTGTCCAAGTCCCTCTGGATGGCATCCCTTCTCTCCAGTGTGCTGACCACACCACACAGCTTGGTGTCACCAGCAGACTTGCTGAGGGTGCACTCGATCCCACTGTCCAGGCTGTCCACAAAGACATTGAACAGTTCAGCATCAATTAATGCTGTTTGAAGGCAAATTTGATTTATGTATGACATCTGTGATGATCCTGCTGGAGTTAGTTATGTAGAAAAGTATCTAGGAATGTGATTCCATCCTAGTGGGGAAATACATATTAATAAAAGAAGGTATTTGCAACTCTGAGCAGTTTTGCAGCCAACTAGTGTCAGTTGTTTGTTAACATTGTAGATGTATTAGCACAATAAACCTGTTGTCGTGCAGTCTACCATCATAGCAAGAGAAAATTGAATAAACAGTGCCTTGCAGTATATTCAGGAAGCACTGATCAAAGTAATACAGAATGATTAAGGATTTTAAATAATTTATTCTTTAGCTGTATTCATGTTTGTTAATAAAAACAGGGTCTTCATTTAAAGTATAATTGTATTTCATTGCTTGAAGCAAGCTGCCCCCAAAGCATATCCCACTCAGGGAAATGCTGTAAATTGCTGAGTTCATGTATGGTGGGGCAACCGAGGCTTTCAGTTTAATACTTGTGTTTCCTCTACCAGAGCTTGTTGTTTCCTGGGGTGTAAGAACAAGTCTCCCCTCTCTTGAAAGTTACATTTCTTGTTCAGGTGAGGGAGGGAAGATGATCTATGCAGCTCTCTTTTTCCTTCTTTCTTTCTTTCTTTCTTTCTTTCTTTCTTTCTTTCTTTCTTTCTTTCTTTCTTTCTTTCTTTCTTTCTTTCTTTCTTTTTCTTTTTCTTTTTCTTTTTCTTTCTTTCTCTTTAAATTCACAGCAAAGAATTAATGCAGAATTAATGTTTCTTTCTGTAAGCTTCTATAAACACTCTAATTTGTGCTACGTGTCTTGAAGTATATGAGAGCCCTTACCTTACATGCCATTCTGATATTTTCTGTGATTTTTGAGTGAATCCTTCTTCACTTGAAGAAGTGGGATTGTATAAAAGATAAAGATATTATAAAACTTACTACTTCTCTTAGTAAACTAAACTTGATAGAAGGATACTTTGTAGACAACTGTAATATTTGCTGGTGGGTAGAGGATTTAAATGTACTTTTTTCTTGTTGTATTTAAGTGACTTTTAAAGAGAATGGTTTTGGTCTGTTTAGCCTGTAATCCAACAAACAGTTGTAATCCTGCTGCCATCAATACTCCAGGAACCGGTTCAGCTCAAACTATTCAATTCAGATGATTCCTGTTCATCTCGTTATGTTTCATCTTGGGTTTTGTTTCACTGACACAAGCAGGATTGAGCAACTTGCCACCACCTTCCTCAGCAGAACCCCACCAAAAAGACTATTGAAATCAAAGAAATGAATTAATTTCTTCTTAAGAAATCAAGAGTCTTTCTTCCAGTTTTGTAATGCTCTAAATTTTGTATTGAAATATATACAATTCCCGTTCAAATGAACTGAACTACTCCCATGGAATTCAAATTCTGTGACCGTGACCATGGGCTAAATTAAATGGGTAGCTCTCCTCTGTCGTATGAGTGCTGATCCCCTTTGTTTTCATGTGCTGATAGTACCAACAGGTAAATTAGTTTCTTTGCAAGGCAGATTATTTGCTCTGCTGTCTTATAACATTCCTTGTTCCTGACCCCAGCTCATATTTCTGGTTACTGCCTGTGAACAACTCAATAAATATGTGAGGGCAGGCTGTCCTAACCAGACAAGTAAAATTTCCTGGTAAAGGGCAGTGCTGGCAGATGATAGTTTGCACCAACTGGAAATCCTAGCAGAAGTCACCGGAGTTGGAAGAAACCTCAACAGATCCAGGGGTTGCAGGCATGTTCTGATACAGACCACATTAGTCTCTTCATAATAAATTATGTATGAAACCAGTGAAGTTATTAGTATTTCTTAATGGCTAGTGATTTAAGAGTTTTTCAAACGCAGCAGATATTTATATGCTGCCGTCATTCAGTGGGAGGAGAGGTTGGTGCATTGCTCATCCCACAGGGAAATTAGCTGTTACCCAGTTAACCACTTCAAAGCATCAATGCCTACAAATCTGATTATCAAATTAGATCAAATGCCTTCCATTTAGCCCTGTGGAATTTATGAATTCAGATAATTTAAAAACAACAAGCTTCACAAAACTTGAGGACAGAGGCAAAAATGTGTGAATTTTTATGTACAATATAAATATAATCTACCCTACTATGTTCAAAGGTGAGTCCTAGATGAAGGTATAAATCTGCACAAGCTGTCAGTGTTCATTAGTAGGACTAAAATATCCTACTAAGTTTACTCTGAGTTTGCTTCATGAAGCTTTAAGCAGAATCTGGCCCATCATTTCTGCACGGTGCTATTCAGGAGGCTGTAGGGAGTGAGGGAGAAATTGGCTTCACCTGCATAAAGGTGGTGTGTTAGCAATTACTGTGATTCAAATGCAAGTATGGAATTATGTTGCAGCAGGAGCAGTCTGGCAGCTTCTTACCTTCCAGGCAGGACGTGTGTGCATAGTGCGCTGCCCAAGCAGAGGGGTGCGCGGGAGAAAAGTTGGTTGGTTGTTCTGTTCTTGTCACAAAAGACTTATACCAAAAGTAGAACTGTAAATTAGCCCCACTGAGTTCACAGCTTCCATCCAAGAACTGGAATTCCTTTTACAACTTGAGTAATTTGTTAACTTAATTGGAAATGTTTAATTTGGCTTTCTCCAGCTATTTACCACTGTGGTGCCCAAATGGTCCCCATCTGCTTTTGTACCCTACAAATGATGATGATATTTAATAAATGGGTGCTTTTTAATAATTGTTTCCTTTGTGTGCTGTTTTTTCTTTGAAACAGCTGAACAACACTCAGGAAAGAATTCAGCCAAACTACTTTGGAGGATTGAAGCTAACTAGGAAAGGAGATGTTTGTGTTGTTAGCAGAGCTAAAATGTGGCCTTCTTGGAGACCACTGATCTCTTTCCAAACAAAAACATGCAGTGAGAGCACCATGTGGGAAATTCTAATAATTTTGTGAATAAGGATCTGATCACTGAAGTAAAACTTCTTGACGCACAAAAGGGAGTGGAAATTATGTTCTGGTTGGTGCTTAAAGCAATCAGCAGCAGCAGTAAAGGAAATAAACCTCTTTGCTCCAGGTCTGTCTTGCACACAGTTGCGCAGCTGTTGTGGTTTCACAACCATCCACCCCAAACCATCTGTAGACATCTGTCCTGTGCCTATGTGTAATCAAATCTAAGAGTTTTTAACTTCGGCTGTGACATTAATGTGGCAGCAAAATACTTTTTCAAGATATAAGTGTAGTTCTTCTGTTACAGCTACTGCTTTAGACTGTCAGTATGAAAGCACAACTTGTGAGACATGAGCTCTGTGTCTATTGTGTAAATAAATGATGTGATCTTCATAGCACTGATAACGCAGTTTGTGTTCATATTTATCTAGACAAGAGACGTAAATGTGAAAAAGTGGCTCATTCAAAAATTCAGAAATACTTCCATATGTTCTGTTCTCAAACCTTAGAAGATTTTGATTGAGAACAAAAACTTATTTCCAAACATTTTACTAATGAGCACATAACAAATTAACCACTTCCCTCATCATGTCAAGTTTTTCAAATGTTGGACACTTACTAAAATTTGACAGTGAGGACACGTCAACATTGTTAAAGCACATTATTTATTTTTTGAGTTAAAAATTTTGGCTGATTCAAGCTAATTACAAGATTACTTTGTTAAGCAGTGACAGTATCTGTAATGAACACAGTGTCTGCCCAGTACTTCATTTAGCAGTTTACGAGTAATACAAAGCGGTCGAACTCTTAATTACTCTGACAGCTGGGAGCCCCATTAGTGAACCTCTAGTGCTTGGTGCATTACAAACAGGACCAGAAACCTTCACAGTCCCTTCTTCATCCTCTCAGATTTCTAGTCTGAGAGGCTGCTGAGGAAGGCATGGAGATAAACACCACAGAGGAAAGGGTGGCTGTGCTCATGGTGGACCTGAGCTGGCCCTGTGGGAGCAAGAACCAGCTCAGGAGGCTGGTCTGAAGACACCTGTAGTCCTGCCTGTAGATACCTGGCTTTATTGTATAAAGTGATAAACTGAGCCAAGGGGATCCAGCATAGACATTAAGGTGTAAATGTGTCCTGTACAGGACTGTGTCTCTTGTGCTCCCACATCAACCTTTGTCTCTCTGCACAAAGCTTTGCTGTAGGAGATGAATTTACCAAACCTGCCTGCCTGTGAGGCAAGTGGAAAACACAGCTCTTTTTTTTTTTTGTAGCAAGCTGAATAAGATCTTTAGTTGGTGTATGAGCCATTAGACAAGCTTTAGCTGATGTTTTTGGTGTCCTGAAGATGTAGATGTTCATGATTTCCTACAGTTTGTTTATTATTGATCTAATGTTTTTGTACTTCACAGAAGGGTATTTAAAGAATTTGCTGTTACTGTTTTATGTTTTATACAGCAGTTTATGTTTTATATGACATGATCTTATTGGTGCAGCCTGAGGAATATATATGGAAAATGTTCCAAATCTGTCCTTCTTTATGAAAAGACGAACAGCAACTACCTTAAAATCTCATATATTATAACCATACATGCTCTTGAGAAAAACTCTTTTCTTTCTAAATATTAAAACTGCAGGACCTATTTTTTTTTTTTTGGTGTAATAATAACTCAGTGTTACGATATTTTGAATTTACTGAAGTACTAACTTCTTCTTGAGAGGTCAAATGCTTTTCAGTGATTCTGTAGAGAATATAAGCAGCTTCCCAACTGAACACTGAATGTTACATTTTAAAATAAAATTTAAAAAAAATATATAAATATCTCTAAAGTGATAGGAAAAGTAATGTTACACTTATTTGAGCTAATATTCTGCAATTATGCTAGTAAGAGCTCATTGAATTAACAGGAGGATATCAAGCTTTTCCACTCTGGTCACTAGCCCAGAACTAATTTGGGCTGGTGGCGCTGGGTAGGATCCATGTCTCTGAAGTGAACTGGTGATATGGGAATGGTTTCTACTGTTCAAGTGTGTCATAAAAGACTATACCAATTAATACTAATGGGCTGCTATAGTAGCAGCTGTGTCACCGGGACTGAAAGGTGGAGAAACATAAAGTAAACATTAGTCTCTCACCCATGAAGTGGACTCTCCAGAGCAGTGTTTAACCTAGTTGGTAGGAAGGCACTGAGAATGTGCTCAGGCTGCAGCGGTGCTGTCTGCCTGTCATGTTAATAAAGCAGGGTCTCAGTCTGCGGTGCTCCAGTCTAATACACCATCATTGCCTTCACATTCCGTCACAAGGCATGGAGAACAGGCACAAACCCAGCTCTGTGTGGCACAAGGAAGCATTTTGTTTACTCATGCCAGCAAAACCTACAGCTCAATCTGAAGGTTGCCTAACCTGTGCTTGTACCTTGGAGTGCTATCAGACACAATGATGCCAGCCCAAACTTGGACCAAGTAAGTACCTTGAAAACAGGCCAAAAGTCAACACAGTATGCCTTTTTATTTCCTTTTCCTAGATATTCAGATATTGTATGGTTACAGACAAAGTAGCTGTGAGTTTATGCCTGTATGTATGTTAATTTAGAAAACATGCATTGTTCAGAATGCCCATAGGGATTCAGGGACAAACTGTTTCCACCGTCACACTGGTTATATGACAGGAAAGGTTGCTTTTCTGACCCAGAACCATCCCACTTGGATGAACCTGGAACAAGACCCATCCAGGCTTGTACAGAGCATGCTGCTGGCACCCATGGAGCAGAGGGAGCGAGCTCTGCCTTAAAGCCCTTAGAGCAGTCCCTCCCAAAGGATGGGGCATGTGCATATTCCCTTGATAAGGTGTCTTCTCAGCACCCACCATATTTTGCTGTAGCTTTATTCTGCCCTCAGGGCACACAGCTGGGCCTTCAGGGTTCAGATATATTTTTAAATGGCTACAAGATCTGCCATTAAAATGGAAATGCGACAGACTGGAAATTTATGTGATACAAAATGAGTAGAAATGAGGTGAGGAGGGATCTGCAATTTCTAAGCATACAAAAAGAGATGAATAATGGAAGGATGATTTAATATAAAAGGAAATGTTAGTTAGGTATGTCATTGCAGAAACCACAAAGATTCTAAGTTCCTGTGAAAGTGCACAGAACTCTGTCATGCTGTCTGAAAATATTTTTAACCTTTAAAAATAGCACACAAATATCTCAGGGTTTTGTTTGGTGGGGGGTGTTTTTGGTTCGTTGGTCGGTTTGATTTGTTGGGTTTTTTTTGGTTTTGGGGTTTTTTGTTTGTGAGTGACTCCTTGCTGAATATTTTAGTCCTACTTTTCTCTTTTAGTTTTGTGTTCCAAATGAGATCATTCCTGTTAGCCTATGGAGTTCATGTAGGACAGGCAGTTGCAGTAGTGAACTGTAGAAACAACTTGCGTGGTGACTGATTCTTCCTGGAATAGCATTTTAAAGGGCACAATGTGCTCAGCAAGCTTACTTCTTGACATATGATGTGGATAACTTTCTCAGACATAGGTCAGGCACAAATCCTGCTATTTGGCATGGCACAGCCCCCAAATAGCATTAAAGTCATGCCTGCAAATACAATGGAGTCAATTTGCTAACAAAAATTGCTAAGGACATCTATCAACTAGATTGAATTAATCAGATCATTGCCAGAGTAGCAGAGAATATAATTGTTCTTTGATGAGAGTTCTGGGCCTCCAATTACACAACCAAAATGGCACTTTTCCACAAAGATGTCTTCAGATGGCGTTTGCACGCCTACATCCTTAGCACTGCCTGGTTTGACTCATTTCTTACTTAGCAGGGCTGTATGAATTGTGTGTCAAGCAGATTTGGCAGTTCCAGTATGTTTTCGGGAGAGTTTATAAATACAGTGTTGTGCCTAAAATACAATGTTGTGACAGAGCTTTTCTTTTGCTAAGTAAGTTTGTTTTACCATGTTAATCATTCAATTTTATATGAGATGTTAACTGTATAATAATTCTGAGGAAGCAATGATACTACAGTGTATTTTAAATGAATCTATGCCTTAGGCTTCTAGAAATATAGTAAGTAAGTTGTCATTACCTTTTGTATTTTAATATCTGTATACAATAGTAGTATTTTAAAATATAACTTTAGTTACTGGTGATAATTATATGGATTTAGAATATCATAGTTTCACTATGTAGAACTAGAAGTTGGGGGTGTTAATTTTTGACAGAGGAAAAACATATTAGAGAAAATCAGGAAAAAACATTAATTCATTTGAGTTCTTTTTTTCTGTTAGGTTGTTGTGGGGGATTTTTTATTGTTCATTGATATGTTTTCTTTTGCATTCATAGACTAGGTTGATTTTGAGCTTTCAGAGGACTGGTGAGTATTTTAGTACTACATGTTAAAGTAAGTGTAGGATTTTCTTTAGGAAATTATATTGGCAAAAGTAACAGGCTCTGAAAGAACAAGAAAAAAAAAATAACTTGACCCCCAAAAAATCCATGCAGCCTGTTCAGTCTCTCTGGGAAAGTGGCTGTTTGAGGATTTGTCTCCAACTGCCTGCTTTTATCTCTCACGGGACTGGAAGGGGGAAGAGAGACCTGTGACAATTGGATAAGGGAAAGTCTGCACGTGACCTGTGATGAAAGGCATGAGAGCAGCACTGAATGGAGCTGCTCAGGTTGCAACAGGATCTGTCAAGGACAGCCTGGCTCTCTCCGAGCTGTTTTGCATCTCTTCACTTTACTTTTCAGTGCTCCCATTTCTGGAACACTATATTAACTTGAACAGAGATGCACTCGGCTGTCTCTGACCTAGCTGGGAGAGAGCTGATGAAGCCATGCATGATGAGAAAATTGGTGCAAAACAGTGATTCTGGGAGGCCTAGTTGAGCAAAGAAAATCCCATTGGATTTAACACTCTGCAGAGCCATTTGTATGCCCATGTTACTCAGTATGTAGTGTGCTTGTGAGCTGCCTTGGATGTGCACGTTGGTTGCCCTGGGTAACTCAAGTGGTCAGGTTGTCCACGGATCCTGGAAGCAACAGAAGTAGCATTGCCCTTGAGTTAATGAGCTGTGCTGGCTCATCTGTAAATTTTTTTCAGGCAGTTTCCGATGCAGTGGAAGCTAATGGGTATGCTGACTTCCTTTCTCCCTGGATAAATGGAGAACGAATTAAATATTTTTTTTTTTCAACTAAGATAGATGGGGATATTAAAAGTATCACCTTACTTAGGTTTTATCATGTGCAGGATTGCCCTGGGCAGTAGCTTCTATTGTCTTGTTTTCTCAGTCCACTGAAGTGTTCAGCTGTGGCTTTCCCGTAGCCTGAACGAGGGCTGCTAGCACACCCATTCAGTTTATGAACTGCCATTGCCTGGAGACAAGATCTCATGTTGTCCAGAGCTCAAAGCCTTGGTTGATGGCAGTCACTGACACCATCTCTTGGTAAGATATCTTCACATCCACAAGGTCCACCCAGACCAGCAGGTTCAGTATCTTTTCAGTTAACCTGTGTGATCCCGCATCCCTGTCACCCCTGGGCGGGGGAGAGAGCCAAACTGATTCCTGAGCAATACTGAGTTTGTGGCTCCTTTTGACTGTCATCCGGGACTCCCCCTATAATGTAAGTGTCACTCATTCAGGCTCTGTCCCCTCCCTGGTACCAGGATGCTTTGAAGTCAAGCCGTGTTGCCATGCTTCAGATGAATTAGTGTCCACAGGTGTGGAATTCATTGAGAGATTCTGCATTGCTTCTTTGAAGTATTTTTTACATAAAATAAAGGGCTTCCCATTTCTAGAGTTAAAGTGCGTGGAGTAAAAATTATTGCAGCAACATTGAGGGCTTCCCACTTATGTAAAGTTCATGGATTAAGAATTATTGTACTACCATTGCCTGGATGTCCCATGTGCCAGGACTAGCTGAATGCAACACTAATGTTGTGACATCTATTGCCACAAAAAAATTGTTTAGAATTGAGTACTATTCCTTAATAAGGAGAGTTGCTTATTACTTATTTAAGGATGGAAGCGTTGTGTGTTATCTTTTCTGTTCTTATCTTGTCTTGTACATGATTACAAGAGGTTAATTACAGCCATACCTTCATTTCTACAGTGTATGAAAGCTTATCTTAGCCTTCCTGAGCTTAGGGGTATAGCTTGTAATATTAGTAGGTGGAGTTGAGGTGTCATAAGGAGTATGGAAAAAATCCCCGAATTTTGAGAGAGTCATAAACAAAACTAATGACAGGAGGAGCAAAGAAAAAAAGGTGGAAGAGATTAATAGGAAACAAAGTAGGCCTTATACTCCAGGGGGAAATAATGCCTGGGATAAACTGAAGCTGTATAGCTTACTATTAAAACAGGGTTATATACATTCCTTACAATTTTTGGTATCCTTAACCAAATAAGAACATAACCGTTTGGGGATTTTTTTGTAAAAACACAATGTCATGCTTTAAAAGTCCTATCTGTAAGGTCAAAATTATGAAGACACTTCCTTAATTAAATATGCAGATTGTACCATAGTTTACAGGAATCCATGATGCAACTGAAGGTGTTGAGGAGTTGGCGAGTTGTAAGGCCTCTGTCTCTTTGAAAGGTCATGCAGATCAGGGAGATTCCTGGGGACTAGAAATAAATGCATACCCATCTTCAGGAGAGAGGATCTAGACCAGTCAGGCTCACCTCAGTGGGAGTAGAAGCTACATGCAGACCCACAAATGCTAAGGCATGACTGGGTACACCCAGCATGTGGCTACCAAGGGCAAACAGTGTCTGAGAAGCTGAATGCATCCTCTGGTGAGGTGACTGGATCACTGAATGAAGGGAGAGCAGTGGATGTTTTGGAGTGACTTCCAGAGGCTACTCCTCATCTAAATTAGACTAGAGAAGACTCTCTAGAGGTTGGGGAGGGGTGAGGTTGAGGATAAAATGCTAAGCTAGCAAACAGGAATAGAATTGACCAGCTCATTCCAGGCAGCTGGAGCTGTGCAAACGGGATATATGCAGCGTTTAAGTGCTGGCCAGTGAGTCCACTGACACTTCTTACATGTTAATGCAGGCTGAGTCTAAAGTGTACAAAATATAATTTGAACACTAAATCTTTGGGGTTCTTCCTACCTAAAAAACTAAGAACCAGAAATACATATGGAAGAGAATGTTTTGGTCTATTTATAATGCATGTAGTCTAGACAACTGGTGTTATAAAAGGAATATTTTTCTGCCTTTTTTTCTTACCAGAAGAAATACTTTCTGCCTATAAACAAGGGAAGCAGGATAGCACCTGTGTAATCCATGCAACTGATACCACAATGTCTGTAAATGGTATTTGAGTGTAAGTAGGAAACAGATGTTGCCATTCAACACAGGGCTAAGTATGAGTGTAGACTGCTAACTGGGTGCGCATACAGGGTATGCAGTCTTGTTTGGGGGGTGGAGGGGGAAGCAGACTTCTATTTCTTTTATAGACTTTTAAATTTTAAAATATGCCAAAAAAATGCTCTATTACTTTCTGGGGCCAACTTTGCCATTATTCAGGTGAGAGATGCAAGCACTATACATTACCAGAGACTTCAGACCAGATTTAGGGGGATTTTAGGCACACAAACACCATGTTAGGCCTCTGCAGAGGAGTTAATATTTTCTGTTCTCTTCAAAGCTTCAGGTTGAAATACTGAACCCAATAAAATGAATAGAAAATTCTGTTGATTTCAGGAAAACAGGATTTCAACTTTAGGGTTTCATCTTGTGCCTATCAAAGCGAATGAGTAATGCCATTGATTAGGGTGAGATCAAGAATGAGTCACAAACCCTTTGTAGTCACTAATGGTAAAATATTGATGGTATCCTTTTAGGACCTTCTAGGATCTTTTTCACATGAACTTCAAAGAAGTAATGATAAATGTCTACATAAATAACCTTGGTAACATCTGAAGAGAACAGTTTTCTGCCCTCATGAAAGTCTATGGCAGATAACACAGATTTATTACTAAGCAGAATGTATATTTTGGGGGGCTGTTTGTTGGGTTCTTTTGTTGTTTTTTCTTCTTTTTTCTTTTTTTTTTTTTTTTTAATGAGGCAGCAGATGTTTACTAAAGACTAATTAGAAGAAATTTGTCAGCATTTGTGGATTTGTTCCTTTCATGATTCAGGAGGTAAGCCTGCTTTGTTCCTTCTCTTTTCCTCTCCCTCTTTAATGAAGTGTTTCTTAATAACTACTAATTGAAATCTTCTGCACCTGTGTCTGATGACGGTCAGTTTGGGACAGAAAGCCCTTCTTACTGAATCTGTTTCTGTCATGATGCATCTCGGAAACAGGTTGGCCAGAAGAGTATGTTAGATCCAAAGTGTACCTTTGCACATTAATGCACCTGTGTGTGCCAGGTCAGGCTGGGATGGAGGGGCAGTGCCTGACACCCTGGAGGCTCTTGATGCTGAGCCCTGGATGTTTGTAACCTCCGGAGGTCTCCTGCACTGCTGTGTCTTCACGGGTCTGGAAGTCTCTGCTCCAGAAGCCGAGACTCTGCTGACTTGAGACCCTCCCCTAAGGTGCAGAAAGGTCTTTATGTGACCATATAATTGGTCAGTTAACTTGCAATTAACTCACCATATTTTCTATGGTGCTGGAATAATGTATTTCTGCAAGGAGAAATGAACATAGAGTATGTGGGAAAAATAAAAAGAGAAGGACTGAGTCTTGTTTACTTGTCCAATTCATGTGTCTGGGTTTGCTTACAGCTAGTGTGACTTACCCTTAGGTGGTCAAAGAGGAATAACATATTTGATATGGAAAAAAGAACTCTAGCCTTGATTTCATGAGCTGTACTAGTACTCGGATTTGGAGTGTTTACCTGTTATAGATCTTATTTTTTTTATTATTCCTGATTTGCATCCAGGAATAAGTCTGGTAGTTTGAGAGAAATTTAGTTCAATTAAGCAACTGGGCCTTCAGTGTGTTTATTATACTCAGATGCTTGGCTTGAAATTTTAATACAACCAGCAGAGAGTGCATACCTGTGACAACCATTTACATGAATGCACAAAACGTTTTCCTCCATATTTTATGCTGGAAGACCTGATGACCTGTCAGTGCAGGGAGAACGAAGGGATTTTCCCCCTGAGGTCATTGTTCAGATGAAAGGTGAGAGGAGTCTGCCTTTCACTTTGTGCTTCAAGCCAAACCAGTTCCCCTGAAACACATGGAAATCAGCAGGAAGGGAGCTGAGTATCTGATGTGGGGCTGCCCCTGCTGCCTCCCAGATGGTGCCTCCCTAGGAGCAGCTTCTTGGCTAGAAAGAGCTTCTATTGATTATTTTCCATCAATAATGTCTTTCATATAAAAAAGACAGAAAATGGGAAATTACTTCTTTTTAATTATGGAACTTTGTTTTTCTGATTAGTTATATTAGAGAGCTGGCTTAATGCAGATTTCAATATTTTCATTGGTTGCAGCAACAAAATAAAACTCTGGTTTTCTTCCTGCATAATGCAAGACTGATTTTCAGGGTAAAGGAAATTGGCTTACATTAAGTTGGAAGTTTTATTAACAGTGAGCAAGTTATTGTGTAGTACTGGTCTTGTGTACCTCCTCAGACTCCACAGAGTAGATACATCTACAGGAAATAATCTGTAGATTTAGTTGGTAATCAGGCAGAGTCCCAGCAGGTAGCACATGTATTTTCTCAACTTCTCAAGTAATGTAGACATATTGTGAAAGACTAGCTCAAAATCTCTTCTAAACTTCTTCTGCCTTGCTGTTACCTCTAGTTGTTGGGTAGATTCCTTTTCTTCATTGGCTCCAGTCATAGATCTCTTGACCCATTCCTCACTTCACATGTGTATTGAAATGCCCATATTTTCAATATCTGCTGTCTTCCTTTGGGGACCTAGTGGTGGGGCAGCTCCAGGAGATTTGGGTGGGGATCCTCTCAGCCTCGCTGGTGGCTTTGCATGCAGGCAACTGTCCACTCAGTCACTGTTTCTTGCTGTGAGCATTCCCCATTTGAGCCTTTTGCTTCCTCATAGGTACAACCTGAAATACCAGCTGACAGATGTCTGTGTTGCGGCTCTCCTGAGGCAAAAGGCACTTGGAACAGGGTACCACCAGCAGGGAATCTGCTTATGGAATGCTGGTTGCCATCTACTGTAGCTGTTCCATGTTACGAGATGCCAGTAGTGCCGGATTTCTGCCCATGTAGATGACACCAGCTATTTTTATGATGAGGTTTTCCATTATCGTTTTGTATTTGTTAATAATTCATGTTTGCCTAATTTAGATTAGGCTGTTTTGATTTCTCACTTGTCCTAAATTGTTAGTACAGCAGTAGTACTGACATGCCCTGCGGTTAAACCCTGAAGGCACATGAATGCTGAATAAGAATGTGATTTTCCTTTCACATTTCCAGGTTTTGAACTCTGCCCTCTAATAGCATGCTTCTTTCTCTTATGTCCTGCCAAGTTATTCCTGATGCTGCTTCCTGACTTGTCTGGTGATTTTTAGTGTACTGCTTTGCTGTACTTCATGAGAGACATTGTTATTTTAGGAGAATCATGCTCCACATTAGTAGTTTAGAATGTATTGGAGAGACACATGTTTATATGTATGCATTTATATTTTTAATTCTTATCTTCAAAATCCATGCAGAAAAAAACCCTGAAAAATAGTGTTTTGTGAAAGGCACAGAGAATTAATCATCAGAAGTTACCACGTTTTTCACTCTGGAAAGAAACAGGTACATGAAGGCAAAACAACTTATCAGAAAAAAGATGTGGATCATCATTATGAGGTGCTTTCAGGTAAGATAGGTTCTGATCAAAAAAGGGAGGCACACTTAAGGATTCAATATGATTCTTTGCAAAGATACCTTGACAAATCAGAGGCCTGCGCAATCACCAACCATATGAAGTTCAACAAGGGACAGTGCCGGATTCTGCAGCTGGGATGTGGCAAGCCTGGATGTATGGACAGACTGGGGAATGAGATGCTGCAAAGCAGTGCTGTGGAAAGAGACCGGGGGGCCTGGATGATGGAAAGTTGGATGTGAATCAGCAGGGCCCTGGCAGCCAGGAGGGCCGACCATGTCGTGGGGGGCATCAGGCACAGCATCGCCAGCTGGGCTAGGGAGGGGATTGTCCTGCTCTGCTCTGCACTGGGGTGGCCTCACCTCAGGTGCTGGGGGCAGTTTTGGGTGCCACAATATAAGAAAGGTGTTAAACTATTAGCGAGTGTCCAAGGGAGGGCAACAAAGATGGTGAAGGGCCTTGAGGGGAAGCCGTATGAGGAGTGGCTGAGGTCACTTGGTCTGTTCAGCCTGGAGGAGAGGAGACTGAGGAGAGACCCCATTGCAGTTATAACTTTTTGTGAGGGGAAGAGGAGGGGCAGACACTGATCCCTTCTCTGTGGTGACCAGTGACAGGACCCAAGGGAATGGCCTGAAGCTGTGTCAGAGGAGGTTTAGGTTGGATATCAGGAAACGATTCTTCACCCAGAGGGTGGTTGGGCACTGGAACAGCTCCCCAGGGAAGTGGTCACAGCACCAAGCCTGACAGAGTTCAAGAAGAGTTTGGACAATGCTCTCGGGCACATGGTGTGGCTCCTGGGGATGGTTCTGTGCAGGACTAACAGTTGGACTCAAGATCCTTGTGGGTCCCTTCCAATTCAGGATATTCTATGAAACTATGATTTCATTATCATATATCATTCTTCCAAATTTCTGTATGACTTCATCTTTTCCAACCTCTACTCTTTACCTCTGGTATAAGCTAGTAAATCCTAGTTAGGAATGAGTGTGTTCTGGTGTTGTCTGCTTGCCTCCAGAAGGCAAAGTAAGTCAGTGCAGAATCAAGGCACATGCATATGGCAAAAATTAGTTCAGACCAGCTGTGCGAGAATCTGAGCATCATTCAATACAAATTTGGTCAGTATACAAGAAAGTCACTCTGCAAGTAGTATTCACACACCTGTGCTTTAGTGAGCAAGGCACAGGTCAGAACTGGAGCATTCATGCTGCGTCCCACTCCTCCCCTCATGCTCTCCAAGGGCTTCTTCATCTCAGCTACCTTGTACCCGGCCCCTCCAATGTGTATCCCAGTGCCCTCAGCTGGTGGCTGGTACCTTCCCTACGTCCAGGAGAAGGATGGGCCAGCTGGAGGGTGGCTCATCAGGAGGCACCTCGTGTTTCAGTCTCAGCTGTTTATGCCTTGCCTGCAGCTGCCGAGCCGCTGCTGGCAGTGCAGCTGTGGGTACAAAGGAACCTGCTGCACTGAAAAGGCTCATGGCTCACAGAAATAACAGGTTTGCTACATCATGCTGGACTCAGAGGAATGACCTTCTTGTTTCTTAAAGGAAGAAAGAAGCAGGACAGCACAATATTTTGTGGTAGTTTTACACTGTAGAATGTAAGGATTTTTTTTTTTTTTAAAGATAATTTGATTTAATTAAAAAGGAGAACTGTGTGAGAAACATCAGAGATTTGCATGTCATTTATCATTCATTGTAACGTATGGAGTGTAATGTAAGTGGGCAGGAGACCCGCACATTTCTCTTCTGTAAAATTGCAAGGTAGTGGCTCTCTTTAAAATCAAGGGCCTTTCTGGCTGACAGAAGGTAATGTTACATGTCTCATTAAAAAGTTGATCTATGCTTTATGGCTGTTTTCAAATATTACAGTGAATTTTAGTGTTCTACCTGAACATACTTTATCCTTAAAAAAATTGGGAAATCATTCAATATGGGCTTGCAAAAGCAGATTGCAACTTGCCCTGCAAAGAGTCAGCTGACAACAATTTCAATGGTCTGTTAATAAAGATCAAGCAACACTGTGATGGATTTATTGTTGCAGAGTTTTTTGATTGCTAGAGAAAACAGGACATCAGTTTAATACTGATAACTCAGTTCTCATTTTCTTTTTATTTTTTGTCTGGCTCAGCATTTGTTGCATTTCAGAGATACAAAAAGAATTCTTTACCGATAACTCTGTGTTATGTAGAAGAAAATTTATTTTTACCTTGGTTCTCATGGAAAGGAACACTAACTTTGCTGTTAAGTGAAATAGTTTATGAATTCCAAAGCATATATTCCTTCATGTGATTTTAAAAATGGATATGAAAGTTCTAATTCCTAGAAATACAAAACCCCAGTAATTTAAATTTCTCATGTCAGAAAAATGCCTTTTATTTTTCTTTGAAATGTACAGTTAGGTAAATGTCTCACTAACAGGGATAATACAAAGCCAACTCCATTATTCTGGTTGCAGATCTGTGTATGTGCATTCACAATCTTATGTAAAAATATTCTGGTGAATTTATTTAGGTTGTATGATTAAATAAAATGTGGAACTTTGACCTTGCTGTGAAAATGAAAAGCTATTTTCTGATTAGTAGTTCTCAGAAGTTTGTCATAACTGTGGAGAAGGAATCAGTGCTAATTAATGAACTTGCATTTGATTCACTTTATGTGTCTGGTGCAGGAAGGTGTGGGCAGGAGATGTACTGCCTGTGGCTAGAGCAACCAGAGCTATTGCATGATGCTTGTGGAAATTACTCAGCTGTGAGGAGAGGGAATGAATATAACACATTCTTTTTGTGTGCATAATTTGCCATCTTTCCTCATTCATGGCATTGTGATGGTGCAGACCATGATGCTGCTTTAGCTTTAGCTTCAGCCCATGGCCCATATGCTTGGAGTTCACTGCAGACTGATGTGCTGGGATACTAAAACCCCACTGACTGTAGAAGCTTTTCTGAAATGTGAACTCCACCAAAGGGGTATTCAAAGGAGCATTTTTAGTAAATTTACTTTCCTTCAAGAGGTTGACTTTTATGGTTTGAGTTCCACAGGCACCTATATTTGGGGAGAACAGGCTCCTTTGCACAGGGCATGCAAACAGGAAATACATGTTTGTAATGGACTTAGTTTCTTAGTTTTTCAAACTTGTTATTTCCTACATGTATCAGACATGAAAACCAGATGACAAGAATGTAACTAGGAATAGCAAAACATGAATAAATATAGTATGTACCTGCAAAATAAGTCCATTTAAATGTGCTAGATTAATTAGATCTGATATAATTGTCAGTCAATACTTTCAAACACCAAAGCGTATGATGTTTGGTGGAACACAGAACAGAGTTACAAAGTAAGACTATTCTCTCTTTTTTTGGTATTTATTTTTTAATTGACTTTGCTGGATATACCCTGCCTTTCTAGATGATGCTTTGTCTAAGATCAACCACATCTATATACATTAATGTGCCACAATTTAGTATGAACTCTGGAAACACACATCGAAAAAACCGAAGTTCCTATAAATCTCATTCAACCAACCAGTCTCTTGTTCAGACCATGTGTTCTGAAGACCTGTTAGAGATCTCTTTCCAAGTACCTTGAGCCCACTTGGTGAATCTTGAAGTAAAGGAAACATTTTCTTGTTTTCAAGCCCACTTTATATGTGATTTCCTGTTTTGTATGTGATTCACCGCCCATGTCAAGATCAGCTTCTCGTCCTCTACAAAACACCCACCTTTCCCCCAAAGAAACTGCATGCTTCTGGCAGCAATATTTGCTCCTGTGAGTAGCAATGGAGCCATCCAAAGAAAACCATACTCTGTATTTTTCCATCAGCCTCCAAATGAAGATTGAAGGGAGGGGACAAAAAGCAGTAAGAGGAGCTCTTTAATGGACCATTCAGAGGCCCCTGGCCCCAGCTTTGCCAAGTGTGTATGTCCAGTGAACAGCCTCTGTCCCAGCTCTAACCCAGGCTCTGCTAGGGCTGGCTTTTGAGATAGCTATGATTAGCACCGAAGCTAACTGAGGAAGTTGTCATTTGTCTGTGCTGCATACAGTGAAAAACTACCTGAGCCAAAACTGACTCAGGAAAAGTTTAGGCTATTTCATTTTTTTCCCAAGAACCCTCCTACATATGAAGGTTTGTGAGCCCTGAGGGAGCACAGGGCGGGTTGTGGTACTTTGCAGGTCACTACATGGGAGTGACCTAAGGCACTCCCATGCCAATTTTTTATCCTAAGGTGCCAGTGAGTATCCAATGCAGAGTGCTGCAGAGGATCAATAGTCCTGAGGTCTTAGTGACCCTCTTATCCCTGTTAAAACTTTCTTCTAGCACTTTTGAGTGCCCTCAAGCTTATGCATCGTGTGAATGCCCAGGATCTGGGCATGTGGGTGAAGATGTACCCATGAAAGAGATCAGAATGGGAAAGCTGGGGATAACTTGGGACAAACAAAATAGCAAAAGACAGTAAACAAAGCTAGACAAAATGCAGACAGATACTCACAAATTAAATAATGTCATTGAGGTAGTTTTTTTTTAATGTTGTTTGTTTTGTTTTGGCTTCTTTGCCTGAAGAATACTGGAGGAACAGAAAGGATCAGAGCAGTAGCTACTGTGCTTTAGCTGTCCCCAGATGGTTGCTGGCATTTTAGGGACATTCTCAACTGGCATACTTCAGACTAGCAATGTGGTTACTGTGGACTGGGGCTTTGATGAACCAGCCTTAGAACAGCAGAGATTCAACCAACTGTGGATGTGATTTAGAATTTAATCCTATTTTTGCAAAGTGTCTAACCACACAATTTCTATGAAAGTAATTATGATAACTGTAGGTTGCTTTGGGACTGCACTGAACTGTTTTGGGAACAATTCTGGTATTTCAGAGTTTTATACAGAAATTTTATTTGCTATATAAACCTGTGCAGCTATGAATTAAAAAAAAAAAAAAAAAGAAAAAGTGAGAAATGGAAATAATTATTTCCAGAATGCTATATATTACAAAAGATTAGCAAAACAGTTTAGTGCTCAAAAAATTTTATTATTATAATTAGAAACAATCTGCTATAGGGGAAAAAAGATTAAAATATGAATATATATGAATGTATAATGTCACCATAAATTATTGTAATTTTCAGTTATAAGTGTTACCTGGAATGTGAAAGAAGATCTTAACAAAACACTGAAGGATTATTTGAATTTTTTCATTACAAGCAGCAATATGAGTAACATTTCTCTTAAAATTTTTTCCTCCTTTGCCATAAGGAAATGTTTATTTTGTTCCCTAAACAACTTTTATGTACTTCATGTGTTTCATTATTTAGTTCCATTCCAGCATGTGCAATTTTGCTTTAAAATTATTGTGATATCTGTATATATTATATTTACTGGACATTTCCAGTCTAGGCAGATTAGTCTTAGTCTTAGAATCATAGAACCATAGAATAGTTTGGATTGGAGGGGACCTTTAAAGGTCCGACCCCCTTCATCTAGAGCATCTTGCAGCAGGTTAAAGAGTGATCTTGGTGCTGTCTATTAGAAAGAATTTTTAGCAATGACAGCATTATCAGATGTGAAACCCTAACTGTATGGAAGTATTAACTTGAAAGTCTTTTCCTCAATAAAACAGCAAGAGCAAGAAAAATAACTTAATTATATACGTTCAGACAGGTCCAGTGTTCTAACACAAAGTTTCAACTAGAATTGTCTTTTCCTCATTCCTCTCCATGTCAAGGTAGTACATTTTCATGGAAGAATTATTCAACTTACCTTCAAAGGATTAAAATATATCTTAGGGTTTATTGAAATATCTTTTTTTTAAGAAAAACTTTTTGTAATCTACAGAATCACCAAGAATGAGGATGTCAGTTTTGTAAATATGACTTAAGGATTGCATTGCTACTAGAAACTTCACAAGTAGCTGCAAACATATTATCTCCCCATAAAATGTAGTTTTATTTTAGTACATAACTAGAAAAGTCGTATTTGTGGCTTTGAATTCCTCACCTCTATACAGATTTACTATTACAAGTCACTATTCTTATGGTTTGCATTTTACAACCCTAGGACATTTGGATTTAATCAGAATGTCAACAGCGCCACATTCTGCCACAGAGGGAAGACTGGAGTTGAGTTTTAATATTGTAGCCTTGGCTAGTTAATGAAATAGATGCATTTGCTGGAACATACACTAGAGATTCTCTTGAAAGGAAGCCCAGATCTAAAATTTCCAAGACAAGTTGTAATATTTCCATCCAGAAGACCAAACTTACCATCTGTGAAGCTGAAATGTAGATTTGCAATACACAGACCAAGATAATGTACAAAATCTGTGTACTGGCAAAAGTCTGATGAGGGAAATCTGGGTTTGAGTCTGATAGCAAACTAGTGCTCACCTTAGTGCTGAGGGATTCTCGTGCAGTTCCTCCACTGCTGGCAGCTTTTGGCTTGGATTTTCAAATGGCTCCAATGTCTGGCTCCCTTGTGAATTTAAAATGTGCTTTGCTTAAACTGACTTCGTCCTGATGGGCATTTCTTTCAGCATTAATATTGTGTCCACAAAAAGTTTTCAGTCAAAACTTACAGCTTGCATCCAGAGTACTCAGAAGTCACCACCAGCACAGAGTTACACGAGCATCACAGTTGGGCTACTCTTACTGCTTGAGTATAGGTTCTGTTGCACTGCATCATTTGTTATAGGAAAACAATTCAGATATCTTTAGCTCACCTGTAATAAAAAGGAGAAGCAATTTAAAATAAATACAGTCTTCTCCTTCAACACTAACTCAAATTCAGGGGTTGAAAAGTTATCAAAAATGTTGCTTGTTGCTTTTATATAAGGTCATAATTGATAGAGAGGGACCACAGCTCCTATTTTTAAATGTGCTTTCCTTGCATAGTTCTGCATATCCTTTATCCTCTCTTACTATGAGATAAATACAATTTTATGGAAAAAAATTGTCACAGAGAAAGCAGCTGCATTCTCTTATGCCTCCTCTGTAGCCATATAGGTGCAGTGCAAAAACTTAAGGGAAGTAACATCAAAAGTGCCGCCGGCAAATTCAAACTGCACTGAAGAGTCTCTCTCTAGAAGGTAAAAGGGACTCGAGGAGAGCAGAGAGAAATCACTGCTCTTGTCAAAGGCCCTTCTGACAGTTTAAATCTTTACTTACTGACAAAAATTTTGGAAGAACATAGCAGATACATCTTGTGATGGCAGTTTCTTTATGCAGGATGGTAATTGTCAGGAGATGCAACTTAGAAGACTCTGAAGTTCTCAGTGCTGTGTCTTTTGTGAAGGATCTGCCTCTGGTAGACCAAGAGTTTCTACAGGAACAAAGTGAAACCAGAATTTTTAGGGTTCAGACTGGTGCATCCAAGTTGAGTCAGAGATGATCTTCAGCTCCTGCCTGTGAGTTTGGCAGGAATATTTATCTGCACCCTTTACTAAGGAAATTACAGAGCACTCTTTCAGAAGCTTAGTAAATTAGAACATTATGTCTTTAGAATACATGTACAGTTGGATAAGTAATTGCTACCTTAAAGCCAAGTGGAGAACAAATATATAACTTCTGTTTTACAACCTGTGGTGGGTTGGGGTTTTTTGGTGTGTGTGCAATGCTGCCGTATATACAAACAGCCTTCATGTTTTACCCTCATTCATGCCATCATGGAAACATTGTGGGACGAGTCACACAACTGGAATGCTTCAATGGATGGCTATAAATTCCTCAGAAGGGATAGGCAAGGAAGAGGAGGGGGTGGGGTACCCCTCTGTGTTAGGAGTGTTTTGGTTGTCTAGAGCTTAATGATGGTGAGGACAGGATTGAGTGTTTCTGGGTAAGAATCAAGAGGAAGGCCAACAAGGCAGTTATCATGATGGGAGTCTGCTTTAGCCCTCCCAACCAGGATAAAGAGCCAAACAAAATATTTTATAAACAGTCTCATATTCAATTTCCCTTGTTGTCATGGGGGACTTCAACTTACCAGATGTCTGCTGGAAATACAACACAGCAGAGAGGATACAAACTGGAGGTAAAGGGTTTGGAGCACAAGTCTTATGAAGAAGGGAGTGGCTGAGGGAGCTGGGGTTGTTTAGCCTGGAGGAAAGGAGGCTCTGGGGAGACCTTATTGCTCTCTACAACAACCTGAAAGGAGGTTGTGGCCTCAAGTTGCACCACAGGAGGTTTAAAGGATATTTGAAAAAATTTCTTCACTGAAAGGGTTGTCAAGCATTGGACCAGGCTGTCAAGGGAAGGGTTGGAGTCACCATCCCTGGAAGTATTTAAAAGACACGTAGATGTGGCACTTGGAGACATGGTTTAGTGGTGGATTTGGCAGTACTGGGTTAACAGTTGGACTTGATGATCTTAAACGTCTATTTCAGCCTAAACCATGCTGTGATCCTGTAATTCTATGATTTTGGGACAGACAGCTCATGCAGGCCTTCTTAAAGCCAGGGAGTGACAATCTCCATGCAGTAGCTTAGAGTTCTAGGGATTTCTAAGAAATTACTTAAGATTTCATACTAATAGCTAAAAGAAGCTTGTAGCCGTGCATGTGATTGCCACCCTTCCCAGCTGGATGGGGACAGCATCTGTGCCCCAGCTGGGACTCGATGTGACAGATTTCTCTAAACACACCTCAGCATGGCTATTGGCCACTGTTTTCCACAGGCCTTGCATTCTGGAGGCTCTCATCTTTGCCAATCAATTCTGAGGGGAGGAAAGAACATCTCTTCTGAAGGCTATAATACATGGGCAGCACTTTTAAAGAGAATACTTTTTGGTCCAATAAATAAATTAACATTTTGTTCATTAAAAAAAAATTACTCTAGAAGGCCAGTTATAAAAGGGGAGCTGAGTGTATAAACTCCTTGGAAATACAAAATTCTGGACAGGTCTTCCTGAGGGCTTACTCATTTTGCATTTAGACCAAGTTCTGTCTCCAGTGTGGCTCCAAGGGAAGATTCCCATGTATGGAAATTACTCAGTGGAAAAGTACCTAGAATACCCAGAATCCTTTGCATATCTCCAGTTCTTCTTTCACAGGAATGATCATATATGTTTCTGGATACCGGAGAGATTTATCTAAACGTTTTTTTATACAGGCAATCTTTTCCAATCCTGTCCCATCCTCCAGAACTGCACTGCCTGTAGGTTGAAGAGTTCCCCAAGAAAAGGCAGTTTAAGTTTGATGCCAAAGATAGACTAAAACTTGAGGATGAGCCTGAAATATAAATGAGTCTTCACAGTTGACACCGAGAGAGCCTGAGCCATGGAATGACTTGCAGCTTTGCTCAGTTACATCATGTACTAAGTTCCTTACGAGCATTTGTGAATTTCTTTTCAGGTTGTGCCATTATTGTTGCCACGTGTGACATCAGTTTCTCATAACCCATGTCAGTGGAAGCTGTGGGTCCCTCCACAGAGGTCAGTGAGTTTGTCATAATGCCAGCTCAGAAGTCCCCAAAGAGGAATGGGGAACACTGAAATATTTGTGCTTCCTCATCAGGAAAATTATAGTCTTGTGCCAGGGGCCAGATCAGGGGCTACCTAAGCATTTCTTGGGTTGGGAGCAGAGGGAAAAAGAGCTGAAAAAATCATCTCAGTTTCTGTGTCCTGCTAGGTCTTCACCTGCTGTTAACAAGTGCTGGTGGGAGGAGGGTATCCCCCCACCACATTGTTTCCTACGTGGAAATTGGAGCTGTATCTTCCAGCACAGTTCACTGCTGCAAAGAAAAGTAGGAGAAAGAATTGCTGTCATCAGAGTGTGCAGAAAATATAATTTCTGCTTCAAAACATTTTTGAAATCTAAAATCTCATCTTTTAACTTGGGGTGCTGCAAGATGCACCATGTGTTGTCTCATCACTGCTGAGATTTTTTTCTTGTGCCTTCATAATTTTTGTTTTCTTGTCATTCTCATTCCAGTAGGCATGTACTGTATCACAGCGGTGCCTGAAGAGCTGTTTATACAATGTGAGCTAAAACCTACTGCAAGGAATAGGTAGCTTTAGTAGTAAATCAGAAAACAGAGAGGGGAAAAATAAAGCATTTTCTAGGTATTCAGATGAGGCAGAATACATGCATGAAGTCACAGAGAAGGAGTGAAAGTTGGACCTAAATCTTCAGTAAAGTGTGAAGAATCACACTTCTTAGGCTTCCCACAGAAGTGATGTTATTCATGAGGAGATCCTGACCTGCTTGTTACCCCCTGCATGCTGTTTCCTGGAGCTCACCCGCTCCTGATCGAGGATTCCATCAAAAACAGAAGTGGGGGAGAGGACAAATGCCTCCTGTGAATCCTTCACTTGCACTAAGGAAAAGCTTTAAGGAGAGCAATAAAAATTGCATGGATATGCTTCTTCCCTTCTCTTCCAGCAACTGTGCCTGTGCCTCCAATACTTCTAACAGTATGAAATGTGTGGTATCATGAACTTTTTTGTATAATGAGGGAACTCTAATGATGGAAGCATAGACTGCTAGACAATGTGGTCTTTTTACTAGTTCTACCTTTTTTCCCCTTAAAACTCTAACTCTGGTATCTGAGATTTCAGTGCTGTGGGGATTTTCAGATACTGAATTTCCATGTCTCAAAGACTTGTTATAGTCTCCTTCTTTTGGCCTGCTCACTGCTAGGTTTTCTTCGTTCTGTATAAATGGAAATTTTTGAGCTGTGGGTTAGAATCCATCATGGAAAGAAATGCTCTGGAAATGAAGTAGCTAACTGTACTTTTTGTGCCTTTTAAGGACGCAGTTTCTTGTGTGCCAGAGAAGAGGAACCAGTGAGTAAACAAAAAGGAAGAAACAAAATAGTAAGACCTCCTTCACTCCAGGCAATGGCAAATATGACTGTGAAGCCAAAGTCCATTGTGTGGCCTGAATACTTGCCAAAACAATCAGTCACCTACAGGGCCTCATACTGGTATTATTGTCTTGCAGATTCCCTACTAATAAGGGGCTTTGCATAGCAACCAATAGCAAGGTGCATTTTTGAACAGATAGGTGCATTTTTGAACAGATATCTATTGGAATATTCTTTTAAACAAAGTTTGACAAAATGTACTATATTTAGACTTGTACTTTTCCACTGTCAAGACATTACATCTCAAAACTCTGCAGAATGTCCTCAGGGAGACACACATTTCTGCATTCTGTGAGAAGGCAAGAAAAGGTGTGTCTGGCATGAACAAATCTTGGTCAAATGCTTTCTTTAATTCTTCTACTGCATGCTGGGTTAGCTCTGAAAACAATTTAGAAGTAGAGAATGTTTCCCTCTCACATTTCTCTTGATTAACCCTCTGCTGCCCAGGGTACTAGCCAGTTTATTACCATTTGGAAATAAGATCTTGGAGTGGAATAAGAGAAGCAAAGTTCAGGATTTGCAGTAGCACCATAGGAGTTCTGCTGTAAAATCCCATTGAGCCCCACTCAGTGCTTTCCATCTCACTCTGTGCTCTTCAACCAACTGCCCTCTTGACCCAGAAACAGAGCTAAGAGTATGACCCAAGTAGCCAGAAGAAACTGGCTCAGAGCATCTTTTTTGTTTTTGACCATGCCCATTGACTAGATTCATGTGCCTTGGAGTTAAGCTGTTATAGCAGTGCCATCAAATACTTCTGTACCGATGTGATATTCCTGCATGAGACTGCCCTGTTCCAGGATATGATTTTTAAAGCTGACCCCAGAGATTGTACCTTCTTAGAGGTCAGTAATGCAAGATTTGTTCCTGTACATATAAGGAATTCATTCAGGGTACGTGAATCATGGTACTATGTCCTTTCTTTGGAAAATCATGTGATGATACAGTGCCCTTTCTTCAGAAAATCTTATCAGATGTGGTAAATAACTGTCGCTGTAAGCGGCACAAACAGCAAGAAATGACACACGTGCTCAGGAGCAATAATAACCCATTTATTTAATCATAAATTGATTTATATAACTTGGGTCGCCAGCATGGCATAAGGTCATTGGTCACCGACCATCCGCCTCCCGCACCGGTTGGCTGAAACCTTCCAGAATATTTTCCCAGACAGTATCATAGCAATATTACACAACAGCTGCAGGTGCAAGATAGAGAAAGTTTTGCTTACAAAACTGTAGCACTGTTTTTCATCATTTCTGTGAGAAACAGAGCTCTCACAGAGTGCTGCAGAAAGCTGGAAAATTTCTCTGCTAACACTTCTCAGTGTTAACAAATAACTGCTTTCTTCACTTGGAAATTTTGTCCTGCAAAACAATAGCTGTGGGTTGTAAGGGAAGATACAGCCTTAAATGTTCATGCCCTTTGTCAAACCTTCTTAACAGTAAAATAAAAGGTCACAGGACTTCACTTCTTGTGAGTGGAACAGTTCTTAGCTTCTTCCCCCCAATATCCACACTGAAGGGTCCAGTACACAGTCCTTGATAGTAAAAGGAATCAAGTGACACCAAGGGTTTAAGAAAAGAAGCCTCTAAAGATGCTGTTTGATACTAAGCTAATACACAATTTGGTGTCCCCTCAATGCAGCTTCAGACACTGTAGTGTCTCTCTATATCATCGGCTGTGTAAAACTATAAATGATACTATATGAAGCATATAAAACTACATGAAGCATTTAGCACTGTAACTCCGAAAAACAGCTGTACTTCATTCTCAACAGCTATCATAATATGTTCTTGAGAAAACTGGGTGAGTCAGGCAGTTTATTACTGTTTTCTAGTAATGCTGTTTTAATTGACAGCCATATTTTGAAAGGTAATATTTTTTTGAGGAGATTGTTTGCAAACTTTCTTTCAAATACTTTGTCTAGTGGTTATGCAAAGAATAAGATTTCCAAGTTGGCAATCCACAGTTTTTGTTATTATCATACATGAAAATATTTTGTCACTTCTAGTTTTCTGCTGTCTCCTTGCTATGCTATTTTGACCAGTCATGAGAGAAACCATTTTCTCCCTAGAACTGCAAGAGCTCAGTCTCAACTTGTGCAATGCCCTCTTTTCACTGAGTGCACCAAACTTTCACTACAGAACCAACCCACTGAGCACCTGAAAACTTAATTTAGAGATGTACAATGGCATTAGTTAAAACACTTCCTGTATTTTATGTAAGTAAAACCATGAAAGAGGAAAAACATAAAAGGACATCTGAGGAATGTAAGTTACTGAAGTACAACAGAATCAATTGCTTTCTACTTTGCTGTAAGTAATGAAGTGGCTCATAGGATCATTCAACTTCTAACTAATGGAAGGAGAATCTATTGAACTTACTGATAACTGGTCACTGAAATTCACTTTTTTTTCCCCTCCTAAAAGCATTATTATGACCTGTAACAGGGAGTAAATGTGAAGTGTCTCAAGTATGTTTGGGTGAGATCACACACCTTTCAGTACGAAAGGAAGTAAGAACACTGTCATCTGAAAATGGCTAGGAGATCATCCCTATTTGCACTTAACCTTAGACCAATATTTGTATTTTCTTCCTGAAGAATGAGTTCTGGGAAACAAAAGGCAAAGATATTACAAACAAAGCACTTCCAGACACTGGAGATCAGTCTGAAGACCCTGTTATTAAAGAAATACAACTCTGCATTACATATGTAGATGGCAATAAAATATTTTTTATGAAGTGTGTTTTGTGTCGTGACAGGGCTGACTGGCCAGCGTGGTTATGCTTTCATTGGCTTAGAACTTCCACAAGAATTTGTTTGACACCAAGTCTAAAAAAAGTGTTAGAAGAGCTGTTCATTTAAAGGGGAGTGTCAGAATATAGTGGTACTAACATCTGACTGTATGAAAGTTTTTGTTAAGAAAAGGGAAAAATTAATTTTGGGGGAGGAAAGGACAATGTTGCTTGACAATAAAACAAACCATAGCTCTTCTGCTTTTTAATATTTATAAGAATTTTTTACCCTCAAATGATGCAAGATGCCTTTGTAAAATGCAAGAGGCATGGCAGACCACAAAATTTAGCAAGATTTTCCTATCTGCAATATGCTATGGCAATCTGCCCTCAAAAGTCTAATTACCTCTTTCAAAAGTCTTGTGTGATTGTGCAAGCTGCACACAATTTATTCCTAATTATTTTTCTTCTGGGTAATAATGCTGATACTTGAAGAAAGTTCTTGTTATAAAACCAAATTGAAAAGCATTTAAACAGTCAGAACACTGCTGTGGATATCAAACATGTGATATACCATGTTTCCCAGGACAGAATATTGCCTAGACTAACCACCCAGTGATGCTGGTTTGTTGACTGAGACACCATTGTCCTGATTCAGACCAATTTACAAAATGGAAACACAGCTTCTACATCCAGACCATTTGGTCATAATGTGTCACAGGTAGCACTTTGTTATGATGAACGCAGATCATTACAGTGCTCCTGAAATCCCTATTTATGTCACCACTAGAGGCTTACTCCCCTTTGCTATTTCATGCCCTACAAGCCTGCCAAACCACCCCTCCAAGGCCCTGAAGCATTTAGAAGCTTGTTTTGCAGGCTTACGTGCAGTCCATGTAGGAGGGGTGGGGAATGTTTATAGTACAAGCAAGTCCTTGTGTCATCCAGAGTGAGTAACTTTGGAAAGTGAATGCTGTAGCTAGCTCATGCTCCTTTGTCATCACACCTCTTAAAAGTAATATTGCATGTTAAGACTATTGAGAAATAGTGAACTTTGATGTGCTGTCTCAAAGATCTAATTGACCTCAACATTTTTGATCCCATAAGTAAACACTGCATGCATAAGACAACATATAAAATGAGACTTTATCATGTTTTCTACCTGCTAGCTTCAAAATATAAAGGCAAAATATTAGTCTTCACAGAAATTAAAGAAAGGCCGATGCTATTCAGTTTAAAACTTACTGTATGTCTCATTTGAAAGATTACTGTTTTCCTGTGAATTACAAAACAAAATACATCTGCTTCTAAAAGAACTATTGCTTAAAATAAAATATTTAATGCCAGAAATGGTGTTTAGTTTGATGTCCTTGTGCAGAGAATGCTGAATACAAATTACATAGTAAAAAGCCTAGAAACCTTATGGTACTGAGGCTAAAAGACTTTTTTAGAGGGGAATACCTTAATTTAAAAATTGCTCATTTCATGTAACTTGAAAATGATCATCATATGAAAACAAGTGGTGCATATTTACTTATTAAGGCTTCTGACAGTTGAATTTCATAAAAACATGAAAATAAAATTCCTTTTAAAAAATGCAAAGTCCAATAGTCAAATAAAGAATTATATACAAAACAGAATAATCATGTAGAATATTCTTAATCCAGAGGACATGGGAAGCATAGAGGATACTAATAATGTAAAATATTTGTAGGTGGGTGGACATTATGCATCTGCTAATTCACACCTATGATGTCTGCATTCACCTTTGAAGCAAAATCATTTAATCACCAAAGATTTCACCATCAGGAAGCCATGACTTCAATTTGCAGAGATCTGTTTAAATGACGAATTGTTTGGGCCACTGGCTTGTTTTATATCTGTGCATTCTATTGAGCTGAGTACAATCTCAATGCCAAACAAATCCAAATTGTCTGCCTCCCTTCCCTTTTCCTAAAAGTGTTGACAGTCACAACAATGACTGTATTTATTGAAATACTTTAACAATTCTGGTAATTCAATATCTGGTTCCTCTGGTCTCCTGTAGGATGTGCAAGAGCTAATTCTGTGCTGTTACTCCGATTGCACTACTGAACTATTAGAAAGATGCTCTAAAAAAGCAGCCAGCACTCTCCATGTTTTCCCATACTGTCCCATCAGCAATAAGGGAGAAATGTAGTAGCATCAAGAGAGATAAGGTAAAAGGTAGCTTTTTACCAGGTGATACAGCTGGTAGTTGATTCAAACTGGTAGAAAGTAAATGTTAGTTCCTGGGCAATTTATCAAAGTGCTTGAGCAGTCAGAACACCTGAGTGTTGAAAGTTTAAATCACAAGTGATCATAGCTCCTTGGCATAGTCCTCAGGTTCCTCTTCATTTGGACACGGAACACAGCTTTTGGGGAAAAAATTGTGGTCACTCCTAAAGTCTCTGTGCGTTGTTAAAGAAAGTAAAGTAAGAGCTCCCAGTGCTTTGTGCTGTGCATGAATAGTAAGAAAACTGTCCCTCTGGTTATGTTTTAAAATTATTTTAGCTCAGTCTTGCACCTTTTTCAAGTAGGAGTTTCGTACCTCATTAGAGGAATGACTTTGACACATTGTAAGACTTCGGCAAACAAATCTTGGGTATTGCTGCTTTCTTTTGGTAAAGTATCATTCTGTTTGGTAAGTCATATGTGAATAGACCATTATACTTGATGATAAACTGTTTCCAGGTTGATTTTTTAAAAATGAAATAATGCATATTGGGTTACAGGCTTTTCTCAGTACCCCTTTCTTCTGTATGCACTTCATCTCTTAATTGTAACAGATTTTACATTCCTGACAATAACTTTGCATGACAGTAAATGTTATTTTGGATTTCAAAAGAAAAACCCTAAAATATACCCTCTTTTCCTAAAAGCCTTGAATTCTGAAGAATAGCTTTGATTTTTGAAAACCAAACAATCCCTTATCCTATGTCGGCACATTGAGGAACAGTGCTGTGAAACTCCTGTGCCAACTGTTTGTATTACAGAGCCCACAGCAGCATCTGTGGAGCCAGGGCACGAGCAGCCTCCTCTCCCTGCCTGCCAGCAAGCTTGGCCATGCAGCTGCACCAGCACAGAGGGATATTTGTGTGCTAAATCTAAACCTGCTGTAGGATACATTCCCTGCCCTTCCACGATCACAGTTGGCTTCTCAGGGTAGTCTACAGCCGTTATAATACAATATACCCAGGATGTTTGGCAGAATCTCCTGATTGTCCTTCAGTGCTTTCTTTTTTTTCACATTTGTTTGCCTGTGTAGAGCACAATTTCAGAGCCCTTAAGACTTAGATACCTGAGAATGTTCTGATAGTCTGTTTGAATTCTTTTCCAGAAACACTTTATGTTTATGACTTCTCTTTAAACTAAGTTATCAACACTGGTACTTGGTGAGATTTCCAATTTTCTGGATAAGGAGGCTGAGGTAGAAAAGCCACACCATCTTGTATTCACTTCAGGAGATTAAAAAAGAGAGAAAAATGAAAGCAAAATAATAGCTTTTCTCTCTCTCTGCTTCAACATCTATAGTGATTGAGGTGTCTTGTATCTCCCTGAGACCCCAGACCTGATCTTCTGAGCTTCCTCCATCTGCAGAGGTCACCCCCTTCAGACTGCAAGTGACCCAAGGAAAGCACTTGCTGAGAACTTCTCCTGGTTCTAGAGCAGGGAGACAGGGTGGTATCATGGCAAGTCCTTGCATCAGACTGGCTGGGCAGGGTGAGAAGAAGGTAATGTTTTGCTCAGGTCCAGCTTAGTGTCCTATTTCCCACAGTGGCCAGCAGCAGCTGGTAATTAGGGAAAGAATACAGGAGAGGTCAAGTATGAAAGGACATTTTGCTGATGTTTCCTCTGAGCTTTAGGCAGCCTGTGGCATACGGATTTCCAGAAACCAGAGTTTGTATTTGCATTCTTTTGCTATTTGGGTCTTGATGGACTTTCTATGAATTTTTCCAATTACTTTCTGAATCATTCATAGTTTTGCCATACACAACATCCTGTGGTAATGAATTCTGTGATTCAGTTATGTTGTGTAATAAAATGTTCCCTTTTTAAAAAAATCTTTACAGCAATTTCATTAGGTGCCCCTGCTTCTCTTATCATGAGAAATGTGAATGTTTTTTCTCTGATCTATTTTCTGCTTAGCTACATTCTATTATTTTTTCTGCTTTCCTAGAAAGAAGCAGCTCAACACCTTTGTTGCTTTTCTCAGTACATTTTCTGAGTACATTGCATCTTTTTTTGAGACAGTGTGGCCAGCAGTACAATCTATATTCATTTGAAGAATTTAATGAATAGTGTAACTATATATTTTTCTAATAATTAATAATTTTTTTTTGCATTTTTGATGTCTATTGACTGACTTTTTCATATATCTTTACTGGATAGCTCATGTAAATCTCATCACTGCATGTATGTATAAACATAGTTATGCAGTTAGAGGAAAACTTGTCTTTACTCTGCATTTATCAACAGTGAATTTTGCTTGCTGCTTTGTTTATGTTTTGTATTATGAAACAATTTTTTTACTTTTTTCAGCAGATTTTACTTTTCCACATAATTTTGTATCATCAGCAGACTCCATCACCTTCTTATTCTCTCCTTAGCCTAACAACACAGTACGTTCAGAAGCATGCATCTCTGTTGGGCTGCATTGAGAATCTTTCTCCCTCTGTTGTGAAGTCTGGCCTCTTGCGTACTGTACATTAAGGGATACTAAATGATGAGCCGTCTCATCCTACAACAGCTTCATTTCCTTGCTGCAGGACTTTGTAAAAAGCTTCCTGAAAATATAAGTACACTGCTATCAACAGATTATTCTTGTCCACATGGTTATTGACTCCTATAGAAAAACTATAGATTTGCCAACCAAGACTTAAAACATTTGTTGATTCTTTGCTGTTTTGCTTATCCAGATGTCTTCTAACTTTATTATTACAATTTAATTTCTTAATGAAGTCTTGAGTAACACCAGAGTTCCTTTAATACCACAGAGTCCATCAAAGCTTTCTGTGCAAAAAACCCCAATAAAAACCCCCAAACAAAAGGAAAGTTACTGAGGATATAAAAAAAGTCTAAAATATTAAAAGGCTGTGGTGCTGTTTTTTTTCAGAATTGCTTTAGTGATCCTGCCCTGGCTTCAGATGGGACAGAGCTATTTTTCTTCTTAGTAGCTGGTACAGTGCCGTGTTTTGGATTCAGTATGAGAATAACATTGATAACTTGCTGATGTATTGGTTGTTGCTGAACAGTGCTTACTCTGGGTCAAGGACTTTTCACTATCTCATGCTCTGCCAGTGAGGAGGTGCAGAAAAACTGGAAGGGACCACAGCCAGGGCAGCTCTCCTAAACTGGCCAGAGGGATATTCCATACCATAGAATGTCATGCCAAGTGTATGAACGGGGGGAGCTACCTGGAAGGGGGCTGATCAGTACTTGGGAATGGGCTGGGCATCAGTCAGCAGGCAGCGAGCAATTGCACTGCGCATCACTTTTCTTTCTTGGGTTTCACACTTCTCCCTCCTTCTCCTTTTTATTACAATTAGTAGTAGTAGTAGTGTCATTATCATTATCATCTTCTACTTTGTTTCAATTATTAAACTGTTCTTACCTCAACCCGTGAGTTCTATTTTCTTTTCTTTCTTGATGCCCTTCCCCATCCCTTTGGTGTAGGGGGGAAGGGAAAGTGCCAGAGGGGATCCTTTCTCTCAGGGGTGGTAGAGACTGTCTCCACCAGTCAAGCTCCTCCTCAGACCCCCTGATACTTTTTAACCTTTCTACCCCCTCTTTATCTCTGCCACCAGGCTGAGCAGCTCATCCACCTGGCCACACCCCACACAGGTGTCACCTCTCCTGCCATCCAATGCCAGCACCAGGCTCTGGCACGCTCTGCAGCCCGAGACCTGGACAGCTGCAGGTTTTTGTGGCAGCTCCATTCGTGTCAGCTCCAGAGCATGTCTGCTGGAGCAGCCTTGGTGTCTTCTGCAATAACACTGAGCTAGGAGCCATACCCAAGGCAGGACTTCAACACCAGATTAGTAGGAACTCACGAGGCAAGCTCCAATTCAAGTAACTGATTTTTTCCTTCGTATTTAATACAAAAATAGATCAAGGCTAGACAACAGTTATTCATCCCTTCTCTTCTCACTGAGGTTTGCTGACCTTACTAAGCTTCATGACTAAACTAGTATGCTGCATGTATTTCCAACATAGCATAATTCATTAATATTAGGAACTATAGTTGGAAGAAATAAGCTTTTGACTTCTGAAAAATACAACAGCCTGTTTCCTTGATAAAAAGCGTGTCACTAGTGCTTCACTCTTAACCACTGTCAGTCAAATCACTTACAAATTTCGAGTCTTGATCCTGAAGCACTCGTGTAAAAAACCTTGACAGATAACCATTAATTACCTATGGAAAGAACTGTTCCTTTGGGATTTTGTACACAATATATGTTCACAATATTTCATCCTCAGATGAAATACAAGGAAAATAGCGAGACATGCCTTTAGTAATTTTAAATGAAGCCCACAGAAGATCCCATCTAAACAAATAGAAGGAAATTCATAAGAGGCAAGTAGGATCTGTAAAGCTGTGTATGTGCATAGGTTCTCAATGGTGTGTACAGCCTTGCAGTTAAATACAGCTGAACACAAGAGAGACAACAAATCATTTTGGGGAAAATTGTGACAGTAGTCAAAGATAAGATAGTAAAATGTGGGAGAGACACAAGAGTTAAGATATGAAAGCTTAGGGGAAAAAAACTACTGTATAAAGGATAAAGTTTCTTAATTTAGAGATAATACAGTAATGGACAGCCTTCAAATGATTTAGCTAGCTAGAAGCAATGGATTTGATTTTTGAGGATAAATTGTAGTAATTATCCCCAAAAGAACAGAGTGAGTAACCATCCACAAGTTTTCTACATGATATTATGGGAGCAAATGAATCAGGCATACGCTTGTGATGTGGTGCCAGTGGGGGAGGGGAGAGACACCAGATGTTCCTTAAGAAGCAAGAGTTAAGAAATAAAAAGCAGAACTTCCTCCTAGTAAGATCAACATACTTCTGGGTTTTCATTCAAAAGAAAATTTCAGGAATGTCCTGCACAGGCTTAAGTGGCTCAGGAAAAGGTATGTACAAAAGGCTTTCATATACTTACTTTACTTAAGGGAAACAACCACAAAAAAACAGGTAGCAAAGATTGGAACAGAATTCAGTCTTTTTTTAACTAATCTTTAATCCTAGAAGGCCTAAGCAGGAGCAAGTAAAATAGAAAATCAGTAATTCTTATTAGAATAAAAAATTTGTAATCAAAAGGATCAGCTGTTGCCATTGGCCTTATTCTGGTTTATGATAAATTCTGATGATATTTTGGACCCATTTCTCTAGTAAATATCACTGTAGTTTAGATGGCATTTCTACATAGAACTGACATCATGTGTCTGCTCATCACTGTTCTTAACCCTGTGTTTTCCAGATGTCTGAGAAGAATAATTTTGTTGTGGTGAATTGAAAAGATCCTGTATCTTAGATATTTTCAGGTCTAAAGGTTGCAATGAAAACACATAACCTATAACTAAAAGCCATAATGTTTTCTGAATTGGAAACTGATCTGGTGCCAACCAAATACAATGGGAGTATGTGACAAGCAGTTGATTATTTCCTCAAAGAGACAGAACCTGTTCATTGTATCACTTTTAAGACATTATTAACAATTACTAACAATTAATAATGATATTAACAGATATATTACTATGAAGATTATTAATGTTATGACCCCCTAAAAGGACTGTGGATTTCTAAAGTATGTGGCTTTTCCTGTAAACCTGAGGAATATAGCTGGTCATGAGGTGGCGAGATATTGATCACAAAGCATTTTTCATGTTAATGCTCTGAATCAATGCTTTCGTTTGAAATCTGAGTTGTGTTATGGTTGCTTAGTCTTTAGAAATGGTATAGAACTAGACTGAACTTTAACAACGGTATCCTACCAGAGGGACATTCTATTTATTATGAACCAGTCAGTCAATGTGAAAGTGAATTGGAATCTGGATCTGTTGTTTCTGAGAGAGTATGAGCAACCTCCTTACAGGAATACAGTGCATTAAGAACTTGATAAGCATTTAGGGAGTGTTGAGGAAAAAATAGTTACAGTTATACTGCAAAAAGAGAAAAAAAAAGGATTAAGTCAATAATGTTTGCTTATGATTCAAATATCTGATGAATAATCAATTTTCTGAACACCTTTCATAAGCAATTATTTATCATTTGCATAATTTATGCCTCTGTGGAGGATGAGATTAGCTAGTAAATACTATGGAGTCATCAATTATACTGTCAGTGTTTTCCACATTCAGTTGCAAAACACATGATGAAAGAAAAAAAATGTCAGTGAGTCGATGACGCAAAGGGAGATGTGTCTGCTGAAAACTGACTCTGTTCAGCAAGGGCCATAACTAGTGAACATCCTTAAACTGCATGGGTGTCTCTGTGAACATGCATTCATACCCCCTGGAGTTCAAATTCAATTTCATACAACTCCCTGAAAAAATAGAATGTTCTCTTTATAATAAGCTACTCTTGACCAGATAAATATGAACTGAATACCTGGAGGTCGTTTCATTTTTATTTGATAAGGTAGTCTATATAAAGAGCTGTTTAATTGCAGCTGAGAGTAAAATTCTGCCATAAACATGGAAAAGTCCCCATTTGATGTGCATTTGTTCTCAAGGCCATATTTGAAAACTTCCATGTTGATATCACTGATATACTAAAAAATGTTGGCATGCTGTTGTAGAATGGATCATTTCAACATCCAAACACAAGTATACTTTGAGAAAATAAGAAAAATACATATTTAGCCTTAGAATATCCATTTTTGTAATACTAATTCTTTCACGGTTTTATGAAAAAAAAAGCATAAATACAAGTTGGATAGTGACTATGATTTTATAATTTTGCAGAGAAGATGGGTAACTGCAGGCAACAAAGCTTGTTATTTACCTGAATCTCTGAAAATTCAGACCATATGCAATGGAAATTGGGTACTTCCAAAAGTGTCAAAAAATTGTGGCATGTTTTTGAAATCTGATAAAATTGTTTTGCAAGATGAGGTTAAGTGGAGTAAAATACCCTCAATTCATACTCACTTCTACTGGGTTTCATATGCTTAGTATGCATTCCTGTAACTATGCTATGTATGCCAGTATAAGACACTTGTGAATCAATTAACATTTTTCATATATGTGTTACAGTAGTGTCCCAGATTTGATTGTACACTTTATTTGCATGGTGTTTCTATCTTTACTATCTAAATTTAAATTATTGTATGAAGATTTTTGAAATCTGGCTAGAAAAGCAAAAATTGCTTTGTCCTCAAAGGTGAAATGGACTTGTTGGGCTGTCCTAATTATAAATAGTCTCACTTGGATTAGATTAGATACCAAACAAACAAAATCATAATATTTATGTATTCAACTTCTTGGTAAGAAAACAAAATCACAGTGAATATTACAGTACTTAGCTGTTATGAAATTAAACCTAAGGAGCAGTGCATCTTTTGATGCTAAAATATATCGTAGGGGTAAGCTGAGATGCCCAAGGTCCAAATGTTCTCCTCAGCCTGGAGAAACCTCCTATCTGGGTGTGGTACCTTTTATTTTATACAGCTTCTTAAGAAATGAAAGACTTATTGAGCCAGATTTTAAATACTAACACAGCAGGAGTTTGATTCAGTTTTCTACTGAGATAACAACTCTCCTAAAAGAGATGCTGTTATGGCTTCCTGTCTTTTTCAGTGTTATTTCAAGAGTAATTGTATATTAAAAAATAACCTATACTTGAAGTATCCCAGTCCAGAATCAAGGACTGCCAAATTCCCTTGTTGCCCATTTTTATTCTGTCTTGTCCCTTCAGTGTGACATTTTCTGCTGCACAGTGAACAGCATCAGTGGTCAAGGTAGAGACTGGGCCCCATGTCATTTCAATCTTACAGGGAGCTGGTTAGTTGAATCAGAATTATATACCTACCTGCTGAAGTCTGAAATTCCAGGTTTGCCATTGCTGAAACTAGTATGCAGATGGGACTTTCTTTCTTGTTGAGTGTCTAATCTGAAAAGAGGATGTGGTACTGTGAAACCTTATGTGGTACTGTGAAACAGCCACACCTAGCCCACAGTTCTCTGTGAAGAACCTGCTTTAAACATGCCCATTTACTTAGTGTCACCTACTGGTTATCTCTTCTCAACTTCTCCCAAATTTATACTGACAATTAATTTCTCTTTGGAATAATTTGAAACTTCTTGATCACAGAACAGAACTGTGCAAATGTTGTTTGCTTCTAGAACTGTGTACTTCCATACTTCATCATTCAAATTAGTTTGTTCCTAGGGAAATAGGCCTGAGAATGTGGGAGTTCTGCATGCCTGAGTTCTGGTCCCTCCTTCAGGGACTGTACGTGCATTCTGCATTCTGTTTAATTTTTACTGAAACAGCACTGGAAACAGACTGCAGTATGTTTTTCTGTGTCTTAAGAGTTTACCTTTGTCACAAGGAAAAAAAAACCCAAACAATTCCTGAACTATTTTACATTACTAAAAACTCAAACATTATTTTACATTACTAAAAACAGGTTTCATTAAAAATTAAGAAAGAGGTAAGGCTTTTAAGATGTTCTAATTCAAATTCATATTTTTGCCAATTATGGGTTTTGCAACCACATAAATGGTACTGTCTTGACCAGAGGTGGTAGGTCAGAATACTTAACAGAGGCATGCAGCATCCTCATAGCATTACATGACAATCAGTGCCTCCAGAATGACTAAGGGAGCTTAAATGGGGCATTTGGTTCAAGCTGCCAGAATTACATACTTGCCTAGAGGTTGTTTATATACAAATGAATGCTGACTAATTGCCAAATGACTGACACCAAGACAATCACCTCGGAAAGCATGTACAAACCTCCTTTCTCACAAAATAGAATGAGGGGTCTGTGTCAGTGCCTGGTGCACTTGTGCCTGCAGCTTGGTAGCACTACGAATTTGGCAAGATGTATTTCGAGAGGCCCATATCCTGTACACCAGGCACATGAACTGGCCCAGCCCTAAGGAAGTTGCACAGCATCTGCTGGCGTTTTGCTGGATTAGTTGCTACAATTTGCACTTATTTTCACAAGCAACAAATCTGTCTGAAGTGATACCACTACCACTTGCTATGTTTTTATCTTTTTTTTTCTCCTTTGAAATACTTTCATTTGTATGTTCCATTCTTGATAATATTCTTTCCTCATTGTGTACTTTTCTATTTGACTAAAATGGATCCCTGCTCTCTTTCCCCTACCCCATCAGTTCTTTTAGGATGCAGCTCAATCAACTCTCTACCTGCTCTGGTTTAGGACTTGGAGATCTAGCAACAGGACCAGGTTGTGCAATAGATTAGCATAATGTGTTATTAAATATTACATCATGAATGGAGAAATATTCTGTCAGACATTTCTGTAGCTACCGAACGTGGGTTTGTGTTTAATACCAATATGAAGGCATCTCTATTTGTGCCACAGTTTGACTTTTCATTTTGAGCTAATATACACTGGCACTGAAGACACAGAGGCTGGCATGAAATTTCCTCTCTCTCGCCCTCCCTCCCTTTCCACTCTCCCAGCCACTTCTACTCCTCTGTTGTTTTGCAACTTGTGCTTCTACAGGTGTTTACACACAACTCAACCAGATCTGGAGATCTAACTGGGGATAATTATAACCTCAAAACAAAATAATAACAAATTAACAAAAAAAGCTTAGTTAGTTTTTACTAAACTAAAAGGTACTTTTAAATGGAGCAGCTTTACAACCCAGTTCATTCACCTGCCAAATGAATCCCTGTGCTTATACTCTTAGCATGGGAACAGAAACAAGCAATTAAGAGCAGGTAGGACCAGTTCCTTTTTTTTGAGGGACAGTTTTAAGTGGCTGAGTTACAGAGATACTCTTCTGCACTGAAACCACAGGCCAGAAGATAAACCCAGAAGAGATCCTTGTTGCACATTCAGAGATCAAACACAGATTTATTAGTCCTCCTTAGCAAAATCCTGGTTGTTTCTAGACATTTTGAGGACAGAAAGGTAGAATGATCTGTAAAGGTGTCCAAGATCAATATAAGTGTAAAAAATTATAAATATTGTAGAACCCATTTATATTTGGTTTAGCTTTACAGCAAAAGGGACACACATTGCTTATGTACTAGTGTTCATGTTGCTCTTACCAATTAAAAAGTTGAGGAATGCTGCAAAGCTTTTCAGATGGAAATACAGGCTATAATCTTAAGTACCAGCACATTAGATTTTTAAAGTGACACAGGATTAAGTCTGGTCAGTTTTCAGAGCAGAGATCTTTGTCAAAAATCTTGCTACCACAGGTGTGGTACAACTAAGGCACAATCAAGTTGAAACAGCATCTTAAAGCACATAAGATGTTTGACATTTGGATGTTTGTGTTGATGATGCCTACTGAAGTATCATAGAATGGTTTGGGTTGGAAGGGTCCTTAAAGACCATCTAATTCCAACCCCCTTCCACTACACCAGGTTGCTCAAAGCTCTGTCCACCCTGGCATGGAACAATTCCAGGGATGGGGCATCTACAACTTCTCTGGGCAACCTGTTTCAGTGCCTCACCACTCATAGTAAAGAATTTCTTCCTAATATCTAAACCTGACCTCTTTCAATTTAAAGTCATCACCCCTTGTGAAAATTCCCTCTCCGACTCTCTTGTAGGTCCCCTGTAGGTAGTGGAAGGTGCTCTAAGGTCTCCTGGAGCCTTCTCTTCTCCAGACTGCACCCCAGCCCTCTCAGTCTGTCTTTATAGGAGAGGTGTTTCAGCCCTCAGATCATCTTTGTGGCCCTCCTATGGACTAGTTCAAACAGGTCCCTGTCCTTCTTGTGTCAGGGGCCCCAGAGCTGAATGCAGTGCTCCAGGTGGTGTCTCCAGGTGGGAGAGCAGAGTGGAAGGGGAGAATCCCCTCCCTCAACCAGCTGGCGACACTTCTCTTGATGTAGCCCAGAATAAAGTTGGCTTTCTGGGCTGCAAGGGCACATTGAAGCTCATGCTGAGCCTCTTATCAACCAGCTACCCTCCAAGTCTTTCTCTCACCAGTGCTTCTCTCTGCTCAGCCTGTTTTTGTGCTTGGGTTACCCTAACCTCATAGCTGCCCTGTTAATCTTCATGAAGTTTGCATGGACCCACTTCTCAAGGTCCCTCTGGATGGCAAGTAGTATAGCTCTGACCGTATTCTTTACAACGTAATAACAGTTTAATATTAATTATTGCATTACAGTAACACCTTGAAATTTTATCAGTAGTTTATGAGTGTCATGTATCTTAACAAGTACTATTACTTTTCTGAGCACCGATACCTAAATCTTGATTTTATAGTTAAAACAGTTTAACCAAAGAATTTGTTCTTGCTAAGTAAAAACATTGCTAAATGGATGATTTTGAGGATAGACAATGATTTTCAATACTACAGAAAAACACATTGCAGTAAGAAGTAGTCTTTTTATAGTTCAGTTTTGTGAGGAAAGCTGATGAAAGCAGCTAAAATAAATTCATGGTATCAAACATTTACCTTGAATACTTCACCAAAATGCTATCTGAATCTGTAGCCTCTATTACTGCAATGTAATGAAAAAACACTGCCTTAAGCTGTGCCAGGGGAAGTTTAGATTGGATGTTAGGAAAAATTCCTTCATCAAAAAGGTTGTCAAGCCTTGGAAGAAGCTGCCCATGGAAGTGGTAGAGTTACCAATGGAGGGTGTGGCACTTAGGGACATGGTTTAGTGGTGGATTTGGCAGTGCTGGGTTAACAGCTCGACTTGATGATCTAAAAGGTCTTTTCTAACCTATAAAATTTTATGATTTTATAAATATGAACCTGAAAGACAAAAAAGAAGACAGGATTATTTGAAACCACAGAAGAAATACATGCAATCAATACAATAGCAGAGGTGTGTATGTGGCTGGAATACTGGTGGGCAACTGATCTCAAAGTTTCAAATGTGCTGATCACCACGTTTGTAAACTCATTTCTCATGCAAAGGTGTTATAGATTTTGTCTAAAATAGAATCAACAGGGCAAAAGACCAATCATGACTTTTTCATGTCAGAAACACTGTCATAAAATGAAAACTAATTATACTACTCAGGGCAAGACAGATCTAGTCGGCAGAACAGTTTATATTCTAACCATCTAGTGGTACTTAGACCATGCAGTGACTCTACAGTTCCAGATTTATTCACTAGTGTTGGAACAGACAGATTACACATCCATTTCTACTAGCAGATCTTGGGGGAAGGGAGGGGGAGCCAATACTGTTAAAATTTTCTTGTTCTCTTTCAGTGAAAAAGTTTTGTTTGAAAAATGTCTTGAACATCATTATCGCCTGAGCAAGAACTGATTTGAGTAGTAGAAAGGTTGATTTGAGTGTACTGTTTAAATCAAGTAACCCTCAGAAATCAGCACTCCAAAATGCTGACGTTAAACTCTGATTTAATTGAGCAGCTGCTACAAGTGAATAGGAGTTGAAATAGCTCAGCACTTTGTTCGACTGTTCTGCATGTACACAATAGATTTGGCTCAACAAGAGCATTTTTTTATTAAACAATGCCTTCATTTGCAGCTAGATGCAGCATATAATGTATCTTACTCATACTAGAATATAAGCACATTAGCTTACAGTTCTGCGTTCTCAAGGTCTATGGCACAGGTATAAATATGGCTGTTCTTTCAGCCTCAATACGTGCAGAACACATCGTAAGTCAGAGCTTAATAGTGAGACTCAATGCCTTAGGTATTTCTTTTTCTGTGGAACTGTTGGATCATGTTTTAATTGGTTTTATTTTTTCAAAATTTAAAAAGTTCCAAGAATTATGGGGATGAAGAATGCAAAGGTACAAATGAGCACCACAAATCAAATGTCTTTTTCAAAAAGAGAGAAAAAGTGCATACCCAATAAGTTTTGCTGGAAGCCTAAAGTGATCTAGTCGGTTCAAAGGTTGAGTCGGGTATCAGTGTTGGCAAACACTCAAAGGAGGGCACCGGGACGTGGCTGGCTGGCACAAGCCAAGGACGGTGGCGTCCCATGGCAGAGACACTCTGACAGAGGAAGGGCACAAAAACAGAGCAGCAAAACTACACAGTGTCGCGGCTGGTCCTGTTTTACACTTACAGTGGAAAAACATCCTCATATCCACGACTGTGAGAAGACTTAAAAGAAGAAGAAAAAATTTAATCTTCTCACAGAAGATTAAAAGTAAGAGATTGCCTTGATTTTCATGCTTGGGAACGCTGGGACAGGAAAGCTGAAAGTTCATAGAAGGCGCTGCAGCAAAAGGTTGTAAAACAGTGAGCTTCCACGAACCATAACCAAGTCCCCGAACTATGGGTGAGTCCATAAAGATGTAGAGGTGGCCGTGAGCCTGCCCGAGGCCAGAAGGAAGCGGTGTCCCGGTGACAGAGGCGCTCGGCAGCCGCCGGCCGCTCCCGCCCGGCCCCGCCCGCGGCGGCGCGGCCCCTTTAAAAGGGGGCGGGGCCGCCCCAAAGTTTGCCCAAGTTGCGGCGCGGGCCGG
>VZTI01001825.1:913213-931861 GCA_013397865.1 Struthidea cinerea | reverse complement strand
CGGGGGAGAGGGAGGGGGGGCGCAGGGCGGGCGGGGTAGGGCCGGCACGTGGGCCGGGGCCGGGCGCTGCCGGGGCCGCGCTACGGAGCGGTTGCACCGGGGCTGGGTCTGACAGCAGCAAACCGACTGAACGTCTTCCTGATTTCCGTGACACTACTCCTGCTCTTACTTTCACTAACATCTCTCTCCTGGTATTTTCGCAGACCAGGGTGGAGGAAAGCACCTGGAGCACAAGCTCCTCGGTTTGAGATGTCCTTTATGTACGAGGTTGTTTCTGGCTCTCAGGTGCTCCCGAGGAACAGGCAGCGTTACTGGGAAGTAGGCACGGTGATGCTAAGGGCAGAAGTAGTACCTCTGCCACTCAGTGGCCAAACAGGTCAGTCAGGAGACAGCAGCTGACTCCTTGTCCTGTGCCTGGGAGTAAGAGGGCTGCTATTGTCGCCCCTTTTCTTGATTATGTTGTTGGGCTGTAGGTATAGGTACTGTAAGTTATTCAGCTGATGTGAGCACTTATATTGGCAAGAAATATCATGAAAACTGGAGGGGTGGTCAATGAATGCACACACACTTGTTTATACAGTAGAGGAGCATGCAGTGAGAACTCTAAAGAGGTAATGCTATTGACTAGGATTTCAAATCAAGTCATGACATAACTAGTAATAACAGCACGATCTAATGATTGCATGGAAAAAAAAAGACATAGGAAGTTAAGTTTGTGAAAGTGCTTTGTAATAAATAAAGGCGAGTATACAATGAATAGTAAATGTTTTCCTTTTTTCCCGTTTTGAGAAGCTCTGTGTGAAGTGGATGAATGAATGTTTGTTATCGTCTCTAGGTGAGGTTGAAGTCAGATCTCTACTGAAATGTAATATTAAATTACATTAAATTTCTTTGTTACCGTAGGTTATTTTGGAAGAGTAAAATAGTTGTTTATCATGAAGAGAAACTAGGTCTGCTACTCAGTGTAGTAGGCAAGGTAATAGGAATGCCCATGCAGCCAGTCAGGTGTAAACAGTGTTTCCTTGTGTGCATTGGAACACTTCTTGCTCAGAAAGGATAATTGGTAACTGGCTATATTTGCAGTGCCACTCTTTATTTATTTCATGTCCCTCCCCCCAACATACACAGGCAGAGAAAGAGACAGTAACTTGTTTTTCAGCAGTGAAATGGAGTACCTTGAACAAGGCCTCTGCAAACAGTTAAAGACCTTTTGACAAAGATTACTTACACTCTTTTGCAGAACCAAAATGGAAGTAAAATGCTTTAGCATTTTCTGGTCTTTTAATAACTTACAAGGCCTTGTGTTCAGCTGTTAGTATAAAGCATCTCCTGTGACACATGGGATTTCTTGGAGGGAAAAGCTCTGTTTTTCCCCATCTTCTGGGAGAAAGGATTAACTTAGACTGTATTGTAATGTTCTGGGATTTTTTCTCCCTCTCGCTTTTGAGCAGATAATGTATTTTCTCAGATGCCTTCGTAATGTAATGCTTAAAATTTGTGTTAATGACAAGTTCTAGAATGCAGGGTGAGTTTCTGTATATGTGGACTTTAATGTGCTTTTTTCACCAACCTAGGCAAAACATACTGTGCAAGGCAAGTAGACCTTGGCCCTGCCGTGCTGCCTTCCCCTTCACAGGGTTTCTATCAGTTATGGGCAGAAACAAATTCTTGTGACTGTAGAATTCTTCTGGCAAGAATTTTGCTGGCTTTCACAAACCACCTGTGCCTTGGTAATGGGTGCTGTGGAAGCTGTAGGAGTGATTGCAATGCTTCATTTGAAATCAAACCTCTGTTTTAATTAGAGATGGGTCCCCTGGCATTAGCTTAAGACTTAATGGCAGATTCTAAATACTTCAAATGTTTAGTCTCTGCAGTGTTCTGGATCCAGGCCTACCTATTACTCTGTTTTCCTTTCCCACTTAGGGCTTTCAGTGTTTTTTTTGTTTGTTTGGTTGGTTTTCTTTGTTGGGTTTTTTTGTTTTTTTTTTTTTTTTGTGTGGTTCAGTTGTGACTGAACTTGTTAGGAGAATAGTTCTTCATAAATGCCTTAAAACCATGTTTCCACTTCTCTGAAACAAAAAACAACCTTTTTTTAGCTTCTACAATGAACTATCTCAATTTAGTTCATGTAATATTAGTAGTTTTACCTTTACTGTTTCCATGCTTGTCTTTTTGAACAGTTGAACAGCTTCTCTGTCAGGTTTCCAAGTTCAGGGAGGCAAGTGTGTTCAAATGCCGTGCTTTAAATCACTTCTTTGGATACATACAGAACAGTTTATAGTATTTCTTAGTAGGGAGAGAGGATGCACTGGGAGACTGAGTAGTGCCATAGGAGGCTGTAAACCTGTTTATCCAGCTTACAGTGTTTGTGTCAGCAGCCTAGTTAGTCAGTGAAAAAACTATAAAGATTTTTTTTGTCTTTTAATGATTATGATGGAGGATAAAGATGCAAAGATAATCAGTAATTCAAGAGAAAATATCTGGCTTTAGTAAAGGTACTCTTAATGTCAGAGTGTAAACGTACTCTTTTTTTAAAAAGGCCTGTAAGCTATGAAATATAACTTCTAAATATAGTCTATTGATAATTTATAGGAAGAGCTAATGTATGTATTCAAGCCTGGATTTACCTAGAAACTTCAGCTAGAACAGAATGTAGTTTTCTTAGTTATTGCTACGTAGTGTGGGTGTTAGCATGCTGAAGTTGCATGTTTTATTTGTTTTAAGATGCAACTCAAGGCTTTAGAGAATGTGTGATTAAGAATTATCTTTACTGCAGAATTAACCTGAACGTTCAGTTTGAGTCTCATCTATACAAACCTTTTACTTAAAAGATGCCAGCAGCACATCCCATAGTTCACTCTGCTGTTTGGTTTGTCTGCTGTGTGAGGAGAGTGACCAGCAGTGAGGTTTTGCTTCTTTCCTGTGACACTGCTGAAGCTGTACATTGAATGTGCTCTTTGGTTTGTGTACCACAGTTAAAGAGAGCTGCTGAGGAGCTATAGAGGGTCCAGCCAGTATATTTAGGGGCACAGGGCAACATGACCTGTGATGTTGAGGGAGCTGGGCTTTAGTTATGCAGAGGGAGACCAAGGCAGCTTAAAGGCAATCTAATTATGGCCTACATCTACCTAAAGGGACACACTCTTCTCAGTGGTAAGAGATCAAGGAGGAGCAGCAGCCATAAGTTTTAGCTTAGGAGCTTTGAACTGGACAATAGAAAAAAAACTTCAGACAGAGTGTTCCATCACTGGGACAGGTTTAAGCTGACCTGATTTGGTGTTGACAATAATTCTGCCTCAAACTGGAGGCTGGAGTAAATGCATTCAAGAGGCTTCTCTACTGGGTTACACTTTGATTCTGTGAGGATATGCTTTCATACCTGGAGTTTTATGCTTCTTGCCTCCTAGACATTTTCACCTCACTTCTCTCTGTGGTCACTTCATGGAGGGAGAAGATACAGTGCACGGGTAGTCCTGACTTCCTGCAGTGTGTCTCTCATTAAGTACAGAAGTTAAATAAAAATCAGTGATTCGGAGACTCCTCTCAACCAGTCTGTCAGGGAAGTTTTTCTAGCTGCCTTGTATTGAAACTTTTGTTGTTGTTGTTTTTCTCCCTCAGGTTCAACTTGATTGTTCAGTTCTGAACCATGTGGCCTGTGGGCTTATTTACATTTCTTTCATACCAGCTTTGGAGTCTTGATTGGTAAGGTTACCATACACAGTATATCCAGTGAGCTGTGTGGCTTGTCAGTCCTCTGTACTGTGATCAAGGTAGCAGCAGTGCATTAGAAAGATGAATGTGCAGTGCCGAGTTATAATACATTTTTCAAGTCCTGCTGTAAAAGTTAATATCTTCCTTTCTAAAAATCTGTCTAAGAATAAGGCAGGTCATTTTCTCCTTTCGTCTTTATTCAGTACATCATTTTTAAGAAATTAACAGGTGTATGATAAAGTAGGAAAGAGGATTCAAGCTGGGGAGACTCACTTCTGTGAGTTTTCTTGTACACACTGTTCCGGATGAAGCACATATGAAATGTACCAGCACCCTTTACAAAGACGCTAATGCTTCGCTTTCATGTCTGAAAATAATTCAGTTGGTACAGGCATAAGAAGCAAATGTGATCTTGGAATGTATCAGGCTGGTGACTCAGTCATCTTGTGATATGTTAATGTATGCACAAGTTCTTCTTCAGACTTCTGCACTACTGGTATACAGGATTTCTTGAGTATTCCCTTGGTGCGTGTGATGTTAAATGATCTTTTACTTCAGGTTCTGCTGTGTACTATTACATCTTCCCCTGCTTTTTTTCTCCAAGCTTTGGGGCTGCAGAATTCATTGTATGGCTTTTTACCCAGCCTTTGCTCTTGATTGTCCTTTTGAGTTTGTCTGCTGATGTGCAATTAAACTGTGTTAAAAACTACTCCATTGAGATCTCATTAATATACCCCTCCATTCTTCTGATTTCTATTTCTCTCTCCTCTTTACTGAATTTTTTACATATTTCACAGTTCTTAAACCAGTTTTTACTGTTCAGCAGGATTCTGATGTATCAGATGTTTAACTGAAGTTTAGTTTATAAACCAATCTAGCAGACGACTGAAACATTTTTTTTTTTTTTTCTGGTATTCTGGTGTCCTTTGACTGTGTTGCATTTTTGCTTTAATATGTCACATTGGTTGTGTTTTTATCTTAATTTTTCTGGTTAATTTCCATTTCTAACATTGAAACAGTTTAGAAGATGATATTTTATTGAGAACCTGCATACTCATGGCAGCATTTCAGATCACTACATGTATGAATAATAATTTTCTGTTCATCAGTAAGCAACACACCTTGTGTTATATGTGTAAATCTCCCTCTGGCTTGATTTGGTGGTAGCCTTAGGTATCTGTATTGCCTGCCAGAAAAATATGGAAGGAATCATAGTTACAGATAACTCAAACGGCAAGGTTGTTTAGCGCTGCTTAAAGTGGGGGAGATGATAACTTCAGGCTAGGTTTTCCAGTGCTTTATTCAGCTTTAGAAGTGTCCAAAGATGGAAACTGCACAGCTGCACTGAAGGGTTTTCTGCCTTCTCTTTACTCAGAAGCTCTTTTGTTTCTTCTTTGTTACCTTTTGTTCTCCCACTATATGTTGCTGAGGAGCCTGGCTCTGTCATCTTGACACCTGCGGGAAAGCTATCTAGAAGCTACAGGATGACTGCTGTTACAGTGCTCCAAAACTACCTCTCCTTCAGGCTGGAGAGGCTGTGTTCTCCTGGCCTCTTCTCACAGCCCCTGACTACCTTGATGTCCCTTCACCAAACCAGTTTTGTTTATGTATGCCTTTGTTATATTGAATGGGGGCAGTGGGAGAGGGACAGGGACACTAGAGCCAGTATTCCAAAAGCAGTCAGAGTGCCAGGTTAAGGATAATAGGTGTGCTCTCAGTCTCTTGTTACCTGCTCTTATTAATAGAGCTGAGGATGCTGTTGGACCCCCTTGTTTCCAAGTCATGCTTTTGGCTCCTATTTGGCTTCTGCCTACCAAGATCCTTGGGGGCTCTTTTCAGCAGAGCTGCCCCTTGGATGAGCAGTGCCAACCTGTACAACACCAAGGGCTCTTCCTTCCTGTGCAGAAGACTGTTGTCCTGCTTAATCCCATAAGGTTCCTGTCAGCTTGCTCCCCAGCGTGTCCAGGTCCCTCTGAATGGCAGCCGTGCCATCATGTATGTTGACTGGTCCTCCCAGTTTATCTGCAAACCTAAAGCAATAAACTTGTACAGTAAGATGTTTACTGAGGCACTGGGAATGACTCCACATCCACAGTAGATCCCTTTGTATGTGAGCAGGGCAGCTGTAGTGCACAGGTCAGCAGGATAAGCTGACTTTGAACTCTTAGAAAAAGTAGGTATCACTGGCTTAAGTGTGATAAGGCAAAGTGTAAATTCTTGAAGATGTCCAAGGATATAACTTGATATTTCTGCTTGATGGTCAAACTGCTGATGTGGTCTTGTGTAGGCTTGAAGATTTACAACTAAATGGGCTTCAATACCTGAGAGAGGTGGACAGTTGCTCTTGGAAAAGTTGACTTACTGTATCAATTGTGCACACAACATTTTTGTAAGTTTCCATTAACAGATGTATTTGGTCTGTGGAGAGATTGTACAGAAGGTAGAGATTTGAGTTAGGTATTTTCTAATGTGTTAAATTAGATACATGTATATTGCAAATGGAACAGGAAAGGAAGCTTATTTTTGGTTAACACACACTGTGGCATAATTTGAAGCTTTGGTAAAGCGTTTCTGTTTACTTTGAGTGTGAAGTCTTATTTTAGAAGAAAGCCCATGTAATGCACATACCAGGAATGTTATGCATTGTCTCCTAGCCATTTGGAGAAGTGTCCTAAGTTTGTTTCTCTTCAATTGTGTTTATTCCTGAAATCATACATTTAATTATTTCTGCCTACAAGCTATGCATCTGACTGTATAAGGAGAGTGTCGTGTGTTAGGGGGATCACAAAATGAACTTGGATTGATGCTATATCTATGTTGCAGGAAAAAGCTATTCTGATGTGTTCAAAGTGCTAATGCAACATTAGCAAAGTCTCAGATTCATTTAGCTTGGGGGTTTGCTTGAGAAAAATGTGAACAAAAGCATCATGTTGAGAGCAGTGATAAGTATCAAGAGTTTTGAGAGCATGACTTGGAAAGACTGAATCACGGAACAAGTAGCAGTTGCTTAGCAAGAAGAGACTGAAGGAGACATTGTTTATGACATTTCCTTCGTCTTAAAACCTACCATTTTGGCTAAAAAACTGCAGACTACAAGTATCTCGTAGGCTGCTGTTAGGGCCTCTGTTTCTGGTTCCTAAGACATTGGAAGGTAACTGAAAATATTCCTGTAATTATCATAAGTATATCTAACTGCAGGAGGGGAAGAAGGGTTAATGAGACAGTTGCTGACTGAAACGTAGTCCCTGCTGTTAGGAGAGTCAGGTCACCAGGTCTTATGGAATATAAAGATTTCCTACTTTAATCTCTTTTGTTTCTTTATTAATAGATTATAATGATCTAATTGTTATTGAACAGAACTAATCTAATAAAGGTGTAATATCTGTGCTTCCTGTTTTATCAATTAGCAAGTTGTTCCTTGTGCTGCTAAATAAAAATGTATTTGGAAATATTTCAGACTACTTTTCTTACTTTGATTCATTACCCCATATGTGCTGCATGTTTAAGATCCTGTGAAAAACTGTGTCTTAGACAAGAACTTGACAAAGTTGCTGCCTCTTCCTTTTTTTAAACACCTGTAAATCTGATGCCCAAATGTGCAGTTCTTGTTGGAGGGTGGATAAATAATCTTTTTCTTACCTTCTTGATCATAATAAGCTCATTTATTAATTTTAAATGATTTACAATAATTGTGGACTTGTCCAGCTTCTTTGTTTTTTCTCAGAGGATACTTGTTTGGTTTATCAATTTATTTGTCTTGAAAGAGTGACTTTTGTTATATTTGTTACATTGAAATGAATAGAATAGCAGCTGAGAAACATTGCAAGTTATTTGAGATTTAAGCTTATTGTGCAGAAAAGGAGGGTAAAGGAAAGTGAATACATTTTGCTCTATGCAAAGCTTGAAGATCCTCCTAAGCAGCTCTTAGCTTGTGTCCTAGTTCTCTTTACCAGCTCTCAGTGCCAGAAGTCCAAAGAATGTGCTAAAAGCATCAGCAAACAGCAAATTGAAGGCCTACAATTAAGCTCAGATGGCATACTAAGAAATGTGAACTATCACTCTTGTCATAATAATTTGAGCTAGCACTGCCACAAGAATATTTTCAGTTGACCAAAATTCAGTGGCACAGGGTCATATAGAGGCAGTTCATAGAAGCCCTCCTGTAAATGTTGGAATTTGACTTCAGTTGACTTCAATTTCCAGTTGAATGCTCCTGACTAAATGTTAAAGCTGCCTTGTTGAAAATTGCATCTTCCTAAAACATAATGTTCATAAACCCCTTTTTCCTATCTTGTTTAAGTATGTTGGAACAGTAAGTCCTCTTCTCAGTGTTGGATGATCATATGTAATTGTTCTTATGCTACAGTCATTTAACCTCAAGATTCTGTGCCCGTGCATTCAGACTAAATACTGGTCTGGTGTCATTTTGAACACTGTTCTACATCTTTTTAGTTCTAGTCTTCTAAATCCTACCTGAAATGTTTTCTTGTCATTTGTGGATCTGGCATGCACTTTTTCACTTCAGTGTTTCAAGCTGTCGTGGAGGCCCAGTCCTGTGAAAAGGCAGTTGAGAATTAAAGCATGAATCCTGATGTTACAAAAGTCTTCTTTCTGTCTAAAACAGCACAGCTAAGAGCTCTGATAACATAGCACCACAGATGCCCTTGTTAAACCAGTTACTTGACTCTTGGGGTTGTGTGTAGTGTGGTCAGTGGTGTCAGGTTTTTCTTGGTGTGGTCTGAGAGCATGAGCCTCTGTTAGTCTCACTGGGCTTGCTGCTGGCACATGAAGTAATGGTTGTGTTTAACCTAGCAAGATGAGTTCCTGTGCAACAGTTACCTGGAAAATAAGTAAAATGAGAGCGTCAGATTGACTCTTAATGGGTCTGAGGACTTTTCAGACCACTGCATTCTATGCTGGCAGTTGTTTCTGCTTTCATGTGCTTCCCACAATATTAGGGGCACTGGAATGGCTGAAAGATGCATTTACTTTGCCCTCAAAAATGAATACCCTGCTCATTTGGTGAGAGAGGCTTTGTAGTGTGTCATCAGGGAGGTCAAATTTGTGTTTCTACTACTCTGACCTATTTTCACAGTTGAAATACATCCTAGTTTTGTTTCTGAGAGGTTAGGTCAAAATTGATGTGCTCTGTAGGAACAGACAGCTGGAGTACTTGGGCTGTGGGCAGAGGTGTGGATTTTTGTAGCTTGGCCTGCTGGGTAGTCAGCACACACAGAGCTCAGTGGCGCCTGCCTCTATCTCTTGTTGACTCAGGAGACTTGTATCATGTCAGGTTATGAAACACTTGAATCCTATACCCACATAGTGAGGGGGAGATAATGCTTTCAGACTGAAGGAATGGAAGTGGGCACTGATGGGAAGAGTAGGATTTACTGTCTTAGGTATGGGAGGGGAGGACATCAAAATCTGTAACTGCAGACTATAAGTTCCTGGAAAACTTGTGGTGGGAGTTCTCCTGGCATCTGCTTTACTACAAGGTACCTTCAACAGGGACCTGCCTTCCCCACCCCTACCCTCTGTTAGATCTTACTTTCCTGTAGTTACCAGAGTTCTCTCAAATCTCTGAAGATGGTGAAGGGCCTAGAATGGAAACCATACGAGAGTAGCTGAGGTCACTTGGTCTGTCCAGCTTGCAGAAGAGGAGGCTGAGGGGAGACCTTATCGTGGTCTACAGCTTCCTCAAGAAGGGAAGTGGAGGGGCTGGCACTGGTCTCTTCTCTCTGACCAGTGACAGGACCTGAGGGAACAGCGTGAAACCATGTCAAGGGATGTTTGGGTTGGTTATTAAAAGAAGCTTCCTCAAGCAGAGAATGACTGGGCACTGGAACAGTCTCCCCAGGGAAGTAGTTGCAGTACCAAGACTGCCAGAGTTTGAGCAATGCTTTCAGGCACATGATACGATTCTTGGGGTTCTCCTGGGCACAGCCAGGAGCTGGATGCAATGATCCTTGTGAGTCCCTTCCAACTCAGGACATTTTATGATGATTCTGTGGTTCTAAATCTAAAGCAGCATGTGAAGAAGAAATAATTTTCCATTTCTATTTCTGGCATAAGGAATAGAAGTGGTTATTTGTCCAAGCCTTCATTCTGCTGCTCAATTACTGGAGAGGGAGAAGATAAATTATCTTGACTTCTTGAGTGGCACCTGTCTGCAAGCTCTTCAGACACTTGAACTAGTAAGAAGAAAAAGGAAATGTAAATTCAGGTTGAGGAAAAAAAACCCCACAAACTACATTGGGCTATATACAACTGAAGCATGTGTGTACATATTTGTAGTATGGGGCTTCTTTACTTCCCTCTAATGGTGGGGAGGAGGGGAAGAAGACAACTTGTTCTGCAATGAGGGCTCTCCGCTTACAGATTATGGCATGTGAGGGAGCCTGGACGAGATCACTCTATTTTCAGTTGCATCCTTGGACATTTTCTTAGGATTATTTGACCCAGACTGCTCTTGAAAGAAAATGATTAGGCTATTTGGCTTATTGATAAGGGCTGAAAAAACTGGAACAGCTACAGTCAAGCAGCTGTTAGTTTTTCTGTTGCTTGCTGAGGAGAGTCACCTGTTGTGCTGCAAGATCGGATAAAAACTTTGGTAACAAAGTATTTGACCTAGACAGGGAGAATGTTGGCTGCTGCTAAGCCTAAACATAAACTTCTAATGTATTTTATTTGTTACTGAGTTGGCTTCATTTCCCTCAGAGACGTTTGTAGTACGTTTAAAAACTATGAATATAATCAGAAATGAATGTTTCTTTCAGCTAAGTTTTAAAGAGCTGCTGTTAGTAAATAAGGGAAGAAATACCTTTTGATGTATTGAATGAAGATAACAGCATGCAGAGTTAGCGTATAAGTTTTTAGAATTGCTAGAAACTTTTTAGAAGTTTTAGGCATAGTCTTGAATATCATTCATAGCTATAAAAACTTAATGCCATCTATAGATTGATTTTACGTATGGGCTCATGTTTCCTCAGGCTTTTTTCAATATATAAAAAAGGATGAATTAGGCCGAAGTTTATTTCCTTATTGTATATATAAAGAATATCACAGGAGATTATTTATGTTGGATCTGCTAGAAATGACTACTTTGTTGTCCTGTGCAGCTTGTCCTATATAGAAAATGTAAGATACTTCTGAGGTGGGTTTCTTCATGTGGTTGTTTCATTATTTCATTTTGTTTCTTATTTTTTGGCAGTGCAGTACTTGCTGTGTAATTTACATTGTGATTTCCCTGCCCTCTGTGTCCTGATAGTTTTGGCTATCCGTGTAGAAATTTGGGAGTGGGTGTATGAAAGTTGTGCCAATACTTGTCTCTTTTCCAGTGTTGGAGTCATGATACTAATTAAATCTAATAATGCACTAAAGATGCTGTTGGTTTATAGCATGTTTCCTTAGTAGTTCAGGTGAGGCTTAAACGGATTACAGTAAGTTTTCTAGTCTTAATGTAGCCATGCTAAAATATTTTTTTTTAAATACATTTTATAAGGTTTCTTGCCTCTATTCAGTTTGGGTTGAAATATGTGAGTAAATTATGGTAACATATTTGAATGTTTCAAAATGGGAATATAACTAATCCCATTGTAACTTGAAAACATAATGTCTCATTCACATAAGTATTTTGGGCTCCTTAATAGCAGATATTTAATTGTTGAAGGCAGAGGCTGTGTGGCAGAGACTTAATTTTTTAAGAGATTCATCTAAAAAATCCATGTGTGTATATAGATGCAGATGTTAAAACCCTCACTTTTCCAGAGATGCTTTCTGTATATATTTCTGAACCATATAACTACACTGGTGCATCATGATTATCATAAATATCAAGCCGGTTAGTATAGAGTAGTAGAGTATACTTTAGTTACAGATTGTTGTCTAAATGGCCTGTGAAACAGAGGTCATCAAAAACCAGTGCCCCAAAAAAAAGGAACAGTTCTTAATTTGTATTATTTATTTAGAACCTTCAGTGTTTATTTACAAGCTCTGTGTGTTTGCTGCAGACAGGATAATTACGAATTTAACATTTATGCTCCTTATTTTATGAAAGAGCTTTAAATACTCTGTACTTATCAAACAGGGACAAAAAATCTCCAGTGATTAGATCAAACATACAGGAACTCTAGATCCACTCCCCTCTAGATGAAAGCAGACTGGGTGTAAGATCACTTAAACACAGCAATTCCAGAAATGTTGCTTGCCTGATGGGGTCAATGTCCTATTTAGTCTTCATTAATTGCTTCCTGGATAGCAGCAAGTACTTCTGCAGTTAGTTGATTTCCAGTTATCAGTTGTTTGTATTGATCAAATTCTTAAAGCATTGCAGAGGAACAAAGTCTCTATTTTAGCAGCTGGCGTCTGTTGGAATCAGCAGGAGTAAGCTGTGTAACTGGTGGATTAGATGTCTGCCCACGGGGCTGTAGTCAGCAGCCTGTGACAGTACTGAGAGAGGAAAATGAATTTAACACACGCATTGCCTCAATTTTTTTCAGACACTGGCCAGAAGAAGACCCCAGACAAGAAAGATGGGCGACGAATGTCTTTTCAAAAACCTAGAGGGACTCTTGAATATTCTGTAAGTTACTGCTTTTTTGTTGGAATGTTACTGCAAAGCAAGTGCAGGCTAAAAAGTTGCATTACAAAATATAAGCAAAACTGTGATGTGTATTACCTTTAATCTTAGAATTCTGTGTATCTGATAGTTTAGTTTGACAGAAATTAAATTAGGGAATTAGCTAGTAGTACTTATGCTGTTTTTTCCCTTTAAGTGCCTTTTTTTTTCCTTAAGAATCCCAAGCTAATCAAACTGTTGACTGGTTTACTTTTAGGTAGCTAGTAGAAAAAAATAAATAACAATAGTTATATAATTATGTGCAAGTTCTCTACTTTCAGCATTATTAATAAACTGTTGCTGTCAGAGGAAATCACAGAATAAAGTTGGCAAGGGAAACTGTATCTTGATACTGACCTTCTGGTATTCTCCTAATAATTGCCATAGATCTGTGCCTTTTACTGTATGACTCTGTTTCTGCATCAGTATCTGAAAATGGAGCCTTTCTCTTCCCTGTTCTGTTCTTGAAATGACCCTCAAACTGTGCTGCAGTCAGCTTTCACATTTGTGGTTACTAAGGGAAACAGAAGTGAGAAGTATCTGTCTTGTGTTATATACTGGAAATATAATTAAGCCTATAAATAATGCTTATAGAGTTGATGTTAAAATAGAGGAAGTCTGCCACAGTTATCTTTGAATGCTTTTGAAGCTGGACCTGATAAATAAAAACTATGAGAATGTCTTTATGAAAAGTCTTTGCTTGACCTCTTGGTGTTCTCTTATTCCAGGAATGAGAGATATGGGGGAGACTTAACTCTCTTACATTAAGCCAAGCTGTGATATTGCTTAAGTACTGAGAAGGCTGTGATAGTCATTTGGAGAGAGATAGAGTATGTGTAGAGGAGCAAGAAGCACTTGATTAGTGTGGCTTTTATCAGAATTTAAATATAATTCTAGCCTGTACTAAAGACTTCTTGAAGTTGAAATTCAAAACAGAAATTCTTGCTGCTTAGGTTCTAGCAGTTGAATGCTAATGTAAATGTGACTATTGTTGATGTTGTATTAACCCCATTTGGTCTGAAATACCTGGAAAAAGTGGTCAGGTGTAGCTCTGTATTACTGGCATCCATACTCAGTAAATCCCGTAACTTGGCTCTTGCCATCGTGTGAGTGCTTTTACTTTGGTATGCAAGATTCCAGGTGAAGTAAAAGCAACAAGCTTTCCTTTTTTTAACTTGGTGTGTTTGTGTCAAGTTGTCATGTTCTTCTGCAGGTTTTTGTGTTCCAGTAGGTGGGGTTTTAGATCCAAAAATAGCTTTCTTAATATGTACTGAAGTATGCATCACTTCCTTGTGAGTCAAAAAGATGATTCACAGGAATCAATGGCTTTTTGTCATTAAACTTAGTCCACCTTCTAAGGGAGCCTGTTGCATGTATGGAACATGGTACATTTCAGCTTCATAAATGCTGTATTCTGTCAGGTCTTGCTGTACATTTCACTCATGAAGCTTATGAAGCACTTGAGTAGCATCATGTTTTTGGATCTTTTGATTAATGTTATGTACATATATTTTAATAAAATGCACGGATCTAACCTTTAGGAACTGAGCTTATGCTCACTGTAAGAGAGGTCTGGTAACTATTGTGGTAATTTGCTACTGTTGTTATTTATTACTTTAGTCCATGTGAAGAGATTCACTTGTGTCTGGTTTCTGACTTAGTCCTACTTCCTGTCACAGTGACAACACATATATGTACACACACACACATAATTACATACCTGCATGTGTTGCTTCTTTAAGAACTATTAGAGAATGAAGGCAGAAAACAGACTCCCCCTCACCTCCCAGCATTGTTGAAGTTAGTGGTGGGTTTTGCTTTTTTTAGATAATAATTTAACGTGTGAATTTTTGCAGTGGCTACATGGTTTTAGGAGGGAAGGTCTTATTTGTATTCCTGAAGTTCGGAGTCAGTTGGTGTCTCACTGATGCGAAGTATGGGGTTTTAATATGGAGTAGACTTCACACCAGAATTTTTTTAGAAAACAGAATTACTGTGGTACAAATAAACAATAAAATAAATTTCCACTTTAAAGCTCAAGACAAAATGCAGTTAATGTTTAAGATTTTAATCTAAAATTCCCAAGGTATGAAAACTTGAACCTGCTGTTCTGTATGTAGCAGCAGAGAGAAGATGTCAATAGGTATAGTATTAATTGACAGAAGTAAGTCCCAACTGCCTCTAAAGGATACAGAGGTTTATTTTTGCTGATATTGCTTAGACAGTGAGCAGATATCTTTTAATAGAGTATCCTTTTCTCAGTGTCAGTCACCATATTAGATGCAAATTGGTATTGTCAGTTTTTTCAGAATTCACAGTTGGTGCTCAAGCCATGTTTTCCCCTTCAGCCTTTTGTGTTCCACGTTGTACAGACACAACTGGTGCCTGCCTATAGGTGTCAGAAGGGCCAGCTACGGGTGAATAATGGAGCATGAGCAGACAGTATTGCCCACTGATCACCAGTGACTGTAGCATGCTAGCAGTCTTGTGACTTCAGCGAAAGCCTTCTAGCTGCTCTTCCTTTTGAGGAGAAGAAATAAGTAATTGCAGTTATTTACAGCAGATATGTTTGGGTTTTGTTTAAGAAAATGTTTATAAGTGAGCAATTGAAGTGGATGATCTGGTTTATCAGTGTTAGAGGCTCCAATGTAAGATTTCCCTTCCCTTTATCTCTCTGGGATTGAAGGCTGTGCTCTTCTCTTGAAGTAGTGAATAAGTACTTAATACACAGCTTAGGTTGTCCAGGTTATGGAAAGAGCCCAGTATCAGTTCCTGAGGGTCACAGAAGCATTTAGTAGACCATAGCCCCAAGACTGAGTTTTCAGCCTGTATATAGAGAGTGCTAAGGGATCTCTTCTGGTGTCACTAGTTCTATTGCCATTGTAAGCCTTTACATGTTATTTAGACAACTACACACTTTGGAGTTTTTGGTGATTTTTTTTTTTTTTTAATTTTCTTGGCTCTTGCATTTCAAACCCATGGGGTGTGTTCTTGACTGCCACTTTTCTTTGAGTATGCCATTGTCATAATTTTTTAACCCATTTTGGGGAATATAGGAAATGTAGATCATAATGGTGATGTTACTTCATCTTTTGTCTTTTACTAATTATTTTTGAAGTTGGCTTTATGATATTTACAAGGTTTGCTTTACTGTTGTTGCATATTATATAAATTGGGCCTATTAACAATTAGTTAATATAGTCATAATTGGTATTTCTAAAGGCTTAAGTACAATGCCAAAGTTGTGTTATCTGCTCCCGTTTGTCCTCACCCTTTTCTTTAGTCTTCCCATCTCATTTTGTTAGTTTATTTTAATACTCTTAAACTATTGTTTGATTGCTTTCTGGCTCTTGGACATCTAGTGTTGAAATAAAAAAATAATTATTTCTGCACTCTGACTCATATGTGTTTGATGTTTAATTCCTAATGGAAGAACGAGTGAATTCTGACTGTTGAGATGCAATTACAGTAAACTTCATTAAAATATCAGTAGAGAATTTGGTTTAAAATAAAATTTTTAAATAACTTTGCCAGCTGTTGATCTGAGGGAAATGAAGGTAGTTTGAACCAGAGACAGTGGTGTCTGAAGTTCTCTGTCTGCTGGTACACACAAGCGCACCTGACAAACATGGGTGTATTCTCAATGAAGATTTAATATCCAAATATTTATATAAGACTTTTAATATTCAGAATAGCATTGAAATAGCTACCTCAATGTATAGAAACTTTATTTTCTGAGAGAGAAGGAATAACTTCTTTCCTTCTCTTACAGTAGTGAATTGATAGGGGAAAAGCTGGGGATCCGTGGTATATGGTGGCACTATTTCAGTCTTGTTAGTTCTGTGCTTTTCTACAAAGTTGTTCTTTGAGCTTTTGGCTGTTTAGATTCTACTTTTTAGAATAGTAGAGGGCCTGAGAATTCGAAAGGAGGCCTTTGAATCTAGGAAGATACTTCAGGAAGTCTCTTTACATGAGCAGTGTCTTTGTTTTAAGAAGGTATCTGTGCTGGTCCCTGAAGTCCCATGTCATGTGGAAATTTGCCTGTGTGAACTTCACAGCCAAACAAAAAGGAAGCTTATAGTTGCCATTGTGTTCATCATGAGTGAGATAAACCCTTTAATTGCCAAGCTATCTCACAAGATGTTTTTATTTCTGACAGCTATAAAGAGTGAATGCACTCTAAAAAGGGCTTAAGCTTTGTGGTTTTTAATTGAATGCTTTTAATTTGTTTTATATCATAAGTTAGTCTAAAATCTCAATTGCTTCAATCATTGTGATACATAAGAAATATTTACCTAGCAGCTGACTGTTGTCCTTCAACGTTTATTTGAGAGCAAACTTAGGCAAAACTTTGGAATTTCACTTTACAGTTTGTTTTAGCAAACCTTCTGTATTATGTAGAGCTTCTGGTAGAAACACTACTGTTCATTGATTTGGTGGTTAGTTTTGTTATAGTCTGTGAAGCACATGGTACATATCTGGTTTGGTTACAGTCCTGTTTTGATTTCTGCTTTAGTACCAGTTAAACATGGCATATGAAAATATTCTTATTTTTTGTGTATCTGTGATCATACAGTACTGAATGACTTTGAGCTACTACAATACAGTCTTCCATACTGGAAATACTAGTGGAGAGAGGTGTTTGCTGCTTTGTTTAGCTTATTGGCTTCCTGTATAAAGAATTCTTGTAATAGGTTTCTAATCCTATCTTAAAAAAGCTAATTGCTTTTCCTTTGGCAATGCTTATATCTATTTGTTAGTGAATCTAGGTTGACAAGTGCACCTTTACAAAATTATATGGAAAAGAATTCTCTAACTGTACTTATATTTAGCTGGAAATGTATCTTAGCTTCTATAGCCTCATCTTGTCTTGACTGATAAAATCTATTTTTTCCTGGTACAGTGTTTATGAAGCCTTGTGCCATTATGCAGTAAACCTTTTGGTTGTTTGTTTCCTTGTATCTCCATTATTCCTAAGGCTATGAATTCTTTATTCTGATAGTCTTTCTGTATAATTTTTTTTTTCCTTTTGCTTTCTTCTGGTAGCTCATTTTAAATACACTTTGGGAGATGGAGGTCAGAATATGAGCTTGAAAAAAATCTTTTCCTTAGCTGGGAATCACTTTCTCAAAATGCTTATGCTTCATCTGCTGTCATAGTAGTCGACCTGCTTTGCTTCATCATTTTTGCATTTTCTCAGTGATGGATTTTGCTTGAAAGTCAGGGTCTAACAGAAGCTTATTTCAATAGTAAGAGAGTGTGTTTATATTTATGGAGAGAATTCTTCAGCTTTTCTGTAGGTGAAGAGTGGAGAAAAGGAGTTGAAGAGGGGGAATAAATCATTCTGTAAACCCAGTCAATGGTGTATTGGCCCAGTCGTAACCAGCAGTGAATTTGTAGACCAGAAGTTCTGGTGCAGTAGCTGAGCCTACAGCTCAAATTGTGTGACTGACACTCTGGCCACCTAGAAACATAGTGGGAAGGCATGTGGTTTTACATGGTGTTGCAATAGACTAGTATTTAGGGGATAGGTATGTTTTTTGCGGTGGCTTTGTTGTTTGGTTTTAGGGGGGCGTGGGCAGTCATAAGAAATGAAGACGTAAAAGTTCATCAGAATCTTGGTAAATCTACACATGCTAAAATTTGTGAGCCACTATTTGAACTAATTGCTTACAGGTTTGTTTTGTTTTGTTTTTTTTCCTCAATTGCTATAGGTGGAATCAAGAGATACTTTAAACAGTATTGCCTTGAAATTTGATACAACACCCAATGAACTGGTTCAATTAAATAAGCTTTTCTCCAGAGCAGTCGTTCCTGGACAGGTACTATTACACTATATATGTTACTTATCCAACAAAGTCCTCTTTACTATATTTCTCATTCTTACCAGAGTGCTGAAGTACTTCTCTGACTGGTTTTCCTATTGGCTTTGTAAAGGAGTTTTTCCTTTTTCTCTAGTCTACTACTTCCTTGTTCCTATTAAATAACTGCCTAAAAAGGGAACATGTAAGGAAGCTACCTGTCTCTCTTCTAAAGAGGACTTCTAAAACTAGATGTACTTAATGGTACAATAATAGCACTTAGATACAAGCCAGATTGTTGCTTTGCAAATATAGCAGGCTGTTTACCAATTCTTGCTCAGCAGATACATTCAGGGTACAGCTTACAAACAACATTCCATGACCGCGTATTACTGCCTGCAATTCTATTTTAATAAATTGAACAATGTTTCTGTTCCACTCTGGAAACTTGATGTTTTTACCAGCAGTATGTGAATTACCATTCATTTATTATAGATCAGTATTGCCTTTTTTTTT
>VZTI01001825.1:818779-913202 GCA_013397865.1 Struthidea cinerea | reverse complement strand
TTTTTTTTTTTTTTTTTTCTTCCTTCCTGTTTTTGCCTTCAGTTTTCACTTCTCCGTGAAAGCCAGGCCTGGAAACAAGCGATAGGTCAACTATAGTGTTAGCCATTGGCCATTTGGTATTTGCCCTTTGTTTGATAAAATTCCGTGTTCATTTCTGATTGCTGCAGAACTTTCTCTAGGTAGATTGAATGCCTACCATGGCTGAAATAATATATTAAAGGTGTGAATACCTTCAGTTGAATTTTTTTTTAATCTATTTAGTGAGTCTGTTTCCTCTTTGCTCAGATAGTAGAGTTATAGCAAGAGAAATAATTGGACAGGTCTTCCTTGGACACTCTTTCTGGCATGATGTATATTTTTAATGCTTTCTATCTGAACTTTTTCCTTTGTTATTATGACTGAAAATCAAAATTATATCAATATAGCATTTAAAAACTTGAAATGCTAAAATTTCAAGTCCTTTGCATAGTATTGGTTTTTCCCCTTAACTCATAATTCTGTTAAAAGCAATTCCTATTGCAGAAATGGTTTTGTGTAGTTTATTTTGAGAAAGCGCAGTGAATATATCTGAATTGGTGGGAAATCTAAAGTAAATCTGTAAGCGTAACTGACTTCTAACTACATTATATCTTCTTTATAGATTTTGTATGTTCCTGACCCAGACTACATTTCTAGTGTGGACAGCTCCCCCTCTCTAAGTCCTGTAAGTCCCCTATCACCTACATCCTCCGAAGCAGAGCTTGACAAGGCTACAGTAAATGTAGGTATACCTATTGTCCTTGAAATTAATTTTCCCTTACAAGATAAATGTTACAGATGCTATGCTTTCTTAAACTATCCTTTTGTTTTGGGGAGAAAGTACTTGACAACACTTGGAGCTGAAAGTAAAATAGTTCCTTTTTAAAAGTAAATACAAGATTTTAATCTTTGTAAATGACAGTTTTCTATGTGAAAACTGATTTGAAGGCAAATTACTTGTAGCAAAATACTGTCACTGCACACTGAAATCTTAATTAGTTTCTGTTGCTTTTCTGTATTTGTTGCATTTCAGAGCTTGTTAAACATTTGTCCCTAATCTTATTGATAGTTTTTCTAGAAATGATGTATTGGCGGGAATGCCCAGGTACCCCCTGCTTGCTGTAGAGGTGTGGGAGAGGGTTCTCTGGTTTCATTTCACAAAATGAAGTGAAAAAAAAAAAAGGTTTCAGTGAAGGGCTAATACAGAATTAATTGTAGCTGACTTCTACTCAGTGATTCTACCTTTGTTGACTTTCAAAATGCTAAAAATGGTTAGCCACCAAAGCTGTGCTGTAATCCAGCACAAATGCAGGTTTTTGGGTAGGAGCTGGCCTTGTAGAAGAATGTCTTTCCGGGAACACTGGCTTGCTGTTGACAGCATTCCATCGGGAGCAGTCCACCCGGGAAGATTCAGTATTTGAGCCTGAGCTTCTCTGAAGTTTTTGCAACTATGACCTTATTTGGATGCTTCTGCATACATCACCACTGTTCTTTTCCCAGTTATTATCTTTTTCTCTCAAATAACAAGTTTTCTTGATAGCATATTTTGATAGTACTCAGTCAAGCTGTCAAACATTTATTCCAGGACTCTGTGTGCTCAAAGTTTAGGAAGGTTTGAGACTTAAAGTATTATTTGCTTATATGACTTGGTCCAGACAAGTTTAAATAGAAAGGTTTTGCTTTGTTGCTGAACAGGTTCCCAAGCTGCATTACAATGTCTATGATGGCCCTTCTACTGAAAATTACTGTTTGGTTTTGCTGTGATTCCCTTTCTCTGTCCTAGTGTGCCAGTTCTTATGTCTGCTGTCATTTGTGCTGAATAATTTCTTTTACGTTTGATGGCAAACTGGAGGTGGCGTAGCACAGTAAATAGACTTGCCTGCAAGAATACATTCTTGTATCATTTATCTTGTATCTATATCAGTCTCAGAAAGACCTGCCCCTGTAACATATGTTGTGAGAAGTTGCTCGAGGGAAAATTACCAGTTTTACTATTAGAAACCAGAGCTTTTCCTACAGATTCCATGCCAGAAAAATACCTTATTCTTGCTTTTGTCAATTATTTTGTATATCTGTTAGCGTATACTAGATAAGGAGACTTAATAGTGTAACCATACCTATAATTTGTTTGAAAACTTTTTATTAACTATATGCTAATAGCGGAGATAAAAACTTGCAAGTGTAGAAGAAACAAAGTAAATGAAAATACTTAAAGTTAAAAACCTCTTCTGCAAAAGATTTTTTCATTTAGCATAGTCAATCCAGTGCTGACAACAATTGGAGTGTTAGATTTCATTTAACTGACACTTTATTATTACGTAACTATTTTGTGCATCTTGTTACATGTTGTGGATCATTACAAGCAGTTCTTAAATGCTCAGGGAAAGTCAAATGAGCAATGGGAACGTATATAATAATGTTTATTTTGTTTCTGAGGCCTTTCAAGGTACATCTAAGGAAGGGAGAAATATTTGTCAGAAAAAAATCAAGGAACAGAAATCACTTGTACTTGTCAGTGTGGACTGTGTGCATTTGGTTTTGTTTTCAGTCTCTCCAGCAATACAGAAGGCGCTCAACTTCTGTGTGAGCAGTTGAGGCTGGAGGGCTTCGTTCTTCACCATAGCACCTGTCTTTCGTGTTTCTCTTTTTGCTGATTGCTATGATTATGAAGGGGATAAATACTAGTATACATTCTCTAATGCTCTCTTGACGTATGTCTTCTTTGACTGTCCTCCAATTTTGACTTCAGATTTGCAGTTTAAATTTAAGCATGTTTCAAGTTAAAGGTGTGTTCCTCTGCTTACATAATGTAAAGCAGTTTTCTCTCTGCTCTGGTCATTTAAGTCAGTGATTTCTTGTTACAAATTTAATAAGACTAACGAATATCTGAATGCCTGTTCAGTCAAAAATACACTGATGTTTTCTGTTCTTGTTCTTCTGTTTTATTGAATGTTGGAGTAGTTTAACACAATCATGTGGCTAGATGCAAACCAGCATGTGGCTGATATAAGACCTGCATAACCTTGTTAAAGCTGGAGGGGTTTTGGTTTTGTGTTTGTTTTTTTGTTTTTTCTTTTTTTAAATTTTGCTACACTTAAGCTAAGACTTCAGTGTGTATTTCAATAATTTTGTTGCTGTCAGTGTGTACATAAGAACTATATCTTAGATTTTGAAGCTTTTCTGATGCTGCTGGGTTTTTGAAAGATTCCTTCATTCAGCAGTCTTAGGCACATATTTGAGAAGATCCTATAAAGCTTAAATTCCACTTCAAAATAGTATGTAGTGGCAAGGGCATCATCATTAAATTGGAAAGCCTACTGTTGTGGTGGTGGATGCCCCCCACCCCTCCCTTTCCCAGGCCACACTCGAATTTGAGATTGTGTCATGTGGCAGTGTGATAAGAAATAGCTGGCTTATTCACAGTGGGCTTGGGTATCAGCTGAGCACTTTCAGAGCCACTTGCTAAGTTGCGTCACAAGGGTGACCATGTAGTTTTCAGTAGGAAGGCATATGTAGAAGGAGAACTAATCTTCAGGAGGTTTGTTTCCTAATTATACCTTGATTAGCTTTTTCAGCAAAAGTCAGTTCAGTGTTCTGTATATTGTTATGGTTTTTTTGGTTGATCTGTAATGGAAGTTGAAAGATGCAGGCAAAGGCTAACGTAGTGCCAGAGAGATTATGAACTTAAAAGAATTGTGCATAATGTTCCTGGATATGATTAAAGACATTTATCTGCAATCTGTACTAGTGAATGAAAATGAACAGGAAAACAGAAAACCAAAGGGAACATGGGTGTTCATGTTTTCTAAAAATAGTAATATTTTATTAGTAACTAAAATTAGCAGTTATGTATGAAATGGAAGTCCTTAGATGTGGATGAAGCTCCAGAGCAGGGTTTCTGTGCCTGTAAAATAGGCTTTGGTGGAGTCTGTCTACTGTTTGTTTATCTTTAATTTGAAGACAAATTTTTTTTGCTGTCTGTCCTGTCCCTGGTAGGGTTCCATGTTCATAACTTAGTTGGATATACTGATAGACAGTGAGGTAGATAACTCTTTCTGTTATCTTCCCAGGGAGGTCATGAAGGAAATCCTCTGAAAGCTAAATTCAGGCATGTGAATGACAAAGATGGTTGGAAACAGCCAGGGAGAATTTACCAAGACTATGTCATACCTGACAAAACTGATTTCTTTTTGTGATGAGATGACAGGATCAGCAGATGAGGGAAGAGCAATGCATGTTTCTTACCCTGACTAGAGCCAGGCCTTTAACACTGTCCCAAAGCAGCCTCGTTAAAATACTGGAAAAATGTGAACTGAATGGGTGGAGTAGAACATGGGCCAGAAAATTGCCAGGATCATTGTGTTCAAACTTAACCAGCATTTGTGTATGTCATTTTTTTTAATCTTTTGTAGAATCATAGAATACCTTGGGTTGGAAGGGACCCTAAAGATTATCCAGTTCCAACCCCTCTGCCATAGGCAGGGACACCTTCCACTAGACCAGGTTACTCAGACCCCTATCCAGCCTGGCCTTGAACACTGTTTGCTGTGGCGGTGGTCAGTTTCAAATCTTTGAGGGTCCCTATTGGGGCAGTTCTTTTATAATCTGTCCATCAGTGACCTGACCGGTCAAATTGCACAGCAGAAAATCTCCAGAAATGAATATTGAAAAAGGCAAGTTGCTAAGTTCTTTTTTGTTTATATTTCCTTTCAGGATTCAGATGGAGTCCAACAGAAGGAGTCTGCTGTTTCACCAGCACATGCATGTGTTCGTCCTTCAAGAGTGGTATCATCCACCTCTGAAGAGGAGGAAGCATTTACAGAGAAATTTCTAAAAATTAATTGCAAGTACATCACTAATGGCAAGGTACTGAAACATTCAGGTTTTACTGTTATTGTATAGGATGTAATAATAAAACATGTTTAAAGTATAAACATATAGTAGACTTCAGTCAGGGATGACTAGATGAATCAACTCACATGCATATATGTCTGTATAAATACACTAATTTTTTTACACAGTGTTTCCTTTGGATTCTCCAAGCCACTTGTTCAGGACATGATGCAAGCAGTTGATATGTGACAAACTTCCCCGATGCCATACTGTTACATAATTCTTGTATGTTGAGGGCATGAGGTCTGTTTGTTCTGTATGTTAGTATCTCTCATAAGCAATTTTCTTTACTTACAGTGGAGAAAAACATGCCTTAAACCATACTAGGAAATATGTAGTTGTGTAGCTTTGCTTCCTTTTTTTTTCTTTTTAAAGCAGAACAGGGTGGGCAGAATAAACCTCTGGTTCTGCAAACAAGTTCTGTATTGTTCTCCATTTGGTTTGGTATGGTATGGTAGAAATCTTGATTTTGTTTTTTTTTTGCTTTGAAGTTACCATTCTCTCAATAGCATAATTACACAAAATGCTTCCAAGTTAGTGGTAGTTAATTAACCTCTGTTCAGCTCGTAGGTGCGCAAGCCTTGAACAGACTTCTAGGGACTGAGTTAATGTTAAAACACTTTACCTCAGAACGCTTTGGAAAAAATCAGAATGTATCGCTCCCCTACCTCACAGAAAAATTACTGTTAGACACTTAATCTACGAAAAATGCCTTTGCTCAAGCTGAATGAATGCAACAAAATTCAAAGTACTTGTAATTCTTCCTCCTTTGCCTGAAGTTTGGGTATGTATATAGAAATACTGCTGTTTCTGTGTTGTTCAGCAATAGGTTTGCAGATTAAGTACACTAATGATAAACAGATTAATAAGAATCTCCTAAAACTGCAGGTTTTTTTGGCTGACAGGGAAAGGATTGCAGATGCATGTGTGTCCAGGCTTGAAGCCTTTTGACAGCACATGTGTTGAGAAAAGCTATGTTAGAAGTTGGTGAGGCAAGTACTGGAACAGCTTTGTTTGTTACTTTGTTCTACTTTGCAGTTAGTTTTCTTCACTCGTTACATTGTCTGTAGCTGACTTTTTTAGGTTGATCCTAGGCACCTCCTTGCTTACCAGTTTTAAGTGCTGTTGTGCAGAGGAATTGAGACCTATGAGCCTTTGTTAGAACTTGGAGGTACTGGAAAAAATCTGGGGTTAAAATTTACAGCCTATTATTTATGTGCTGTAATTTCCCCTCAGAGTATTACAGGGAGTATTAACTGCATTTGTCTTTGACTTGCAGTGTTACAGCCCATTTTCTAAGAGCTTCAGGGTGAATTCTGTTTCTAAAAAGTTGTATAACCTATTGCAGTATCTATCCATACTTGGGGATGTGGGTGGGAGAAAAATGAATACTGCCTTGCTCATATTTGAATGCCAGATCTTGTAAGTTTAGCATGTAATTTAGTCTTTGTGCCACATATGGTTGGAATGTCCTCTTCAATGTTGTCTTGCCTCTCCTTGATACATTTTGTGATGATGCAGGATGATAAACTTTAGAAAGTTTTCTGGAGAATACTTAAAAAATTCATCCTCTGCTTCCTACTCTGGAAGTGATTTTTGAAGCTCATAGTTAACCACTCTTTAGGGCTTCAGCTGTGAAGTCTGTCATCACTGTGACTGCTGCTTGTAAACTGAAATCTAGCGAAAGCCTGTTTTTCAGTGTGTCTATGCAAAAGGGCTTTCCTTAAGGTAAGACTGTCTTATTTCTCACTTTTTAAGACTGTTTATTCTGTATGTGGTTGGAGTTGGGTTTAGTCACACCTGTGACTTCCTGGACAAGCACTGAGGAATTCTCCGAGAAGCAGTGACTGGAACCTTGGAATGCTTGCTCTGTTCATTGCACTTGCTCCCTGTTAACTGGTTATGGCTACTGATAGAGGCAGGGTGTTGAGCACAGTAAGAGAGAGGGTTGTGTGAATGTGCCACATTCTGTACAGACAAATAAACCAGTGTGCTGCAGTCACACCTTTACTCACTGCTTACTGCATATGTAGGTATGCCCTGCCTTACAGCTGTGCTGTTGGCTTCTTCTGTAGAAAAGTGTGCTGCTCTGGGGTTTTTTCATTCTTTGCACTGTTCCTTGAGGCAAAAAAAGTACTTTAAAAAGTCTGCTTGATTGTAACTGAAACTAGTAAGGGAGGTTTGAAATTCTTTGTTATTTTTGCTAACTTGTTTCGAAATGTAGTAGCTAAAGGAAAATTACTAATACTGAGGCTTGAAAAAAGCCAAACCATTGACCTGGAAATAAGACCACAGAAAGCACACATTTACATTAAGTGAAAAGGAGGACACTGACAAGGTTCAAAACTTCTACAAGAAAAAAAGAATAAAATAAATGTTACTTTCATGATAAAAGCTTCATAAATCATCAATTACAGTTTTTATTCAACCTTGTGTGTTCAAGAATGTACTGGAATTATTTAGAAAACTTCACTTTGAAAACTTCTTATTAGGAGTCCTTTCAAACTTTCTTAGAAGTGTTTTACTGAACTGTTGAATCTTAATGTGTGGACTCACCAATGTGATAGTTTGGCTCTAAACCTCCATTTAAAATGATTGTTCAGATTTCCATCTCAGGTATTGCATGAGAGTTAGAGCTTCCATTTTGTGAAGTCTAAGGAATTTTAATGGTAAGAAGACAAAACTGATTCAGAACTGAATATCTGCATGTGCAGTTTAATCTACTTTCAAGATGTATGTTTTTATTTATCTGGATTAATATTTTCTGGACCAGCTTTAAGAATCAAGGGGTCATTTTTTTTAATAACCTAGACTGTCCACATGGTTTTCAGTAATAGAGTGTCTTAGCATTTCTCTTTGAGGATCTTAAGTCTGAACTTCACCTGAACAGAATTTTACTTCATGTCTTTAAAATCTATTATGTACAGGAAACTTGACTTCAGTTGTGTTTTTTCCAGAACCAGAACTTCCTGTTACAGTATCATGTTGAACTACTTAGTAGCTGCAGGCAGAGATTAATTTGTATCTCTTTTTCATAGACAGTATTTTTAGTATTTTTTCTCTCAACGACTTGTAAATAAGTGGGGTCCAAGGGAAACAAGTCACTGGTTCTTTTGTGGAGGATGTCCTAAAAAACTCTTCTCAAGATTCTGTATAAACAATTGAGCTGCTTATAGATGTTCATTTTTTTAAAATTATTTTTTCCCGAGGGCTAGAAAATTAAGAGATTAGAGCAAACATCAGTATACTGGAGTCATGTAGCAGTTGGTAGTGTTCATGCCATTGTCCAGTGTTTTTGCTTGAGCTTGTGCTCTGATATCTCTTTCTAACAACATTGTTAGTACAAGTAATTATTTTATACAAATTCAGATTTTCAAAATAGCTACAAGAAAGTCAAAGAGCTGTTTCTAAAATTTTAAGTGAGTATTTGATTTATATTAAAGGGATCTGGCCTGAAGACCCAACATGATAGCACTCAAAGGAGAAGCTGGGTTCATCTTCTTGTCTTAATATTGGTAGACAAGGGCATGAATTTGTTTTTCATAAGTAAGCCCCCATGATATTCTTCACTTTGAAGAATATATTCACACTGAAAATATTTTCAGTAGCTCAACCAGGTCAGAGAGAGAGCTTTGGAACTTTTTCCCTGCTCCAAAAGCAAGGAACCAAGGAGATCATATATCAGGAGTGGACTAGGCTCTCAGTCATCTTTGGTGCTTGTAAGATAGCAGGGGAGATTAGTTTGTTGGAAGTAACTTACCAAGAACAGCATTACAGAATCATTTAGGTTGGAAAAACCTTTAATATCAAGTTCAACCTTTTTCCGATCACCACCTTGTCAATTAGACCGTGGCACAAAGTGCCATGTCCAATCATTTCTTGAACACCTCCAGGGATGGTGACTCCACCACCTCCTTGGGCAGCCCGTTCCAATGCTTAACAATCCTTTCTGTGAAGAAATTCTGCCTGATGCCCAGCCTAAACCTCCTCTGGCACACCTTGAGGCCATTTCTTCTTGTCCTGTCCCTGGTCACCTGGCAGAAGAGGCCAATGCCCACCTGGCTGCAACCTCTTCTCAGGTAGTTGTAGAGAGTAATCAGGTCCCCCCTGGGCTTCCTCTTCTCCAGGCTGAACATGCCCAGCTCCCTCTGCTGCTGCTCATAGCCCCTTCACCAGCTCAATTGGCCTTTTATGGACTTGCTCCAGCACCTCAATGTCCTTCCTGAGCTGAGGGACCCAGAACTGAACACAGTTTTTTACATGTGGACTCACTAGTGCTGAGTACAGAGTGACAGTCACTGCCCTGGTCTCGCCATCCACATTATTCATATAGAGATGTTGTAGGGTTTTTTCTGGTGTCACTATTGTTACCCATTCCGGGGTATTTTATGGGACAACTATGATATCTGCTGCCATAGTGCATGTATGTGTGTGAGTAACCAGAAAAGTTGTTTTAGAACCTTAAATGAGTGCATGGTACTAAAATGCTCAGGAGTCCATCATTGTGTACTCTGAGACAATAGTTCTAGAGTTACATATTTTAGTAATACTAACATAGAAATCTGTCTGATCCATAATGAAAAGCCAACAAGGAAATGAAGTATCAGGTATTTTCTTTAAAGAGTAGATGCAATTTTTATCTTGACTTAATGCAAAGCTGTGGTGTTAGCTCTCAAAGGCTGGAGCTGCTGCAGTTTCCATCGCTCAGGGAAGATCAGCGTAATGTAATGAGCAGCTCTTAACCAGCTGGCTAAAGGGTTGTATTGCTCCTACTTGTATGTTTTGTTCTGATGTTATCGTTTTTTTGTCACAGAATCAATAGCATTTGGTTTCTGTCCCTGCCAGAAACAACATCTGTTGAGTAATAGGTTTAAAGCAAGCTTTTGCTTCTGCAAACAAGTTAGAAGATAGTAAAGACAGAAGGTATTTGTCTTGTAAGAATCACAGAAGCTGTAAGAGAAAGTGTCAGAAACATCAGCATGTCTGAAAAAGAGTAATTAAAATTTGCAGCCAAACAAAATGTTTCTTTATCTGGCTCTTACCTGGGCATTACTTAGCTGTCTGGGTTAACATTCAGTGATCCTTGGAAGTAATAATGAAAAATGACAGAAATGCTAATGCTAATTAGTGTATTAATTAATAAAATCAGGAATTTAATTTATATTAATTTGGAGCAACAGTTCTTCTCTAGAAAAGTATCCTGAAGTGTTCAGGTAGTAACTGTGGACCATGTCTAGTAACTTGTGAGCTGCCAGAAATGTTGCATTAAGTTTTTTAAACAGATAAGAATAAAATAGGGCATCTCTTGTTGACGTGCTATAAATCCATTGTTTGCAAGACACCTCTATAATCTTTCAGTTCCTTATAGCAATTGCAGGTGAAGTGTTTGATCAGCTACTTGATCAAATACAGATAAAAGCCTGATAGTTACGAGTGTTTAATTCTCAATTTCTATTGCTGTAGTAAATTTTACATGGAAATACACTTTCCAATTCATTTTCATGTTGAATCTACCTGTTGGTGTTGAGGGTTTCTTTTAAGGCCAAGATAAGCAGCCTTTATTATTTCTAGCTGTATCTTTGAGGCTGCAGAGGTAGGCTTTAGGATGTTCCGTATGTGCTAAGGCCATATCAATGCACAGGTTTGGGATTCTTTGCCATTGGACAGGTCATTGTCAGGCTTCTCTAGGAAGCTTCCATTTACAATAGAAAGTCTTTTAAACTTGCTTTTCTTATGTAGTGAGTAGCCTTGCACACACACAGACTTTTGTCCTTGATATGATGGTGTTCCCTTAAGATACTAACAAGCTTGGCCTGTGAGGTTTGGGAAGAGTAAGTTGGTATTTTCTGAGCTGCTAAAACTGAGTCTGAAGCAAGACAACTGAAAGGAGTGGTTGATGTGCAACTGGTTCATTATACATGTTATTCTGATGATGTGACTCTAGTATTCAGATAAGCAATGTCAAATACATGAAGCTTTTTTTCTTTAATCAAATTTTGGCCTGTACTGTCAGCTGAAGGCTCATCTGTGCTCTTGAAAGCAAGTTGTAAAGCATTGGAGCTTGTTGGCACGAATGATACGTCAGTTGGGACAGCACACCCCTTGACAGAAAAATATCATCTCTTTATTGCCTCAAAAGCTTTAGCACTTTCTGTGTACTTAATTTATCAAGGAGGGTTCATGAAATAGCGAACAAATGAAGACAGTATTACTCTGGAAATGAAGAACTCTCTAATGAACTCAATTACTGGTTTTTTCTACTGAAATTTTGGAAGTTGGTGTTGAACACTTAAACCCTTAAGATAGTGCAGTCATAGAGCCTTACCATTTTCTCTTCAGCCTGACTTTTCTGAAGATGCACATGCAGTATATGGGCAGTGAAAGAATAGAATAGAATATTTTGGTTGGAAGAGACCTACAATGATTATCTAATCCAACTGCCATCAAGACTATGACATTTTCTGGGTCAGATCTAGAGAGTATTAATAAAGTTCTGTTTTCATGACCATTAATGAAAGAGCTCAGATATAGAAAAGCTGCTGCTTTTTTGTTTTAATTATGTTTTGAATTTACATAAGTTATATATATTTAAAGAGAAGCAATCATTCTTCTGAGTAGACTCAGTGACTTCTGCAGCCACATTAAATTTGTTTTCTAGACAACAGTAGATAGAACAAAATGTAGACTTCTCTTGACAGTTGTCCTCTTGGAGGTGTTTTTTGCACCTTGAAAGTCTATTTCCACAATACCGTGCTGGGAAAGAAATGCTAGTGACAGTCTTTTTTCAGTACTTCAAACACCTTGGAATTATGTAAATGTGTTCTGCTGACTTCAAAGTCTTCAGTATATGTGTTGCACTCTAAAAGATATGTATAAAATCTGACTAAGCACTGAACAGCTAAGAGACTCAAGTACAGATGCTTGAGCTGCTTTTGAGACCTGTTTTCATTTTTCCATAGTAGAGATAGCATTGGTCATTCTTGTAGGCCTTAATACTAGGGTTTTTTTTTTGTTTGGGTTTCTTTAACTTGCAACTTTCTGTTTACTGCTTGGCATCTTTGTTTTCCTACTGTGAAGGTCATCAACCGTCACCTGGGAGCAAATTTCTCAAGTTTGGAAGAACTGTAGCTGTGTTTTGTGCTGTGCTAATGTCTTCTTGAAATGAAACTGAAAGCAATACACACTGTTTATAATAGTTGTGAATGTTTTATCAGTAAGATAAATATTTAATTCCTTCAACAGCACATGAAGTGGCCCTTTTCTGGTTCTTACACAAAAGCTTTGAATGTCTGTCTGGATTTGTAAAGTGTTTAAGGAGCCAAGATCTGTAACTGAAGCATTCCTGTCATTCTACTTAAAGCTAGATTTTCTCCAGTTCATAATTGTAGCTTGAACTCTACTGTCCCAACAGTTTAATTAATTTCTGTAGCAGGCAATTGTTTTATGTTTGCATGTGGTTCTAAGTTTTTTGTTTAAAAACATTTCAGCATATTGTAAATTAACTTTGGTTTTCCAGCTGTATTGTATAAGAACCCTACAATTCATAATATGAATATCAACCACAAAGTTTTTTGTCATCAAAGTTTAAGCTGTACTTGCATTCATGTACTGCAGCAGTATCATTGTGATTAAAACCATCTAAAGTTTCATCTTTTAAAATCTTAAGTATTTTTTATTCTAGTTTCATTCTGTAAATGTATTTGTCCAATCAGCCAACATGTCTATTAAGTTAGAAGAACTTGAATCAGCCTCTCTGTTACTTTTGTTTAAAAAAAAAATAGGATAAATGACAGTTTTTGAAGGTCTCTCTAATTAAATAGTAGAAAGTGAGAGAGAAGGGTTAAGAGTCAAGTTTTAGACAAAAATTGCTTTCAAACCTACCAGTTAAGCCCTGTGGTTATCTGGGAGGGATGTCTCCTTACCTCAAAGGAGCTGTTTAGTGTATCCTTCAGTGTGTAAGGGTTCCTCTTTACTAAAACCAGTTATTGATTAGTTGTGAGGTATAAAACTGTTTTCTTTTGGGAAAGCAGGTGGTACTAATTTGCTTCCCCAGAAAAAGTTACAGTTTCTTGTGTTAGGCAGTGACTTAGTAACATAACAGGTTGCTTAAATATAAATAAAAAGTTGCTTTATTTAAAATAAAATAGAAAACACCTTTTTCCTACTGATAAATGAAGAATAAGCTGGAATTTGAAGGAGAAAAATTACCACTTCTTTGTCCTCTCATTTTAGGGTACGGTCAATGGTGTGCTGCTAGTGACGCCAAATAATATAATGTTTGATCCTCATAAAATGGATCCTCTGGTCCAAGAGAATGGCTGTGAAGAATATGGCATCATGTGTCCAATGGAAGAAGTGATGTCAGCTGCTCTGTATAAGGAAATTGTGGACAGCAAAATTAAGGAGTCATTAAGCATGTAAGACAGAACAGTATTTATAAAGCTTTGAGTAAATTTGAACTGTAGCCATGTTGTTGACCATACAAAATTAGCAAACCAGCATTTTCCATCTTTTTCTTGTTAGAAAAGGATATCAAATATTGGCTTGGAAAGATCCTATAGAAAGCTTGCTTTACTTCTCACACCCTATATATGATACAGGATAAATCCTCTTCTATATACATGGATTCTAATTTCCTCCAACAGTCTCTTATAAAGATCAGTGTATCGCAAGAGGTACCACACCATTTCCTCTGCCCCTTCCCTACTATGTGTTTGGTACTTTAATAATTTGACTGGCATACAGGATAAGAAAGTGCAGCTTTGACAATCTTAGGTGTAAATTTTTATTGTTTAGCATTTTTCACTTGCTTCTCAAACTTTTTGTTCTAACAAATGATTTAGACAAATTAGAGATTTGTATATATTTTCCTAGGACTAGGAGTATATTTTTTTCCTTTTTGACTAGGGGAGAGACTGTATATTCACCTGTAGATGTAGCCTTTTTTGGAGTAAACAGTGAATTTGGATTGGTGAGCTCTATTCACTGTGTTTTGTGCTGCAGGCATTTAAAATCAGCTTTAAAGAGCATTCTGAGCAATCTTTGTTCCGTTCTCTCTGTTGCCTAGTTTTTATACTGTCATCAGAAAAAGATAAATTCCCTTGAAAACCAAAAATCATGCCACCTTTACCAATCACAGCCCATAAAGCACAAACATTTGCAGACTGCCTTCACTGTCTAGCTGCAGGGAAGTGGGCTTCTTTAACCAAGAGAGTGTAAAGCTGTTTGCTTGATATGTAACTCTATACCCTACTTAAAATAGTTGCATTTTTTAAGATGCTCAATAAGTCTTAAGAATACCCTCTTACATTTCGTATAGGTAGTACCCTAAGTACATCCTTTTTGATAATCTTAACTATCTGGACACTCAGAAGTAGTAACTTGCCTCATACTATTTTTAAGCTCAGTTTTGGGATAAACCTGGGAGTAAACTGGTGTCTTGCCATGGTCTTGTTTGCTGCCTGATCACATGTGTCTGTTGAAAGGGCAACTGAAGTACGTGTTGCTACAGTAGTACTTTTGGGGTTTTTGATGTAGAGTGATGATGCCTTCAGCATGATTGCTTTCTGGAAGTTTATTTTCCAGACTGAGTTTTAAAAAGTTGCTCACGGTTCCTACTTCAATTGATATACATTGGAAGGAATTAGATGGCTGTTTTTAACTTACTTGCTTGAATCATAATAGTGCAGTTGCAAAACAAGTGTTTTTCTGTAATGTTTAGTTTGTTAATGACTTAATAATGATTTACAAATTTATCTTCCATACTGTTGATTTTTGTGCTCCTGTAGCACATGCATTTTCTTTTTTGTTTATAATATGAATGCATATGGAATGAAAATGTGTCTGCTAATAAAAGGTCACACTCTGCATTCAGAGACTGGTATGTCCAATTTGATTTATCTTTCTTGTCAGCTTTATAAACTAGTAGATGGAACACTAGTTACTAGCATTTTCTTCAGTCCCTGCACTTCTGTGCCTTAACTAAGTACGAGGCATATTTGTAAATTTGGGGGAAAACAAAAATCAAATTTAAGTCTGTAAACCGAAGTCCCAATAGCTTCAGCTAGATGTGACAAAACCCATGTGTCTTCAGGTATTTGACACTTAGATCATGTTTTCTCACTGTTTTTTTTCCTACATGTTCCACTGTTACAGTTAAGCTTCGACTCTCCCAATTTTGCCAACTGTCAAACCTGCTTAAACTTGCGAAAGCAGTCTTATTTTTTGTATTCAGACTGTTGATATGGAAAATGGCCATAAACCCAATGGGTTCTTTGGTTCTTAAAACTACAATTTCATGTTGTATGGTTTCTATATATAAGGCACAATCTATGCTGAAACTGAACCAAAAAATGTCTGATCACATAGAGATGTTTTATGGATTTCATGAACCTTACGTTGTGCTTGTATAAGAGCATCTATTATGAGCATAATCCAGAAGAATAAAGGAAATAGCCTGGTCTAATAGGTAATAAATTCTAAAGCCTAATCCACATGCTTTGTAAGTGAAATTACTCCATCGGCAAAAGCTTAATACAAGTTTCATGTTAACACTTAGATAAGAGGGTGCATATGCTTTGCCAACATCCTGAATTTTAGCAGCATCTCAGTAGTATGATGTAACTGAATATAAAATTTTGTGGGACTGTGGAGTGAATTTATTGTTCTTCAAAACAGAGATTAACGTACAAGCTTCTTAAAAGCATTTAATACTAGGTGATGGAAGAGTTTGTGCTTCTGATAGCAAAGAAGTTGACTTTGAGAACTCTAGTCGAGCGTATGTTTAAATATGAGAATTTTTTGTGAAGGCTGTGTACTGCCCAGGTTTTTTTTGACAATAGGGAAAAACTTGAGTTCTGTAGGTCTAGTTGAGCATGTCCATAGTACCTTTCTAGTCCTCCTCTCTGAAAACTCATAGAATTTCCAATTAGTTTATTCTGAAAGGCAGGTTTAAGCAAGATTATTTCCTCTGGGGAAAATAAGTTTTTATGCTTGCTTTTTTTTACACGATTTATCAACACCTTCAGTTGTATCCTCAAAGTTAAGTACCTGCTGAAGACACAAAGCACTGTTTCAGGTATTTTCTGTGGGCAGAATAGTGAGATCTACGTTGATGGTTCCTGCTGTTCTGCGTTGACTGGCTTCAATATCTGAGGTTAGACCAGATGATTTCTGCTATTCACTTCTTACCTGTGAGCTAGGTGTCAGCTTCCTTGTAGGGTGGGACATGTCTCTACTATTGTACGGACCTCTTGGGGAGACAAACGACTGTGGATTATTTTTACCTTTAGAGGTTATGGTTGTGTGTAGCTTTTTGTTGGTTTTACTTTAGTTTTTATTCTATTTTTACACTTTAAGTGCCTCTCACAATCTTGTTAGTTTCATAGGGGAGCTTCTTGTGAAAGTAATGTCATGAACTTGGGAAGTCCCAGCTGTGTCATGCTGGCAAAAAGGTTAACCATGTTTACCATTACAGTATCACATTTTATGCTTGTTTATTATTAATGCTCTGGATTAAGTTGGTTTTTAGGGTGTTTGTTTTAAGAGCTTAAACAAAACATAGTGAAGAAAAGAGCTTGATATTAGAGGTACCCGTTATAACAAGATTCCTATTTTGCTCAACAGAGATGTCGAGCAGCTGTCAGTAAGGGAACTTGGCCATTCCAAGAAAGCTGCAAAGAGCAATACAGATGACACGGATTCCAGGGTTCGGGACACGGGCAATGACAGTGCTAGTACTGCCCCAAGAAGCACAGAGGAGTCACTTTCAGAAGATGTATTCACAGAATCAGAACTCTCTCCAATACGTGAGGAACTTGTTTCCTCAGATGAGCTTCGACAAGATAAATCTTCTGGAGCATCATCGGAATCTGTCCAAACAATAAATCAGACTAGTGCTGAGTGTTTAACAGTAATTTCAGACTCAAATGAAGCTGCCAGTGACTTAAAGCCCAGTGCCGAAATGGTTGTACGTGTTAAACAGCTTGGTGGTACCCACTTAAGTTCAGAAAGTGCTAAAATGTCTGTAAAGGGGGGACAAGACCCTGGTGAAAATACTGCAGATGTCCTCCAGCAGTCTTTGCAAAGATCACAGGGTAGTGAGGAGCACAGCAAAGACACAGAAGCAGGCAAGGATCAGGGTTCCTCACTAGGAAAAAAAGCAGATAATGAGATGAAAGAGGCATGTCCAGCTTGTGAAGATACCACAGACTCTCAAAAGAAAGAGACACCTAGCAAAGCAAAAGTAGTGGGAGAGCAAAGTCAAGACTCAGAGGCAGAAGTTGAAGAACTCCGCAAGCTCTGGAAGACCCACACTATGCAACAAACAAAACAGCAAAGAGAAAACATGCACCAGGATTCACAAAAAGAAATCAGTCAGAAAGCTGTATCTGTAGGAGATGGGCGGTCAGAAGGTGAGTCAGTGGGTATTTGTGGATACAGTGTTAACTTTTGGATTTACAATGTGTCACCCTTCAGTTTACTGGCGTGTTTGGGTTTTTTTCATTCTGTTTGACGTATCTCTCCATGTGCTGGTATTTCTCATTGGCTTGAAGATATGCTTAAACTTTACATAAACTAGTGGGGAAAATATTACATAGGAAACTGAGAACATGGATAACTTTGTAGTTCTTCCTCATTAGAATTATATTTATGGTCATATTAAATCACAGTATCTTTGTAGGAGAGATTTAAACCTGTAAAATCAGATGCATGGTGCATTGGTCACTGTACAGCTCACAGTTAAAAAGGTCCTTTAGCAATCAGTTAGCTGTTGCTTAAATTTTGATCCCAGTGTGCATGTGTGAATGAATTTTAGGGAATTAATTTGATATTATAGCATGTCTGCCTTGTGATTAAGGTTTATGGTGTGAGCAACAAACACTAGAGTCTTAACACTGTTTGATGTTTTCAGAATTTTGTTTCACTTGCATCTTGTCATACTTTCATGCTGATTAGAACAAGGTTAAGCATCCAAAAATCTTTGTTCACGACAAATAAGAGCTAGATGCTAAGAAACTAGTGCTATGGATACAGGGAACAACTAGGTTTTATTTCTTGAGTACCTTTATTCTTCTGCAAAGATCAGGGCTTGGGATTATTGGTTGGAAGTTACCCTTAAAGTTTGTTCAAATTTTTATCATATAGAAATATGCTGTGCCTTTAAACAGCTTAAATATGCTTTTATATGAATTTGATTTTGCTTTCTAAAAAATTCCTAAGTTACCTTCTGATGTCTTCCCATCTTACTAATGAAGATAACTGAACTATTTGTTTTAATTGTGCAATATTTGGGAAACTCAAAAATAATCTGTTGGTGTGTGACAGGCATTAAAGATAAGTGAAGTGCATTTGAAAGTTAAATTCTTTGTTAATCATTAATGTTGAAATTATATTGAATAGAGGTACATTTTTTGGATAACAGAAGGTTGTCTATACTTCAAAATCTGATATAGAAGTTTTTGCTTGGTTTTTGCCTTTTTTTTTTTTTTTGTTGTTGTTGTTGTTTTGGTTTTTTTTTTTGTTGGTGGGCTTTTTTTCCTTCTTTTAAGGAAATAACTGAATTTTTAAATTTGAAGCAGACGAATAGTTGCATCATTCTGTGATAAGTTTGACTTCTATGCCCTAAATATTAGAAGTAATCCTCTGGCAAATATGTCAGCTAGCAGTAGTTCCTGGTTGTGACTTTAAAAAAAATTCAGGTACTAAGTGGTCTTTGACACAATTGCTGCTTTTCTTTCAAATGAATATTTGTAATTCAGTTGTATTAAATGCTTTAGTTTTGGTTTTCTGTAAGATTGTATCATGGAATGACTCCAGGTTTCTCATGTGTTATATGATCCGTATATTTGAAGAGTAAATACATATATATATATATATATATAAAAAACAAAAAAAGCATCTGCATACAGTCCTACAGAAGAGTGCTGGCTAGAAACCGTATATGCACCTGCCTCACTCAAGGTTGATGAGGTAAAATGAAAAAAAAAAAAAAAAAAGGCACAAGATCCTTTTTGGAGATTTGTACCAATTCAGTCCAGCTTCAGTAGGAATTATTACATGTTTTTTATTCTTGCATGTTGTACTAGCAGAATGCAAATAAACCAGTAGATTATGAATTAATATTTCTCAACCTAGATAGATGTGGTGAAGCTTCTACAGGCATGATTAAACGGAACCAAGGTAAAAGCATAGATCTGCTGTATAACTCCTGAAAACCAGACTTAATATGACATCTGTTAACAGTAGGTCACTAAAAACACCAGGTCATTTAAAATTTGAAATGTCATAAACACTTTCAAGTATCCTTTCTCAAAATAAAACTCTGAAGTAGTCATACTATGAGTATTGGATCATTAACTTACCTAGATGATCTTTTTGTCTCTTATATAGCAGGAATTTAGTTGAATTTTTTCTCTATTGTGGGAGTTTTGAGAATTGTTTTGGGAACTACTGTTTTTTGACCTTTGTCGAGGTCAGATGTTTCTGAGTTTGGAATTAATGATCTGAATGTTTGTTCTGAATGTTGAACAGGTGATGCAATGCAAGTAGATAACTCTGAGTAGACTAGAATAGCTAAAAAGGTCTTGCTTGTATCTATTTTAAATTTTTTTATTGCCCAAGCCTCTATTATACTCATCTGTTTTTACAGACACTTTATGTTAACCACTGGACTGAAACAAAGCTAGATGTGGTTGATACTTTGGAGAAATTGTAATGGTCTATAATTTTGTATGTGTATAAACAAGCTAAAATAGCATTAATGATCACATGTCTGTTTGCTGCTTAGTTAGCTGAATATTGGCAGAGATCAAAAGGAAAAACAAGAAGCATGAGACACAGTAGCCGTTGCTAAAATCTTTTCTCATTAATTCTGTATCAAATATACAAGATGATATTGGAGAGCTCACTAAAATAAAAGCATTTGGAATAGTCTTTTTGTGACTTGGTACAGGGCTAAATTGTTTGGTTTTATTCTGTCTGCTAGCTGGAACCATAATCCCACTTCTCTGAACTCAGGGAAGTCCTAATCTGCTGCCTCTGAAGGACCAAAATCACAAATACCAAATCATTTGAAGAGTACTTATCTAACGCTGCCACAGAGTTCACGTGCCAGTCCTATGAAACAGGCTGTTTTGTTTATTTTTGGTTCCTTTTAGTGCTTTTCTTTTCAATCTGAAAATTTACCTTTGATCTTACACATTAATAAAATACTTCCAAATAATGCATGTTATGACTAATTTACCATATGCTGCAGGTATAATTCTAAAATGTTGACTGAAAATATGATTGAAAATTAGGAGGCACGCATTCAAGTAGTTACTAGAAAAAAGTACTCTTTTGTGGAACAGTGCTCTTCTAAACTTTATGGTGAAAATCTGATTGAGAAAACATAGTTTCAATGTTTATAGAGCAAGAAGGTGATGTTTTCTGTGCTTAGTGGATCTGTGGTCTGCATAGACATTGAAGGAGAACTTCAGCTGTAAAGAAAAGAAAGCTGGGAAACTGAAACTTATCTCTATGTACGTGTAATGCCAGAGCTAGGAGAAACCCTTTATTGATTATTATTATTACTGATCATAATAACTCTTGAATTTACATTTTCCTTGCTTGCTTTAAAAAAAGTTTCTCGTGGCTGGAGGATTCCAGCAATTAATCTAGTAAAGAAACAATTTTAAGGCGACTTCTTCCTTTACCTTGTGCTGACTTGACAATTCAGACCTTGAGGGTAATCATGTAATTCTATTAGTCCAATTAAATATACTACCAGAGAGAAAAATCCTGCACTGCAACATCCAGTATACTTCATCCTGAGGTGGTGTTCATACCACTGAAGTGTTTGATATAGCTAACAAGTTAAAATTCATCTTAATCCTGTATCAGTAGGGCCAGAACGTTTTCCCTTGTAAATGACAAGTAACTAACAAACAGCTCTGACGTGTGTGAATCGAGCCAAAATACTTACTTCACACAGTATCTTTTTCATGTATGTGAGATATCTGTTTAATGGTGGGAGGGTGTTGAGAGTATGCATCAAGAGGGTTTAATGGTAAATCAGTGTTGAGAGTATGCATCAAGAATACCTTCTGAATACTTTCAAGCATGGATGAAATGCTATAATAATGTGATCTGCAGTTGGAAGCAGAAATGAATATTAGAATTATTTTGTGTGTTGTACTGTGAATTAATTCTGCTGATGCAATTTACATAGCATATAAAGGCAGGTAATTATTACTACTTCTCTTAGCCCATCTCCTCTTAGTTATGCATATAAATGTTCTATATACCTCAATTGCCTAATATAAAATTAGTTAATGATTTTGTTAAGATCTTTAGTACATTGTGGATAGCTTACTTTGTCTTTATTAATAGGTTCTTCTGTTATGAAAGAAAAAAGACGACATCGATCTCACAAGTTTCTGTGTCTCAGGGTTGGAAAACCCATGAGAAAAACATTTGTTTCTCAAGCAAGTGCAACAATGCAACAGTATGCACAAAGGGACAAAAAACATGAGTACTGGTTTGCTGTTCCACAAGAAAGGTAAGAAGGTGGTAAACTGTAAAAATCAGCAATTGCCAGTAGGTGTTTGAGCTTTTTATTTTTTCTGCACCATTCAAAATTTTGCAGTGACTGTGTCTCTAAATAATCACAAAAAAAAGGGTCAGTGTCTGACGATATTGTTGATTGGCTTGTATTGTAAATTGCCATTGGAATACCTCATTACCTTTGTGACATTTTACTGATTTACTTGAGTTATTTGGCAAGTAGTTTCTCATTATACTATTTAGGCTTTTGTTTGTAGCGAATAAATAAATAAAGATAAATTCAAGTGGTGTCTGCTGGAGGAAGTAAGTTCTGCAGCAAAATTTTTGTCATTATCTGTGCTTCCCGTTATTTGGAAACTTTGTAAAAATCCTCTCTGAGTTCAGAAGAGCTTGCTGGGGTTCTTCTGTCTTATCTTTATATATGGAACATAATGCCTTTCCATGAACCAACTTAAGCATGTCTACTGGAAAAATACCTAAATTTGTTGAACTAATTCAATGACATGAGATGTTCATGCTCACTCACTGGTACAGTTTTGTGTTCTGAAATGATCTTCACTGCTAGGAAACTGTGACTTATTTTCAACCCAAAAGTGGTTTTTAGTGCCTTGTCAAAGAGTGGGGGGAAAAGAAAGAAACAAAAAACTATCAGGTATCATCTTGTATAAATACCTACCCAATGATCAAATTGCTTTTCCATCTTTGAGCTGAATGGCATAGAATGTCCAGTTGGGGCACTGCAGTTGAGGACAGATATGGATCAGTTGGAGAGAGTCCAGAGGAAAACAGCAAGACTATTTTAATGCCTAGAAAGTGTAACATAGAAAGAAAATTAGAAGTAAGTGGGGTTCTTTAATCTAAAGGAGAAAAAGTTGAGTGCAGACAAAATCATTTTATACTGAATTTGGCTGCAACAAGAAAGGTAGTAGACTTTTTTGTTTCATGTCCACTGTGGATGGAAATGTGTAATGGACTGAAATTACATCTATTATTCTTATCCGACAGGTAGAATTGAGTCTGTGCTAGCACATCACTAACCTGCTTTTAAACATCACCCCTGCTACCTCTTAAGTGGTAGAGAGGATGCAAAGTTTTGAGTCAAAGGTCTGTCCCACTAATTCTGCTGCAGTTAGTCCTGTCTGGGCCAGGAGTTCTCCTGTGGTTACAGTCAACTCAAATCTGCTTGTTCTATTAGTATCATATTTAATTTGAAAACAGATAAATGTTTTGTATATGGCAGTGATGTCTAGATGAGTTAATTAAAATGATTACTGTCTCTTTGGTTCATTTTCTAATGTATGAAGCACTTACCTTCAGCATAAAGAAGAATTAATCGCCTATTTTGGAAGAAATGGTTCTTCGTTTGCAGTATTGTACTGATCTCCTTGGAAATTATTTCATCTCTGAAGGGTCTCTCTTTCTTTCTGTAACTGAATGGGGCAGTATAGTATCAGTTCTTGATTCATTCAATGTGTGTCCTATGATTTTCGTAAAGAAAAATTCTGTCCTCCTAGTGGGGTGTTCATTTTCTTATTTCCCTGTTAACCTTGCTGAGTGCTAGTCTGCATAGGTCAAAATCATTAGTGCCAATCCAGTTGTCTTTGTCACTGAGTAGTAAGAAAGAGAGAAAAGTAGGTATCTGACAAACCAGCTTTATTTCAGTGTTCTTAAACTCAAAGGAGCCAGTCTGGGAAGGAGCATCTTACTTAAGCATCAAGTTTCATGTACTTTTTTTAACTGCTATAATTATACATAATTCCAAGTTCTTGAAAAGTTAAAATTGGGACTTAAGAAAAAACTTCATACTAGTATGACAACTTAAAATTGATACCTCATTCAGTGCATGAGGAACCTGCAGCTTCTTGTTTGAACTTCTGTGGTAGAATTTACCTAACCTAATGCATCCAGAATGTTTTATTCTTCCTGCTGCCAGAGAAAGATTTGCCTTTTTTTTTTTTTTTTTTTCCCTTTCATCATTGTTACTCAGGAATCTTAATCTTAACAAGGGTGATTTTAAATAACTGACCGTGTTCAGAGACTGTTACATACCTGTGTGCAGCATCCTGTTAGGCAGAGGCACATGAAAAATGTACTGCACTTTTGAGAGACTTTGCAGCTCTGTATCTCTTGCTGGTTTTCCGGTGTTCAGTTTTTCAAGGATTTATTAAGGAAGGGTGAAAAAAAGGTTCAAATATTATTCTTTATACTATTATGGTATGCAGATGTAGCAAACATCTGTGAAGAAAGACAGGAATATTCAAACTCTTGTAACCAGAGCTATAAGGCTCTAGCTCTGAATCTCTTTTCCATGATGAAGAGACACTAGTAGATGCATTGCAAGTCCTTTTCCTGATTGCTCTGTCTGTGCACCTGCAGCAAATATGGAGTAGACTGACATCTGTTAGGATTGCACATAACTTCCTTCTGTGAATTTGGGTGAATGTGCTCTTCTAAACTGGAGAACAATGCCATTTGTGGCACATAACTTAAAAAGAGGTATCTTTGAATCTTGGTACTTACTGCAGTTAGAATAGTCTGTAGTGTGTGATTTTATGATTTATATATATATATATGTTGATGCTTTCAGCCATATTCCCTCACATCTGTAGTACTTCCCACAATTTGTATAATTTTGATTATGTCTTGGAAGTGTTCAGCTGTTCCTCGGGAGTGGGGAAAACAGACATGCAGACATTTTTAAATTCCAATTTTGTTTGGTTTTATGTAACTCTTTCTAAATAAAATTAAAAAGTCATTTCAGTTTTAAGCAAAGGTATCCAGTGGGACAGAAGTGGTTGAAAGACTGTAATTGTATATGAAATCACAGCTAATCCATTGCCAACTTGCTTCCTGTTTTTTTCCTGCAGAGTCAGCTTCATATATTTAAAACTTTTTAAAAAAGAACCAGCTAGTTTTTTTTTTTTCAAATCTGTCTCTAATATTTAGTAAACTATAAAGTAGTATTTTTATTTTAACCTTAAATACTTAATATTATTAGATATTACTGAAAAGATCACAAACTTACCTTATTTTTCTTTCCTGTATCATAACTTGACTTTTCTAGGACAGATCACTTGTATGTCTTCTTTATCCAGTGGAGTCCAGAAATATATGCAGAAGATACTGGGGAGTCTCTTCGGGAACCTGGATTTATAGTGGTAAAAAAGAAGGAAGAGCCTGAAACTAGTGAAGAATCTAGTACTGAAGATGCTGCTAAAGAATGGGAGGTAAGGAAGAACAGTGTCAAAGATTTCTTTTTCATACATTCATAAGAATATATTAAAATAATGTTAAATATTTTCCAAGAGGAAAAACAAAGCACTTTATTAGTCTGATTACCATGATCATGACTGTTCAATTTATGCCATCCTAATGCTTTGCTCTAACATCAGGTCAGGGCAACATTTCAGAATTGCAAGTCATTTTTGTGTGGAGCAAATTGTAACTTAAAACTCCTAGGGAAAGGAAAGTGAGTACAGCAACGAAGTTGGAATTTTGCAGACTTAATTTTCAGCCTCATAAACTGACAGTTTCCTGATATTTATTATTCATGTATCTAGATTGTTCAGTATTTATTGGTAAGACTCAAAAAAGGGATGAGACAACAAAAGATGAAAAGAATGGCTATTAATGACATGTCTTTTCAATAATTTAGTAATGAATTTGTCAGTTATAACTTGTTCATGCATTAAAATGTTGAGTGAATTTTAGAAATATATTGTAACTGTAACTATCTCTTCATTTTTTTTTTTTTAATAATAAGCACATTTCTCTCATGTGAATCTGTGTCCAGTGTGCTTCTATGGACACATCTTTACATGTCTACATGGTTTTGTTTTGTAGTGTATGTGCAGTTAAAGCACTTCTAGTCTTGTACATTCAAGTGTTGGTCAAAAGTTTGATGATTCTTGTCATTATATATACTGTAGAAGTATCCCATCAGCACTGTGTAATTTGAGTCTTGGGACAGCAATTGCAATCTCTGACTGTAAGATTTCTTTTGTTTTTCTTCCCCCTACCTCCACCCTGCAGTGGAACATGCTGAAATTAAGGAAGTCTTCACTTGTGTTTTATGTAGAGCGTAAAAGAAATTTTAAAGAACTGCAATAGTCTAACTACAGGTAGTAGTTTTCTGCTTAGCTCCAAAAGTTAGAACCTTAGAACTCTGAATTCAGAGTTCAAACTTACCTAGTTGAAGGATTAGGCTGTGGTTGCAAAACACTCCCTTCAGCTCAGTGATGTTGCATGAAGCATTTTTGCTTTGAGACATTGAAATTAATATCATAAAAATGTATCTTTTGAACTTTCATATTTTCAGCATATGTATTGAGTATTTTTACCAGCAGTGTATTTTGGTGTTGACTCTTGCTCAAAGCCTTTATAAGTATTTGGTGGTTTAAAATTTGGCCTTTTGGAGCATGGGGATTAGTGGAAAGTGATCTATAATATAGTTTAAAGCACAGTATATCTTCTTTTAGGGAGCTCTTCAGTAACTTAGCACCTTAATATAATTACAGAATAATTTCGGCAGAATATAGTGAAAATTATTTTTCATGATTGAATGTTGTAAATTTTAGAAGCTATTTCTGAAGATAGTTGAGGCAATACATTTTTTGCAAGTATTAAAATCTGTAAATTATTTTCCACAGAATGAGGCCACACCTTAAGTCTGTATTTAGGTCTTCTCTGGAAACAGTCATAGGAAACATTTCAAAAATATTGTAATTTGTGTGTTTTGTGAAATTTGTCAAGCTTGGTTCTCTTAATATTATCAAATAATTTTCCAATTTGGAAGTTAGTATGATTAGTGAGGTGGATAACTTTATAAAGAATTATGTTATGCAAGTACAAGAAATATGCTAATATGGTCTTTTGTGCATTTTAATTTGAGTAATGTGACTTCCTATGACTGACTTCAACACGAATCTGAAAGCTGTTAAAAACTAACTTTTTAATCAGAAATATTTGACAGTAGCAGATGGTTTGACCTGTCATTACGTAAAACTGCGTTTAGTGGCTTTTAACATGTATGCTTAAAAATATGAGTAAATACAGGGAATTATAGCTGTTGTTGTCATACTCATTATCTCCACTGAATTTCAGTCATTATTGTCGATCAAGATACTTCCTTCAATGCGACAAGCTTTTCTTCTGTCAGTTTTTGCTCCAGGTGCAATCTAAAATAGCAGGTGAACAGTATCATTGAAGCCTTTTGTAGGTATTTGGCTGAAAAACAGGCTGTCTTTTTCAGATCACGAGGGTGGGAGAAATCGGGGTGGAAGGGAAGTAGAAATGCATCGCAAAGTACTGTTGGTCTACCAAAGGATGGAAGTAGTGGAGTACCTTTCTTTTCCAAAAAGTGTTCTCCCTGCTGTCATTGTATAGTATTTTGAAACTAGAAGAACAGGGAAGAGGATTAATGGGTAACCCAGGTGTGGTGCTCTGAAACAGCTTTTGTTTCTTTGCTAGCTCTGTTAATACATTCAGGTGCAGCTTTTTATCAATAGACTTTGAGAAGCCCTGTGCTTGTTTAGTGGAAAAGAAATTATGGGAAGAGAAAGCTAAGACAAAGATCAGTAACATGAAGCAAGTAGTAGATGTTAGTTTATTTAAGTTTATCAATGAATAGGATTGAACTCTTACTTGAACTTCAGTTTTTGTCTGCTTATGCTTACTTCTACCATAATCAAAGTGTCAGAAAAAAAGTCCAGCGAATCCTTTAACTTTCTCTTTTTATATGGTGCACCCTTGATAGATAACTGACTTACTAGAAATAACTGAGTCTACTGCTGTCTAACATTACCATCAGTAAAGGTGACTAATTCACAGTTACTTAGAGTTTGAAACAATCTCTGAGGCACCTTGGAGCTGCTGTTGTTGTTGTTGCTCAGTATCTGTCTTCCTGAGAGGCACCTGCCTGTGTCATTTGCAAAGCTTTCTGAAAAGGATACTTTTTCACTTAAGATCAGTCCATGCTAAAGACTTGTCTCTGGTGTCCACTAGAAATGAATAGGCAATAACTTTATTTGATATACTATCTAAGGAATGAAACTGTGATGCTAAGTTCTCAGTTGTGTTATCCCCATCCATTTTTCTCGAGTATCTCTTTTATCTTGTGCTTTAGTGAATGGGCTTACACCAAGGAAGAGGGTGTTTTGAGTTGTGTGGGGTCATTGGGGTTTGTTCGTTTGTTTGTTTTGGCTGTTTTGGGGTTGTTTTGGTGCTGGTTTTTTTACCATCTGTATTGAGCTATAGGCCTATAAAGGTATATTTATTATGGTATTCTTTTTTTACTTGATGTGTCTAAGTTCAAGTGCTAATGGCTCTCTGTATGTGTTAGCACAAATGATGAATACTGTTATGTGTTAATAAACAAACTCTTTCTCCAAAGCATATTCTGTATTTGCATCTAAACATGGCAAGACTTGACACCAAGCTGACTCCTTCTGTTATGCAGTGTCTCTGTAGCAACTTCCATTGGTATTTATGGTCTAATCTTGTTTCCTTTTTAAGTTCAAGTTGTGTATATAGTAGGTTCCTATTTAAACCTGAAATCTGTTAAGAAAACACTTGAATTTCTCTGCATTAGAGTAATTCTTGTTTAAAGCATTGATTCTTCCTTTCCCTTTCCCCATCGTTTGATCTCATTGCCGTTATTCAAGATTGAGTCAGGTCCATGTAAATCTAAATACTCATTCACAAGATACTTGAAAACAGGAAATTTTTTGTCTTAGGACCCACAAGCTGGTCTTAAAGTAGTTGAAAGCTCATTGGTTTCATTTTTTTCTTTAACTTGTACGTTGTGGAGGAAATACAGAAAATTAGTTTGATTTGAAACAGTCTAGAAGTTAATTTCCAAAATGAAGCATGAGTTGATAGCTTCTTGCAAATATTTTTTCCTAGACATGGTGGGTCATGTTCTGAACTTGCATTTCATAGTAATTACCTTTGGTTTTGCCAATTGACTGTCTGTAGAAAACAGAGATACAATGCTTCTGGAAAGCAGTGTGCTGTAGTAACTCATCCAACTGAATTTCAGTTAGAACTTTCGATGTGATTTGAAAATGCTTACTAGATCAAACCATTAGTTGCAACTGAAATTATGTTTGACTTGGACGCTCAGCATTCCAACATTAACAAAGCTGTAACTTCTGGAGTGTCTCAGAATTCTATTTCTGTGTATTTGTGGAAAAACATGAAGGTCACAAACAGTGATTGTCTCCTGGTTAAATAAGCACCTATGTCCAATATCCCAGTCTGGAAAACTTTTTCAGGTATTAAGTTCTTTATTGGATCTGGACTGGATTCTACAACATTTCTATATTAAAATGGATATTGCAGTTTTAGAATGCACTGCTGTCTTAAGTTTTTGTATTCTTAATCATGTTTCTTCTCTAAATTTGCTTCCATTCCCAACTCTATACTTCAGTGCTTGGATGCTGGTGCAACATCTGTTTGTTGTGTCTTGCATTTTAAAATGTGGTATGAACATAATGCTGTATGACAAGCTGGATAATAGTGGATCAGCAGAGAGAAGAGGAAGCCTGAAAACTGTAGGCTTCTTGAATGAAACATTGCACAGAATGTGTAAAGATGCACCATGCTAACAGTCGTCAGAATAAGAATATTTTTTCCAATATGTTTCTTGAAAGGCTGTCTCTTTATGATAATGAATTGGATATAGAAGCTGGATGGTTATTTGATTTTTACATCGTGTATTGTCAGTTAAGAAATTGGATGTGTCACTATGCATGTGTTGCTGTGCATTACCACAGAATGTTTAATAGGCTTTGCTCTGGTACTGGAGGATGAGTCTTCAATTCCAGCAGTCATATGTATAGCAGAAATGTTTCTGTTAATTTGTTTTGGTTGGCGGGAGGGACTCTGGTGTCCATTTATATGATCCAATGCTCTTTGCAGAGATTGGTAACTTTCATTCTTGCTTTTGCAATTAACTTGAGCGATATTGTACTCTCAACTTCATGCATTAGGATATTTCTTGTTTTGCTGTATTTATTGTCACTACTTAATCTATTTCGAATCTTTTATAACTTGTAAGTGAAAATTCAGAGGTATCACTGACTTAGAGGTGTCCTGTAATTGGAATTATGAATGTGCAATTGAAATTGACGGCTATTTCATGTATCTAATAGAGGGATCTGGGATGATCCCTCTGCTAAGAGTTAAAGCAGAGCCATTCAGCTAAAAAGCTTGTGCTTTTGAAATTCTTAATGGCTTTCAGCATACCTTTGAAAATCCTCAGGAAAACTGTGATGGAAAAATGCTTCCTTTTTTTTTTTTTTCCCCTCCCTTTCCCTAAGCTGTTAACAGGAAACAAACGATGACTTCTCAAATTAGACTTCCTTTCTTATGGAAACTTTCTCAGCCGACTAAGAAGCTGTGCCAGTCCATGTTGAATTGATACTACAGGAGATAGCTTTTTGTAATGTTTTAGTGTTTCTTGTACCTGTAAAGGGAAAAGGGATCAAACCTCACTTAGCTGTAATCCCATGTTAGTTTCACCTGCAACAATTTTTACACAGACCAACTTGTTCTAGAAGACATAGTAGTAATTTTGTATAGAAGCCAGTACCTGTTTTTTTTTTTTTTTTTTTTAAATTTCAACTCCATTCTAACTTCATTGCTCCTGAACTTGACACATATTCATGTGGAATCAACAGCAGGTTGTAAATAAACTGAGTAATTATGCCCCTCTAGCCTGTCCTGTTACTGTTCTGGGCTAACCTCTGTCTCTTAAGAGGGATAGAGCACAGGAAATATTTTTTTTTCTAATGTAACCTCAGTCAAAAAGCATGATTATTAAATGTAGGGATTGTAGAATTCAGTGTCACGACTTTTCTGTTGCTGTGGTATTAGGATGTTGTTAGTGACTAAGTGAAACAAAGTAGTTCCATCTTATCCAGCTGCAAAAACCTTCTTCCACACCCAGTGTCCAGTCTTCCTTCTGAAGTTGAGGGTTACTATACTTACTGCCCTGTTTCAGTGTTATGAAATCTTGTCAGCTGATAATTTGAAATCTGGTATGGCAAAAGGTGTAAACCAGGTAATTGGTTTGGAGTGGAAATAAGACATTCCATAAGTTGCACCTTTATTTGTTGTCACTCTCCTCTTTTGCTGCTGCTACTTAAGTATTTTTTTGAGACAGGTTAGTTTATTAGAAGAAACTACGTTGGGAGATACAATTACAAGAAAGGACTATGCACACTGATTGTATAGAGATCTTTATCTTGTTTATGAATTACCAATGACAATAACAAGATTATCATTCAGTGTTATTAGATACATTTTCTGTCACTCTGTTGTCTAGGTAAGAAATAGGTGGATGCTCTTAAGTGTTTGCTGCTGTTCTGCACAGATGTCAGGTCTGAGCTGGTGCTCCTCACTAGAATCTTTTATTAAGAACAATGATGGCAAGGCCTACATTAATTGCAACAAGATATGAGATTCTGATTCCAGTTAACAGATACATACTGTAATCCCCAAATGCATGAAAAAATAAAAGGGCAGTTTATTAATCTTTAACCAAGCAGTGCTACTGGAGTCATATTTCTCATATGGGCTTCTTTCTGTGACTGGGGTGGAGATCTGTGACAAGTGACAAGTTTTGCCACTTTTCCTAGTGTGCTGTTTCTTGGTGCTGCTCAGGTTCTCCTGCAGGAGATGCTCCCAGCTGCGGCCAGCTGCCAGCTCACAGGGGCGGCTGCAGCTGCTGCTGCAGGACTGAGCGGCAAAACAGACTGTCAGGAGGTATCATAAAGTTACTTGTGCATTCATTCCCATTAAACTTTGCAGCTGTAATTAAGTGAAAAAGTGTGTTGTCAGATCTAACAGAATTTTATAGCTCTCTTTTCTTTTGAGCAAGTTTTCAAAATCCTTTTGAGAAGCTCTGGGAAAATCCGTTTTTATTTAGAGAGAAGCTTGAAACTTCTAAGCAAATTGTTAGAATTGTTTAAGGTTAAGTGTTGCAGGACAAAAAATGATTCGGTTTGTCAGATTCTTTTCTTCCTTCCCCAGCTTTGGAGAAACAACATGTTCACTAGTGTTAGGAAGGAATTTTTATTTTTCTGAAGGGTGGGGAAAAGATGACTGATAAAATAGGCTGTGGAAGAGTTAGTTGTATCGCTAGCTTTTGCTTTCTGCCTTAAAGGTTTCCCTTCCAGAGAAAGTTTGAAATACTTTTTCTGCATGTTCTCCATTCCTTTAAGATTTCCCAGACTTGGCAGAGAACAGGGTGGTGTCTGTAGCTTGTATTATATTTTTATGTTGATGGTAATTCTCATTTGAAACAGTTTTAAGGGTTTCTGGTTTTTGTTCTTGTTTTAACCCTCAGTATTAGTTCACTTACTATTTGAAAATAAAATCCAACAAAAAACCTCAAGCACATGAATAGGCATATGGCTTGTTATTGGAGTTGTACACCATTTGACTATATATGTAGTGTATTATTACATATCTGAATTTCCTGAATCCCAGCTTCAGTGTTTCGGTAATAAAAATGTTTTTACTTGCCACCTTAATAGTTCTGATAAGTTAGAACATATTTACTTTTAGAGATGTCAGCTCCCAAAAAAGGTTTTACTGAAAAGAAAAACATTTTATCAATCAGAATGTTATACACTAGTGCAAGCCGAGGTGTTCCATTACAAAGTTTGCAGTAAAATACAAGTTTTGGTCCTGGTTTTCTCTGCTTGGATGTTTTGGCTTTTAGATCACAGTGCAGCAGCCTGAGTGAGCAATGATTTAATGCTGTTATATTGCTGCCCTGGCCTATTTAATACTTATGCACAGAACTTGGAGCATGGGTGCTGTGGAGATATTTTGATAGTTGTTGTTTTTCTGGGGAGATGTTGGAGGGTGGAAACAGGGATGTTTCATTTTGGGTATGGAGTAGAAGGACTGCAAGTGCTACTACAAGGAAATTCTTGAAGGGTTGTCATGCTTTTTACTATTGCACATGCCTGTTTAAATAAACACCCTTTGTTAAGGGGGAAAAAAAAATCATGATTACAAAAATACTTTCTTGCTGGGACTAGCAAATTTATATATAGCAAATTTAGCTTACAGACAAAGGAATTAATTTTCTTTTTGTAGCTTACAAACTGAAACAGCTTCAAGCCTAACAGTTTCCGAACGCTTTAAAACCCCCCCTTTTTTTTTCCTTTTTTAAATTATATTTTAAATCTTCACTGACCACTCTTCTGACTGCTTCTGGACTCTAAGAAATGACTGACAGGGTTTATATACAGTTGTCAGCATAAGGAAAACAAACTATTAGTTTAATATTGAATGCAAACATTTTACCACTAGAAATTGTTTATGAACAGTTATGTTGTAACAGAATATTGCAAGCAGTTCTTGGGGATGATTTTTGTGCTCTTCAGTATTGTGTACGAACAATTATGTTCTGTATCTTTAAATATTTCCGCCTTTTTAACAAACTAGTGCTCTGCAACCGCACTTGAGCACAGGAAACCTTCCTCCTTGTGTATCGTCATCACTTGCGATACATCCCCTTGCTGAACACTCGCTCATTTGTTCCCTGCCTTGTCAGTCAAATGTGAGCGTCCAGCAAACTATCCTGTCACGGCGTCGTGGGGCTCTGCCTGTGCCTGGAGCCGACAGCAGGTACGGAGAATGCTTTCAAAGAGCCTTGAACCATGTTTTTTGTTTCATTTCTTTTTTTAGTCTCATTTTGCTTTTAGAAGGGAAATGTCTCCTCTCTGGTATGGGAAGAAGGGAAGAAGGCACCAGCCAGTTAATCATAAATGCACTCTGGTAATTTTCAGTGTAGTATGTTCATGTCTGTTATTGCAGTCTCTAAATGTTGTGGTGCAGAGACAGTTTCTGTAAGTTTAAATTCTGAATGTGTAAACAGGATGCTAAGTCAAAAATTTTCATTATCTTTGGAACATAACCCAATTACTGGTATTCCTTTGGCATTAGATAAGAGAAACTACTTGGAGCATTAAGGGGTTCAGTTTTTTTTTCCTTTCATTTCCCTTGGATTAATGCATTTCTTCACCAAAAAATGTGCTTTATAGCTAAATACCAGGAACAGGAGTTTGTATGGGCATATAATTAGAGAAGTGGAAATTTCCTGAGTTACCATTACCTTTTCAGAAGTCAGTCAACCATATGAAGGTCTGATAATACTTCTAAATTAATGGACATGAGTCTGCTGTACTCCCATTCTCACGTTTATAATGAAGGGGAGGGACCAATAACATTGGTTTTGCAGTTTATTAGATTTATGAAAGGAAATGGAATTTTTTCAGTGTTGTTTTCCCCAAACAGACTTTGTAGTACTATTTAAAATGTAGTAGTAGCTAAAGGAAAAGGTTTTCAGTGAGACTTGCAAAACAATGATATCTTGGGATAGGGAAGAAATGATCTTGACAATATACTTGTTTGTGCTTTTTACACACTGGTAAATTTGGAAGATAGTTTTCATTTAGACTTGCCTTGTGACAGGCTTTTTACTGTCTTCTTAAGAATTACACATCACTGGGTTTTGAAGCATACTTCTTTCAAGGTACTGCTGAATTGGGGTTTTATTTTTTATCAATAGGGTTTTATTCTTTATCTTTTATGTATTGTTTTTATCTTTATTTGTAGCCAGGATACTTAAAAAATACGAAATTGACTTGTTGCAGCAAATGGTTCTGTAAAATGCGTGTTCCTAACAACACATTTTTGAAATAATAGGCTCTTAACTTTCCTCTGTGGTGGTGGAGTAGAATGGAGATATAATATCTAAATTAATTGAAATGTTATTTTAGCATACCCTGTGGCAGTGTAAAAAGTACCTGAATCTTAGTTTACCAAGAATGTGGTTTTTAACATATATCTATATGCATAGATAAATAGGTATAACTTGCACAGATATTTAAAAAAGTAGTAGTATCCCTTCTTATAATTGTTTCCCTTCGGATCAATACTGAACTTCAGCCGAAGTCCAGCTATGTTATAAAAACAATACTTAGCAGCTTTTAAGGACCGTTTGAACTGAAGAAGTCTCTTTGAGAATAAGGATCAACTTTGCTGTGAGAGAGGTAGAGAACACGTTATTTTAACATGTAAAAAGTCAAATTGGAAAAAGAGGATACAGAAGTATCTACAGATGAGGATATTTTAAAAATATTGCTATGTAGATAAGAAAAGCTCTGTTCTTGAAGTTGGGTTTTTTCTTCAGTGAATGTTCATAAACATAATGTGCAAGTGTAATCTTTTTACAGAAAGGGAGGAAGGCATATTGGTATAATTATTTGTTATGCAAGAGAGTGGAAAGAATATTAAGGAGAGTGGCAGAATGTAAAGTGTACAAGTTTCTGACTAAATCTCTCTTTAGTGGTTGTTCTGAATTTAGATGATAACTCATCTGACGTGAAATAACAGTTGCTGGACTAAATGAAGTGATACAATGAAACAAGAATGCTAGCGAAGCAACTAACTTGCCCTAGATTATTTATCTGAAAGGCCTTTGTTACTTTCCTGATGATACAGTTAATTTGGGCTGAGCGTTGAAGGGGTTTGGTACTTTCCCAGGACAAGAAATCAAAATTTTGGTGACTAACTGGTGCGTTATACTCCCCCTTTAAAAAGCCAGTAATGTCAGCCTCCCACGTTTTAGTAAATGTTTGGTATTTACTCTCTCTATTTTATAGCAATACAAGAGATGCCAGTAAGTTTCTAGAATGTCAAAAATGCAGGCAGTGGTTCTTCCTATCAAAGCATTTCAGACAAAAGACATGAGACAATGCAAGAGAACAAAAGGTGGATTGCCTTCTTTGGGAATGCTTGTCTGTGCTTTGCACAGCTTGGATAGGCTGCATAGCCAAAGGGGACAAAACCAATGAAAACTGATCTTTGGCTTTTATGTTCTCAAGTTATTAACATGCAAAAAAAATTAAAGTGTTGGTTTTAATAGCTTGAATTATTTGAGACTTGCACAACTTCTGATGTTTTGAGTTATTGGTTAACTTTATTTGGTAAGCTAATGCCTGTATTCCCTTGGCTGTTATGAAGGTGTAATAATAAGGGCTTACATGTGAAAGATGAGGATTTAGTACTTCTCTGTGGATGTCAGAATTGCAAGGTTGCATCAATTCAGTAATACTACTGAAATATTTTTAAAATCAGCTTTCCGTATTAAGTTTTTAGAGTAATAGAATGAATGAACTAATTATATATTTTTAGTAATAAAAAACCAGAGTGAAATCCAGTACTTTCTTATACAGATCACTAAGCCTAGAACCTTTCCTTGATGACAGATATTTGCCATACCTGTTGTCCTAGGTAATTTGGGGATTTATACATCATGCCATGACTGGATGTTCCCATGTGGGCCTCTTGGAACAGGTCCAGAGGAGGGCCACTAAGTTGATCCAAGAGCTGTGTTTTGGTATCAGCTGGACACCTCTGCTATGAAGACAGGCTGAGAGAGTTGGGACTGTTCAGCCTGGAGGAGAGAAGGCTCTGCGGACACCTTATTATGGCACCTTCCACACCCTACAGGGGCTTTCTTGTAAGAGCTGGAGGGGGGCTTTTCACAAGGGCATGTTGTGACAGGACCTTAATCTGAAGGAGGAAAGGTCTAGATTAGATACTACAAAGAAATTCTTCACTCTGAGGGTTGTGAGGCACTGGAATAGATTGCCAAGAGAAATTCTGGAATTCCCACCCGTGGAAATCTTGAAGGCCAGGCTGGATGGGGCTTTGAGTAACCTGGTGTAGTGGAAGGTTCCCTGCCCATGACGGGGAGGTTGGAGCTATGTGATCTGTAAGGTCTGTTCCAACCTGAACTATTCTATGATTATAGTTCTTCCGCTGAATTACTGGGTGTTATATTATTTACATTTTTAATAATTGTGAAATATAGTCTACGTTGACAAAGGCAGTCAGAGTAGTAGAGGAACTTTTGAAAAGGTTGATTATAAGTTGAAAGAAAGCAAATGAGTAGTAAAGGCTTACATTTTTCCTGTACGCTGTTAATGATCTGTGGAATTTAAAGTTGATCCTTAATTGACCTTTTTTCTGCTTAAAGTAAGAGGCAAACTTTTTCATACTGGGCTGATTCAATTACTTCTAAGCCTGTGTAATGCTTTCTAGTCATACCTGAGAGGATCTTTGCAGGGCAGTATCAGAACTGAGGTATAACCTTGCTCAGTCTGCCTTCTCGTGGAGCGGCAGCTTGAGCTCAAGCACAAGATGCTGTGGTTTCAGCAGCTGAACCTCTCTCTGGCTTCTCTGCTTGCTAGTGCTGAAACTTCCTTAAATAGTTTTGCAGGGTAGCTGGGTTTTATTGGTCACGTTGCTACAGATCTTTTTTCATTTGGACAGAATGAGTAAAGTTTTCTGGCCTGCCTCTTTAAGAAAGTAATTTTCTTAAACCTTAGCGCTTTGCACAAACATCCTAAACTGTTTAATGTTTTGCATGTTAAATTTATCTTGCTGGCATTATCATATCTCTCATATGAGTGTTTTCTCATATCTTGAAAAAAATAGCTTGTTATTAAGGTCTACAGACTTGATGTAACACTTTGTGTGCTTCAGGCTTTGATTGCATTCTTTTCAAGTTCATTTATTCTGGTTATTGCAGATACTTCAGTTTATCTTCAGTATATATTAATTACAGCTTGGTACAGTTGCTGTGGGCTTAGAGCACTTTGAGGCAGATACTTAACAGCTCATCCTGCAAAGCTCTGGGGACAATACTGCTCACTGGGAGAATGCTGCTGTCATGTGACCTACTCAGCATTTCTGTCCCTGCCCTGGAAAACACCCTGGTGTGCATTTGGAGAGGGACAGCTTTAAAAATATTAGAGAAAGAACCATGCTGCCAGCCAAACCTGGGGACTACTGTCATTCTATGGTCCTTCTCTGCATAAAATGGCCAGCTGTCATGCCTTCCCTTCCTTGTCGCCAGTAGAGTGGCAGGGACCTGAATTGACTGAAAACCACACAAAATAGAAAATGGATAGCTTTGCAGCCACATGCTTACTTATGAATCAAATTAAATTAGTCTTGAAGTTTGGGATTTTTTCAGATGATACCTTACAAGTGTTTACCTGTTGTGGTAAACCCCATGAATTAATGCATTATTGTGATGTAATCAATATGTCCAAAACAATCATATTTGATGTGATGGAGCAGAGTGCTTCTTCAATATTGTCTTCTCTCCAGCATTCTAATATTTTTGGAAGGAAATTAAATTTGTCTGAAAAATAAACTTAGTGATTTCTCTTAAAATAGTCATAGCAGCTTTCAGTTTGCCTAGGCACCTTTTTATTGGAAGGTATTTTGAAGTAACTTTGTAAGCGGCCTAATAAAATTACGTTGGCTTTCTTTTTTTTCAATTAAATATCCTGGAATATTTTTGAATCTCGAAGAATTAATGTTCATAAAGTTTAAGGTTCACCTGATTTTACACCTATGTATTAAGATTCAAAGTAAAATTGTATAGCTTGTGTTCTTTCTTAATACTTGACTTTATGTCATGTTCACAGTTGGTAAGGAGGTTATAGATAACTTATATTTAACAGAGCCATTTATACTGTTAAGCTTTATCTGTTCTTATCTTTCAGAAGCACTCTTCAGCTCTGATAAGACCCTCCCTTTCTCTGGATGGAGACAGTTTCAGCTACTTGTTAGCCCTTAAAGTTTAGCTGTGTTTGTTTAGAGGGCAGCAATTAAACCTCCTCCCTGTTGGCAAACAGGCATTAGTGAGATGTGTCACTTGTGGCTTTGTTAAGCTTAAAGTGAATCCCTCACTGGTGTAAAAAGCTTTTTTAACATCTGCATGTAGCAGGCTGATATGACCAGTGGCTGAAAGGGGCTGATCGTACATTAAACAGTTTTAACTGCAGTTTCATGTGTGTTCTTGAAAGACAAAAAATGTTCCATATCTGGAATTTTGTCTTCAGTTTCATTCACTGCAAGTGGCCAGTGTAGCTTGTAAAAGTTAGGTACTTTTGACATATTTTCAGAAAAACAAAGTTTAGAAACCTGAGTTTCTCCAAAAGGAGAATCCTTGGCTTCTTGATTGTTTGAATCATTAGTATGCAAACCCTCGACTTAGTGCATTAAACATTAAAACTGTTGGGTGTTCTGCTAAGTGGTTAACTCTCATATACATGGTGTGGAGAGTCAAACTTGAAAGAGTCATGCCATGAGTGATACAATTCATCCCATGTTTTTTCATCAGTGCTGCCAATATGAATACAGCAGGTAGTATTAGATCTCTAAAGATATAGTCCATGTCTTTTCAAACTTGGAATCACAGAATAAGCTGAGTTGGAAAGGGCCCACAAGGATCATCAAGTCCAACTGCTGCCTGTTTTTCTGGTCCTAGAAATAAGAGCCAGACACGGTTAGGGTGATAAAAAGGGGTACCTTTTATAAGGATCCTCAGGCGCACAGTTCATCAGGTGGAAAATACTGAAGATGCACCACTGTGTGGCATGTGTACAATTTTTATAGATTGTGCAAATTAGCATATCTGACAAGAGCTCCCCAGTTAGCAGCATGCCCAGTGAAGTAATCCCCCCCCAGCCCTAGCACCTTATAAATCCTCCCCCATTCAGATGAGGACTAGGCCCTGTTTATAAAACTGCCTCAAAGAGCTGGTTTCAACCTTGGTTTCTAAGGAGAACCAAGATAGCATAGGGGTCCTGGAATTTGTTTTGTCTTTCTGCCTAGGAAAATACTGAAGCAAAGCTACAATAATAGACTACAGAGCTACAAATCTATGTGCAAAAAACACAGAAAATATACAAAAGAAAAAAGGTAAAAATCCAGATGGCATCACAACTTCTGGCCCTGCACAGCACCATCCCCAAAAGCCACACCATGTGCCTGAAAGCATTGTCCCAACACTTCTTGAACTCTGTCAGGCTTGGTGCTCTGACCAGTTCCTTGGGGAGCTGTTCCAGTGTCCAACCACCCCCTGATATCCACCTTTTTCTGATATCCAAACTAAACCTCCCCTGACACAGCTTCAGGCCATTCCCACGGGTCCTGTTGCTGATCACCACAGAGAAGAGATCAGTGTCTGCCCCTCCTCTTCCCCCCATGAGGAAGTTGTAGTCTGCAATGAGGTCTCCCATCAGTCTCTTCTTCAGGCTGAACAGACCGAGTGACCTCAGCCACTTCTCATACAGCTTCCTCTCAAAGCCCTTCACCATCTTTGTTGCCCTTCTTTGTGCACTCTCTAAGAGCTTAATACTTTTCTTATGTTGTGGTGCCCAAAACTGCCTCCAGGACTTGAGGTGCACCCCAGCGCAGAGCAGAGTGGGACAATCCCCTCCCTTGCCTGGCTGGCGATGCTGTGCCTGGTGCCCCCCAGGACATGGTCGGCCCTCCTGGCTGCCAGGGCACTGCTGATTCATATCCAACTTTCCATTGTCCAGGACCCCCAGGTCTCTTTCTGTGGTACTGCTTTACAGCATCTCATTCCCCAGTCTGTCCGTCCTGGGTTGCTGCATCCCAGGTGCCGAATATTGTGTTGTCCCTTGTTGAACTTCAGGTGGCTGGTGATTGCCCAGTCCTTTGGTTTGTCAAGGTCTCTCTGCAGGGCCTCCCTGCCTTCGAGGGAGTCAGCAGCTCCTCCCAGTGTTGTATCATTGGCAATAGACAGTTTCAAGTCCCAAAGCAGAACCCTTTTCACCCTGAAGCACACTAACGATTTAGGCTATACACGTTATTTGTTTTGCTCTATTCCAACCAGTGCCCAGATTAACCATAAGAGGTTTAGCTGTTTTTCTCTCCTCCTTCTTTTTAAAGTAGAAAACAACTAGAGAGAGAACATAGCATCCTTTAGGAACTCCTCCTGATCCTCAAAAATTAGCTTTGGTTATCAAGGAAAACAGATGCTGATATGGCATAGTAAAGAGAGCATAGTAAATAAATCATATAGCAAAGCCATATAGGTAGACCTTCACTTAATTACTTTAATGGAAGAATTTTATTACTAAGAAGCATTTTGTACTGAGAACTACAGTCCAGTATGATGAATATGAATCTGCATCTACCTTTTATTAATGAAATGTCTTGCTTTCCAGGTATTTCTCATACTGTGTGAAAGACTGAGCTCTGCATCTGAGAATCAAAGTAGAATGAGGTAGAAGTAGGTCCTGGAGTGATAGGAAAACATTTAGCTGATGGGGGCAGGGAGTGGGGCAGGAGAGGGAAGAATATTTATCTTGGTGAAGTAGACTAGAAGATTAATAGGATTACAAGGAAGGAGCGTGAAGAAATCCTGATGGAAGAGGAAATAGCATAAGCAGACTGTGAATTAAACCAGGTTATAAAGAAGAATAAACTTCCAATGTTACTACTAACATTTCTAAACAGCGCTCTTGAGCCTAGCAGGGAGAAAATGCTGTCTGTTAGGAATTGACATACATCTTGCAGAATGAAGCTGAAGGTAGTTGCTAGTAAGCTTACGCATACGTGAGTTTGAGATTCTGTAGCTCATTTAATCAAGAAGTACATAGTCTTGTCCACTGCAAAGCAAGAATAAAGCATGTTGGCCTAAACCGTAGGCATTTGTGTTAGTTTAAAAGCAGTCTAGTCTTCTGGTGGGCAGGAGAAAAGCTGCTTGAAACTTATGCTATGTCCAGCACAGAGCTAATCGCTGAAGGCTCTGACATTGGGCAGGTTACTAGCCCAATTAGACAAGTTGGTAACACCTCTGTGATGACATATTTAAGAAAGGAGAAAAACTATGGGAAGTTATCTTTCTTCTCCTGAGGGGTGCTGAGGTGGCTGCCAGGGGCCCATGCCGGTGGGGGCTGCTGGGGCCCTCCTGGGGCCAGTGGGGACGACGTGGCCAGCAAGGAAAACGTGGCAAACAATTCCACGACACGGAGCACAGATGAGATCAACCTTTTTAGCGCAGCAAAGCTCTATAAGAATTTTTCAGTTGATAGAACTTGAGGACAATAGTACCTATGGACAACAATTTTCTTCCAAGTCAGAGAAAAGGGAGAAGTGAGGACACGTGAGGAGAACGAACATGTGGCACCAAGGTCAGTGAAAAGAAGGAGAGAGAGGAGGTGCTCTGGGTATCAGAGCTGAGATTTTTTCTATAAGCTGTGGTGAGGACTATAATACAATTGTTTCCCTGTAATTCATTAAGTGCATGGGGGGGATGCAGAGATCCACATGCAGCCTATGAGGAAAAGTGCTCACGCTGGAGTGCATGGATGCTGAAAAGCTGTAATCTAGTGAGGAACTCGAACAGAGAGAGAAGACCCTTGCTTCCTGAGACAGAGAAAGAGAGCCTTCGCTTCCAAACTAGAACAGCTTCTCCTTAAAAGACTAAACCCCATGAACTGAAACGACCCATGATGGGCAGTTTTGGGAAGACTGCACCATTCATGGGACTCACTTTACAGCAGGTTGGGCGGGTTGTGAAAGTTAAAACCATGCTGGAAAAGTTCATAGAGAACTATCTCCTGTGGGAAGGATCCCATGGCACAGCAGAAGAAAGAAACTCCTTTCCTTAAGCATACTGAAGAAAGACTTTAGGAAGTGAAAGACTGACCTAAACCCCATGTTTTTGTCTCCTTGTGCAGTCAGTGGGAAGGAGGAAGGGACTGGGGAGGAAAGGTGTTCTAAAGGTTTATTTTGGTTCTCATTATCCTCTTTAATTCTGTTGGTAATAAATTTTCTTTATACTGTTTAAGTTTTGAACCTGTTTTGCCTTAAAGTGTTTTTCTCCTAATCCTTAATATCACCCCATGAGCCTTTTGGTTTGTTTTTCTTTCCCCCCTCCTCTGCTCAACTATAGCAGAGGAGAATGAATAAATGTTTTTTTGTGGGTGCCTGGCTTCTAGCCAGTGTAAAACCCTGACAACATTATATAGAAGTCCCGGTGCTGCATCTGAAGGGTTGAAGTATCTCAACATATTCTCTTGAAGCCTAGTTCAGTGATGAGTGGATAAACTTTAGACAGTGTCTCATGGTTTACTCGTGGAACTTAGTATGGACTATATACTTAGTATGGACTGTATACTTTAAATAACCACTGGGCGTGAGAGGGTGGGCTCTTTTCCTTTAATTTTCCTTGGGCTAGTTTGACATTCTATGACATGCTATATAAGATGTTTGTCATTGCATACCAACGGTCTGCCATCATGCAGGCTTTTGTTCTCAAAACAAATGGAACGTGACAGTGTGCAACAGGTTCAGCATGCCAAGAAGCTATTCTATTGCACATACTTGGATAGGTAGTCATGTTTCTCTCAAGGAAGAAAAATAAGGCATCTCCATGGCATATGAAAAGGTTGATCTCTGAGTTAAAAAGCTGATAAGCAGTTCACAGATGCAGGATGATGACACTATGCATTTGAGAGGTTGAAGGCAAGATGGCATTGTCCATAAAACTGTCTACATTTCCACCATGTAAAAAAATTATATAATAGTGTCAGGGATTTTGAGATTTTTTTTCTCAAGGATCTCCATAAGTAACCACACATTTATGGTGTATTATAAGTTAACTACTGCCTCACATGTAGTATGGTGTAGCTTAAAGAAGCAATAAGGCAAAAGGGTCCTTACATTACTGCTTTTCAGGATTATGTTCTTAAGTTGCTGGTGTGAACAGTGTAAATTTGCAATGAAGTGTCATAGCAAATAAAAGGATAGAACTACACTATCACTTACATGTTTGAGTGGAATACTGTTAAAGCTTTACATATAGCTATTTGACTCTGAGAATGCACAAGCCAATACAATTTACAACAATATTCTTGATCTGTTTTAAGAGAACAGTAGAAAAATAATGGAAATAAATTGAGTGCTGGTAATTACAGATTATTCAGTAATAAAGCTGGATGTCACAAGTATTCCTTTTTCCTTGCCTTGCAGTTGCATGGGGTAGAGTGAACCATCGCTGCTCAAGAGCCAGTCATGCATGACTGTGGGCTCTGTACTCAGGACAGTGGCGAGTATCTGGCCAAACTCCTTGTAGTAGGGACAGGTAGATGGGGAGCTGCTGGACTTGTGGTTGTCTTCCTTTGCACTGTGGTAGGCTCTAGAAGTTTTTAATATGCTCTTACTACATGGGACATCCATTTAATCTCTCCACCAGCTGTTTTAAGATGCTTTCATATCAATGATGATTTTGAGTTGTTCTCAAAATCACATTATTTGCTCTAGTTACATCGAAATGACTGTTGTAGTCCTTTAGCCAGCTTGTTGCACCAGAGCAGCATGTTCTAGAGCTTTCTGACTAAAGACTTTCTGGCCGTACACCTCCTGCCAAAGTGGAGATGCCATTTGACGTGAATGCGTCGACAGATGAGCAACTCCTGAAGCTTTGGAGGGGAATAGAAAGTCCAGGATAAAGATATTGTTGGGTGGTATTGGGATGTTATTAAACTGTAGTCCTGCTACATTGTCTTTAACTGTATCTTCACTGCCAGACACAAGAGTTAGAGCTTACTGAGAAGCCTGAGATTTGCTTCTAGTCTTCATCTAGGAAAGCAAACCAGGTTCACAGGATTCATTAATCTGAGTGTAAAGAATGTTTGAGAGGACCTTGGGCTGAAGAGTTTGGGTTAAGGCATGCAATTCAGATTGACTTTTAATTTAGCATCCTGATACTGGAAACTTTATGCACTCCTATATCAGTTCTGTATTCATCCTAGATCAGTGAGATATCTGACTGCTAGTGCCCTCAATGTTTATTTTGTAATCTTGCTGTGTTTACTCATATGTCTAAAATCACCTACATGTGCATTGTCCTTGCAGAAACAAACATCTCTTGGCCCTTCTTGTTTGTTTGTTGTCATTGCGCATTTTCCCTTCATTACTCTCCTCCAGTTTTTTCTTTCATACCTTTTTACTTTTCTTCAACTGTCAGTGGAATTATTGTCTTCCTGTCTCCATATTCAGGTAGTGTCAGTGGCTGAGTATCACCGCAGGATCGATGCTCTAAATAGCGAAGAACTGCGCACACTCTGCAGACGTCTCCAGGTGCCCTCTTCAGTAGTTTAAACCCCATCTCCAGATACTAAAACATCTTTCTTTGTAGTGTCTTGGATCAGGGCAAGTCCTGCACTCAGTGGGTTTGTCTTGTCTACAGCACTACAAGGATCCAGCAGAAAATTCCTTTGTTTTGGATGTGTTTAATTGTGCAATTCTATGATGGAATCAGTAATTTTATGATGGAATTACTACTTCCGCGTTTTTCACACAGGAATTTTCTGTTAGAATTTGATAATTTGTTCTCACTACTGCTTGACTTGCAGTGTTGTGTTTTAACTTCTACTTTGGACTGGTGTGTTGTGTTAGAAGCTTCCCTAAAAAGAATGCAAAACAGGTGAAGAATCCAAAACCTTGTTGCATGGGTGTTTAATTTTATATAGGAATCTTTCATCAAGAATTTCACAGTACATGGCAAGTATGAAGCTTCACAACTTCTGTGAAATAGGTAAGTATTTTTCCCATTATAAAAGCAGGTAACTAAGGCAGTTCAACATAGCAAAGAACATACACATACACACAAAACAGTACTTTGAAAGCAGTTTGGATTTTTGAAGGTCTCTGGATACGGATTGAAACTGATATTTGCATTCTCTTTAGGTGTTTCATAGTTTTTTGAGAGTTACAAAATTGTTAGCTGCTGTGCACATCATACATGCCTTACTGATGGAAAGCATAGCTTAGATTTCCTTAGAAGCATTGAGTATTTTGTTTTTCTCTACTACTTGGCTGCTGAAAATGTAAAATGTTTTATTCTGGTTTTTTTATTTCTTTGATCTTGGCTTTTTTTACCTATTAGGTAATTACACATAAGAAAACATTTTCTTAGCTTTTTTATTTATATTTGTTTAGTAATCAGTAATTAATTGCTTTAAAATGTTTTGTAAGTAGTACAATTACGTAGATCAATAATGAGCATGAACCTTGAACCCAAAAGCTGCACTGTTATAGGGAAGTCAGAAATCTTGCAAAAAAAATATTATTCCCACTTGAGAAGAGAACTATTCTGTTTTTGGCAAGTGGTGGTGGAGAATCCATGTATTAATATTCTGGAAGTATAGGAGCTCTTTCCAAATACCTTTCACCTGGTATGCCCAAACTCAAGGTTTAGGCTGACTAGAAAAATCTGATGTGGTGGGTTACAGCCTATAAACTCTCTGCTCTGAGGCCATTTGAGTTGTGGTCTCAAATGTGGTATAGACTGTGTGACATTTACCGATCTTGGAAGCCCCTGGAATCTTACTATAGGTCAGTCTGCTCTGTCCAACTTTGGTGGGAAATAAACCTGCAAATTTTGCAGCTAGAGTGCTTTCTCGCAAATTCTTTTGAACAGACGTACTTTGACTGCTTCTACAAAGCAGTGTTCTTCCTGGAAGAACACTGCTTTACTGTAATAAATAATAATAGTAAATAAAATAATAATAATGGAAAAAAATCCAACCAAAAAAATACCCCAATCCACAAAAACTAAACCAAAAAACTCAGTCCTCACACCACTTGAATTCAAATTATTTGTGTTTTGTGTGGTGGTCTTTAATTAGAATTAAAGAATAACAAAGGGAAGAAGCTTTCCGCTCTACAGTTGAACAATGATGAACTTCTCTGGACCTGAAGCAGTATTATGTTGGATGAAAGGCATTTAAGGTGGAAAATATTTGGATTATGAAATAACATTTTAGAGATAGCACTCTGTCAAGCAGCATGTAGGTCATCTTGTACATGAAGCTATATGGATAATTGCATATTTTTTTGTTGTGATATGGAAATTAGTGCATAGTTTATGTTGGAAGTTCTTGATACCTTCCATTGAAAGAAGGAAGGCTTGAGCTTTTTTCTTGCTTGATACTCAATTTAAGCACACCTTTCTTGGGTTTAGAATTAATACTGTAATTGAGTTACTGTACAAACATACTTTGATATGCTGACTTTATAAGCCTATTTTTAAATAACAAGAGTTTGTGATAGGACCTTTTTTCATATACCTTGGGGGAGAAGAAAGGAGTGTCCTTCTTTTTGTCTCAGGTGGCTGTATTTGTTTAAATATTCCTATCTGTATTTCAGAGTTTTCTTTGATTTGGCTTTTTTTTTATTAACTAAGCAAGTTCACAAAAGCTTGGCAAAGCTTACCATGGTGATATTGTGAAATAGTGCAGTTGTGTCCCGTATGTTTAGAGTACGAGGGATGTGGCAAACTGGATTTGGCAAGTATTTTCTTGAAATTTTCAGGATTCAGGTTTTCATTTGGACAGTCTGGCTTTCAGTGAAACTTGGTTTAGGCTGATAAATTATTCAGATGCACTTAATCTTGTTGAGATTTCTTTTTTCTTTAGCAAATCTCTCAACATTTTAATAAGTCTTGCCGCAGTGGCTTATCTTACTAACTTCCTCACTTTGTCCTACTCCTCTGTCAGATTTCGCTATCCCCTAGCAAGTTTTAAATATCCCTGCAGCTGGATTTATAGATGGAAATCTGTTTGGATCGCAGCTATTCTAGTTATCAAGACATGGCACTTTAACTTGGAAGTGCCAGTGAATGTTGACTGGGGTAAGAAGCTGTTGTGAGCTACATCTGATGAGGGATTTTGTGGCGTCTGCCATCTCCACTCAGCAGGGTAGATATGTAAGTCAAGTATTTTAAACTACTGCAGAACCCTTCTGCATAGTGCATCTTTGCCAGGCCTCAGTGCTCACTATGCAACTTAAGTATTATTGCTGCTTTCCCTTTCCCGCCCTCTCAGTTCTTTCTTCTTTGATTCCCATAAGTACTCCAGCAGATCAGCTTATGGAGCAGCACTACTCCTAAGGCTGCATTCAGATGGTTTGCTCAAAATATATGACAGCAGTCTTCCCAGATGTCTACTGCATATCTGAAAAATTTCTTAAGTGTTCTAAAAGACTATTGATTCAGAAACTACTGAGAAATGTCAGTGCTGAAGTTTTAATTCCTTTTCTTCCTGTTCTTTTAATTACATTTAGAATGCTATGTCAGTATTAAAATGCAAGAACTTTTTAAAGTATCTTCTGAAAAGCATTTGAAGCCCTTCAGCTGTGCATGAGAACTCTTTGTTGTTTTAGCATAAAACTATAGCTTTCTTCTGTGTAGGTGTCTGTGTAAGTTATTGTTATATAGTTGTGTACCAGCTTGCTATTGGAAACAGTGGAAATCTGTCAGATCAAATCTATTGGATTTCTAAACTTCTGAAGGACTTGTGTAATCGGTAACTGCATGATTTTAAACCTGTGAAGTTTACCTTTTCTGCCAGTAGGATGGCAAATACTTATTTTCTTGCTATTCTTTTTGTAGATAACAACAAGGGAAGATATCAATTCAAAACAGGCAACAAATATCAAAACAGACCTGGAGCCTGAAGCATTTCGGCCAAATCTTAGTGATCCAAGTGAATTACTACAGCCTGAACAAATTGAAAAGGTATGAAATTAGATATGTCATTTTTTACTCTTGTACGTTAATGTGTCACAAATGCTGTGACTGTAGTGTAAAACACACCAGTAAGAAGACCTTGGGTGATACTAAATAGAAGAAAATAAACTGTATATATTAGAAAAGTTGGCTAAGACCACTGAGTCCAACTGTTACCTCAGCATTGCCAAGTCCACCGTTAAACCCTTTCCCAAAGTGCCACCCATGTCTTATGCATCCTTCAAATACTTCAGCAGGGATGGTAACTCAGCCACTTCCCTGGCTACCCTGTTCCAATGCTTGACAACCCTTTCACTGAAAAAATTTTTCCTAAGATCGTATCCAGAACTCCAGTGGCTCAAGTTGAGGACATTTCTCTTGTCCTGTTTTGGGAGAAAAGAGTGACTGCTGCAACCTACTTTCTGGTGGTTGTGAAGAGTGATGAGCCTTCTTTTCTCCAGGCTAAACAACCCTAGCTCCCTCAGTTGTCTCCAGACCTTTCATCAGCTTCACTGCCCTTCTTTGGGATATACTCCAGCATCTCAATGTTTTTCTTTTAGTGAGGGCCCCAGAATAGTACACAATACTCAAGGTGTGGCCTCAACAGTGCTCAGTCCAGGAGGACAAGTCAGGATGCCATTCTTGGCCAGCTGGGCACACGCTGTCTCATGCACAGCCATCCCAAGCAGCACCCTTGGATCCTTTTACTCTGGGTTGCTTTCCAGCCACTCTTTGCCCAACCTGTAGTGCTGCAGGGGTTTTTTGTGACACGAGTGCAGCACCTGGCACTTTGCCTTATTGAACCTCACACTGTTGGCCATGGCACATCAATCCAGCCTGTCCAGATCCCTCTGCAGAGCTTTCCTACACTCCAGCAGGTTGACACTTCTGCCCATCTTGCTGTAATCTGCAAACAAGCTGAGGATGCACTCAATCTCCTCATCCAGATCACTGATAAAGACATTAAACCCTGGGGAACACCATGAGTGACAGGCCACCAAGTGGATTTAACTCCATTCGCCACCACTCTCTAGGCCCGATGATCCAGCCAGTTTCTTACCCAGCGAACAGTGTGCCTGTCCAAGCCATGAGCAGCCAGTTTCTCCAGGAGAGTGCTGTGGGAAGTGGTGTCAAAGGCTTTACTGATGTCCATGCGGACAATATTCACAGCCTTTCCCTCATCCACCAAGCAGGTCACCATGTCATAGACGAAAATCAGGTTTGCCAAGCAGGACCTGCCTCTCATGAACCCACCCTGGCTGGGCTTCATCCCCTGGTTTTCCTGCACGTACTGTATGATGGCACTCAAGATGACCTGCTTCATGACCTTCCCAGGCACTGAGGTCAGACTGACAGGCCTGTAGTTCCTAGGATCCTCCTTACAGCCCATAAATGGACACCACATTTACTAACAGGGACGTCCCCAGTCATCCTGGAATACTGGTAAATGGTGGGAAGTGGCTCAGTGAGCATATCTGCCAGCTCCGTCTGTTTCTTTGGGTGGATCCCATCTGGCACCATAGACCTGTGTGTGTCTAAGTGGAGCACGATTTGTAGCTAAAATGTTGCTTTTTTTTTAAATCCTAATTTTGAATACACCATGTATTCAGACAGACTCTTGTCTTTGCCATACTTTCATTCTTTCTTGAAAACATCAGTGAAAACACTGCAGTTCTTGCTGTTCAGTCCAAAGTGATTTCATTATAAATGTGTTAATTGAAGTTTTGGATTAAAAAGCACAGAAACAGGGCAACAAGCAGCATTTACCCTTCAGCTTGTTACCTGCTGACTTGAGTGATCTATTTACTCAAAACTAAGACATTGGTGGGACATGCAATATTGTTATGCAAGAATAATTATATGGATAAACCTTTTAGAGACCTTAACACTCATGTTCTTTAGTTGATAAATCATTCTTTTGCAGGTCACTAGTAGAGGTAAGAGGAGAAACCTGCTTGAGTGACCAAAAGTAGAAAATACACATGTGAAACTTCAGGTTTAGTTCTTAGGTTTTAAGCCCACTTAAAAGTGATTGAGCTGAACATAATATGCTTTCATTTACATGTAATACATTCTTAAATATAAAGCATGTATTAAATAAAGGATTGTAATTTTCTTGTTAATAGCTCACGAAGTCTCTTCCACCACGGACTATTGGCTATCCATGGACTCTCGTCTACAGTACTGCAAAGCATGGCATGAGCTTGAAGACCTTGTATCGGACAATGATGGGATTAGACACACCTGTGCTGTTGGTTATCAAAGACAGTGATGGACAGGTAGGAAAATGTTTGTGTGGAAGTAGGGGACCCATCAAGAAAAGTGTTTGAGGAGTATAAAGGAATAGCTGGTGCTTCAATCCATCATGGGAGATAAAATTGTATGTATCAAGCAAGTTTTCTTCTTAGAAATGTGTTTCACTGTTGAGCAATCCTCCAACATACTACATATCTAGGAAATACTTTAATGATGTAAGTTAGCTGTTGTAATGCAAGAGTCTTGTAATATCCAATTAATCAATTTAATTTTAATTTTTTTTAATGAACTTAAGGCACAAGCAATACAATATGTAGAACTTTCTGATGCTGGAAGATCTTGTGGAGTTGGAATGTCATTGCCAGCTGTGGCTTGGTATATTCTGTGGCTGCAGCCAACATCTTTCAAGAGCTGTAGTACCTTTGTTGCATTATTGACTTCTGTTCTTTGAGTCCGTGCAGTTGTGCTGTTTTCCTCTGACGGCGTTATGAATTTCAGGAAGTGGCTCACATCTCACTATTTGAATAGCAAACATCCTCTCTTAAGTGATCTAGTAACAGGTGAACACTGCAGGCAGTATCAGACCTCTCGATTCTTTTTCTGAAACTTCTGTATTGGCTTGTGGAAGCGTGTTATGGCTGCCATGAAAAATTGACAGAACCACTGTAAAATCTGTGGCATTCACTTCACTCACCTGTCCTGGTTTGGTAACCACGGTTTTTATTTTCAGGAAGCATGGTCTCATATCATTCAGGGGTTCTGAAAACAGTAAATGAAGGGTATGTTTTCTTATTCAAGTCACAACTTGATTTTTTTCTTTTTTTTCTGCCCCAGGGGTACCTTAAAAAGAAAAATCCCTTCTAGCTCTCTGCTAGCAGTGCACTCTTTCCCAGAAGTTCTTTAAAAAGATTTTTCTTCACTTACCTTTTAATCTTGAAGACAAAAATTACTGAATAGACTTGAGATGTCTCAACAGACTCATCAATCTGTTAAATGTACTTTGGTGATTTCTCCAATTCCCTTTTTAGCATCTCAAGACTATTAGTAAGATATACCTGCTTCTTAGTACCTGATTATCCATCCCAGAAAAAAAAATGTCCTTTTTCTGATAGGGCTATCTTGCCACCACTATGTAGTGTTGTCTGTTGCTGAAAGCATTCGTATTACCTCCTGTGTATGAGCATCTTTGCTGGAATGTTCAAAAGGTTTCATGGTTGCCCAGTCAAAATATGGAGTTCATAGGTATGTCATAATTTTTATTTATTTTTTGAGAAACAAACCTTGGTGAATCTCATCTTACAGCCTCATATCTAGGAATATGTATGAAAGTATGCCTTGAACTTTTGGGTCAAGTAGTCACTGAACTGATATTTCACAGTATATGCTAAATCTTACTTAGGTTCCGCACAAGAATGGAGGCAGTCCATGTCTGTTTAGTGAGCAGCATATGAGGAAGGCATGGTCCAGGCAAGTTTTACATGCTCCGTCCTTCACCAGTGTAGTGAGAGTGGTGTTTTCAGTAGTTCTGTTTCATGTTATTAATGAAAAATGTCTGCATTTGACAGCAGAAAATTAATTTGCACTATCTTTCTGTTCAAAACGTATGGAAATTTAGCACAGTCTTTCTCCTCTTCATGCAAGGATCTACAATCATGAAAAATAAGACAATGGTAACCAACTATACTCTTTGGTAATTAGTCAGGGTAATTAATTTTATTTATGAAGCTATTGATTTTTTTGAAAGAGGTTAATTTATTTTTAATGTCTTGTATCTTCCTGGCAGATAGTCCTTTAAAATTGCTTTCCACAACTGAAAGAGACTCTGAATACTTTATAGGAGAATGTTTCCAGGAATAGTTCACTAGCAGTATGCTAAGATAAATATATGTGCACTCCAAAAATGGGTTTTAAGAGACCAGCTGTTTATTCCTATCTTATGCTCCAAGATCACTGCCTGTTTTCTAAGATTCTAGTTCAGAGACGATCCTAAATGAGATTCAGCCTTTTTGAAAAATGACGGAATTATGACCAGATAGTTTCTTGACATTTGCTGAGCATACCTGCTGAGTCTTTGGCATTCGTTGTTCTGCCCCCTTTGTATCTTTGGTGTTTATGAAAGATACTGGAATTGTTGTATCCTTGGTTGAGGCACTTTTCCTTTAAACCAGAATGAATTTATTTCCTGGGCTGCTTGCCCTGAGATACTGTTCTTTGTTGTCCGTGTTTATGGAGACTGCTTTTTTATTATGTTGATAATAGGTTGAGTAAGGAGCAAGTGTACCTTGAAACTTTTCATAATGTTTCATTAAAGGCTACTAAGCCTCACCCTACTGAATTGTTATTCAAAAACCTTTTCCAGTCTTGCTTTCTTTTTCAGATCAATTAACAATTTTATTTAAATGGCTGTTCAAAAAAAAAAAAAAAAACCTAAACAAACAAAAAAAAAGAAACACCCAGCAAAACCACTGAACTTTCACAAACTTTAATTGTGTAAAAGCTGATTAATGCCTAGTTGGAATTTGGAATCTAAAGCTACCTAAATTGCCTGCTCCAGTGAATTCTGGGAGATTCTTTAGTAAAGGTGTCCAGGAAATCTACAGTTATGTCATTATAATTGTTATGGATTGTCTGTCTATCTACTGGTACATGCTTCTGTTAGTGAACCCTGACAGCCATTTAAAAAGAAATTGGTACCTGATTCTTCAACATGAGTCACTAAATAAGTGGTGGTCTAGAAGTGGAATTAATGCAGTTACCACATCAAGGACTGTCTAGTTTTATAGTAAGTCATTCTTCAGACTGTATTCTATGCACTGCAGAAGTGAGAGACGTGGAACCTAGGACACGGGAATTTTAGTTACCCACCCTAACTAGCCACAAAAGTCAGATCTCATGGAGAAGTCCTATGGACGTTGCTCATCCAGGACTAAAATAACTGTTGGGAAGCAAACTGTGCTTTTTCTGTAAAGCCTTATTCTTTTACTGTTGCTTATAGCAAAAATGTGATCTTTCAAGACTCAACTTGAAGCATATAGAACATAGAGAGATTGTCAAATCCTGATTCCTGAGGGTACTCAAAGCTGAACTGGACAAAGCTGAGTCAACCTAATAGCTTTGGAATCAGTCCTCCATTGAGTAGGGAATTATATGAGAGACTGTCTGAGGTTCTTTATAGCTTAATTTATCCATAATTAGAAATAAAGCTTCAGAGTCTCTTGAGTAAAGTGTGTATGGTTTTCTACGTGGTTAGAATGTACTAGTTTTGTGTTTTACTGGTTATATAGATAACACCCCTGAGATGATCTGAGACAAACGCTGGAATAAGTGCTATGTGAAAAGTTTACACCTGTGTAGAGGCTGAACTGAGACAGTTTAGGTTTGACACAATTCTGTTTGTTACTTTAGCTGACGATCAATTCCTCTCAAGGAATGTCTGTTGTTAATGAAATCTTATATTTACTTTTATCTTTTTTATCTTATATTTACTTACTAGCTGTAGTGTCAGCCCTAAGGACATCTAAAGTAAGACATGTCATAGGTACCTGAATGTAGCTCAGCTACCAGACCTGCTCAAAGAATTGACTTGAGCCCTTGAAAGAAGTTAGAATACAGAGACTCAGATAGTTTGAGGACTAAGAAATAATTGGAAGGGTGGAAAATATGCAGGTAGTTATTTAAATATGGAATATTATGTATTTCAGCAGCCCATTTTGTTATATTCATTGATGAAAATTTGAATTCAGTATGGATTTTTGTGTTAAAATATGCTCTATTTAAGTTCAATTATTTGAATATAATAAGTACAGTCAAAAGTCACAAAATGTTTGACAGAGAGAAGTTATCACCCAGTTTTCTGAAGTCTAGTCTACTGACCCAGATGCTTGAAATAACAGAAAGGAAAGTGTCTCATCTTTGTTGCTTTTTAGAGTTTGCATGTACAAAGACGGTAAAATATGAAATAGGCATAAATGACTACAGCAATTATAAGTTCTTTCTGACTCATCTTTAAATTTCAACCTTAACAGTTACATGTAGTGGACTACAGGTAGTAAAGATCAGCTAAAAATTAAGTACTTCTTTGAAGTGCAAATTCCTGTGAGTCCATCTAACTAGTAATGGGCTAGAAAACGAAAAGTGTAAAAAACTGTAAGTAATGATAACATTAGGGACTCATCTCAAGCCTACCTTGAATTAAAAAAAAAATGGGGGGGGGAAGGAATAGGCGCCTTCTGGAAACAAACAGGAAAACAAGCAATTCATTTATTTTCGTCTGATTTCCCCAAAAGCAAAGAAATATAGTAGTTTCTTTCTCTCTTAAACCTGTCCTTGACATTGAGACAGTGGGATAATAGAGAAATATCTTCCCAGTGTTGAATTCTAGATGTTGAATGAAATAAATATCCCTGCAAAAAACAGAAGTTTGGACCAGTTTTCCTGTGAACTTGCATTAAAACAAGGGTACAGAAACTTGCACATCAGTTAATGGATCTTCAAGTCTTTAGACTGAATTTGCTCTTTGTTCCAGAGAATCAGATTTTTAGATTATAAGCATTGGTAACATACATGTTCAAAGGTAATCCTTTTCACTGAAGTAAAGGAACCATTTTATGTGAGTAAAGTCACTTGTCAGTATAGTGACATTTTCTTCTTAAAAAAGGTAATGTAAAGAAAGTAAGTAGTGGTAATATGAGGAAGTTTCTGTAAGTACTGTGACTAAAGAAAGTTTGGTATGTAAGTGCTATCTCTTGTCTGCTCTGTACCAGTGGAGTCTAAGCAGTGTCTTCTCAAACGTGCAGTACTACCTGCATCAAATGAATTGTTTGCTGTTGTGCATACTTTTTAAAAATTAAGAGTTCTTTTCAAGAGAATAATGACAAAATGTGAGCACACACTGGCTCATGTCCAGCTTGTCATCCGCAAGAATCCCTAAGTTGTTCTCTTCAGGGCTGCTCTCAGTGAGTTCATCTCCAAGCCTGTGCTTAAGTTGGAGATTGTCCTGACCCAGGTACAGGACCTTGCACTTGGACTTGCTGAACTTCATGAGGTTCACACAGGCCAAGTTCTCAAGTTTGTCCAGGTCCCTCTGAATGGCATCCTGTCCTTCTGTTAAAGTCTGTCTCTGTTGTAACACAGGTTAAGCAGTGCTTACCTGTTATTTGGTCTGGAATTATAAATTACAAGGAAATTACTCAGCTACAGGTAGGAACTTGCTGAAAATAGCCTAGTGAAGTGAAAAAGGAACTATGTAATAAGGACCTTTTGATCTGAAATTTTAAATATGTATACATTGGTTTTGAGAGTTTTCTGAGTTTAGTTTTTATCCATTCGATTATTTTTTCTTGCTGTGTTCATTTTTTATTGAGGAAGAGTGCTCTTACTTTCTATTGTACCACGAAGCACGATACCGTATTTCCATGCACTCAGAAATGTGATAGTGTAAGCAGTGGTACAGTGAAATTCACAGAGTGAATTTCAAATCTGACAATATTTACAACCTGATTTATCAGTTACTATCATTAGAGATTCTTGGATTCTGTGTAGTTTTTCTAAAGTTTTTCTTGCTCTGATGTATTTTTGCTATAGGTTTTTGGTGCATTAGCATCTGAACCGTTTAAAGTGAGTGATGGCTTTTATGGCACTGGGGAGACCTTTATGTTCACTTTTTCACCAGAATTTGAGGTAAGTAGTAATGACTTTTTATGGTTTTGCTCCTTTCCACCCCACCCTCCCCAAGTGCATTATATTAAAATACTTAATAAATCTAATAGTAAATCTGAAAAATACTACAAGTTGGCCAAAAAAAGTCATCATACTAGTTTTTTCATGGAATCTTTAAGCGCACAGTAAATCAGTAGCGTTTGCATGCTGAAGAACACACTCAACCTAACTCTAGTTATACTGAAGATTTTTCTACTGTTTAAATTCTTCCAGGTGTCCGTCTGAAAATTCACAAACTACATCTGTTTTAGGGGCATATCATCTAATCTAAGCATATTTTCTTGGTATTTTTCATTGTGTAGGAATTCTGGTGCTCAAAGATGACCTGGTTTGGAATGGTCTTATTTTAATTAGCGTAAAACCTCAGAGAATTTTTATCTGCAAGTATCTGTTTCCTGGATTTTCTGTGTCAACTTGCTAACTTCATTAAACTGGCCTCTAGCCACCCATAGTCTGTCTTTACTGATGTTTGGTTTCCCTTCTGCCCAAACTAAATGTTCAGACATTTTTATTTGCTAGTCTGTTTTGGTTTTTTTCTCCTAGGTTTTTAAATGGACAGGAGACAATATGTTCTTCATTAAAGGAGACATGGACTCTCTTGCTTTTGGTGGAGGAGGGTAAGTTACAATTAGAGTCTGTTCAAAGTGTTTGTCTGGACACCTTTGAAAAGAAAATTGGAATTTACTTCAGTTTGGTAGCTCAGGATTCAACAGTTACCAGCCAAGAAACTTTACTATGTCAGGTGCTTAGCTTCTGATGTTGACAAAACTTAGACAGGAAGTTTGTCTTCAGCACAGTGTGGCATAAAGGTTCAGCCCTGCATGGTTATAATACCATCCATGCTTGACTTGCATGTGTGTCTTACTATATTCAGAGGAGACAGATATTATGATTGTGGAAGGATGTAAATGTGAAAATTTTGTGTAACTAGAAGAGGCCTGAATTGAAACTGAACTATCCCAAAACATGCCAGGGTCTCTAGAAATCATACATTGTCTTGTCCTGTTGTTTCCCTCCCATGCAAGTGCATATGCTTCTGGAATGTTTTCCTTATTTGTTATCAGCATTCTCTTTAGATATAAAAGTGCTATTATGTCATCTTTTTAATAAAAATGGAAGAGGCTGAAAACCAAGGAATTCTAGTTAGCTTTTTATTTCAGAATATCTGCAAAAGGGATATTTTCGAATTAATAATAAATAGTAAAAAAAAATAAAATCTTTGTAGCATAAATTTGTCAACAGCAATGAGGTACTTGTGTTAAAAACTAATTCTTCAATTCCTTCTCATCTCTGAAGTTTAAATGAAAAATACATTGATAGATTCAATGCTTATTCCCTCAGTCTTTTGCTTTAATACATTGTCTGTCTTGCAGAGGAGAGTTTGCTCTTTGGCTTGATGGTGATCTCTACCATGGAAGAAGTCATTCATGTAAAACATTTGGGAATCACACACTTTCTAAGCGAGAAGACTTCACTATTCAAGACATAGAAATATGGGCTTTTGAATAAGTATTTAACTATTTCTACAGGTTATTGTCCCAAACCTGACATGAATCAGTGCAGCTTAAAAATCCCTAGGAGCAATATAATGTATTTTACTTACCTGGTTTTTTTTCTAATTTTTCAGTGTGGCCATTAGTTATTATTTTTAAATAGATGTTTTTTCATGCTCTCGCATCTGTAATATACTGCCATACTTTTTCTAAGCTATAGACTCTTTTACAAAATATTGACCTTGTGGACTAAAAATTAACGTTAGTTACTTTGAGCCTTGTGGCCTGCAAAATTTTCTTATCCATATTACAGTTGCCTCCCAGGTTTCCCACACACACCTTTCCTGCAATCCTGCTAGGGGGCTGCTTCATTGAATATAGCTTATTATTTTTGTATTCAAATTATGTCTATGAATGAAGTTGCCCTCTGTGAACCTCTGAGAAATCTGCGTGTGGGTATTTGGCAGCAGCACTGCAGAGATTGGTCCAGACCAATGATGGGTTATTCAAGTGGTGCCACAAATGGATGAGAAGCTGCGCATTCCTTCTTAACGCATCCCAGTACACATGTGGTGAAGTTAGAAGATATCCAAAGTCAACAGTGCCACTCGTCTTGTTTATTGTTCATGTGTAGAAAAAAAGTCAGTTAACACGTGTTGTAGCTGCATGCTGATTGTATTTAAAGAGTGTTTTGCACATGCTGTTAATGATCTGCAGGTTTGGGACAAATACTGACAATATTGAGCTATGTGGCAAAGACTTACAAAATAGCAAGAGAATGTAAGAATATGATTGTTCCAAAAAATTAAAAGGCTAAAGCAAGCAAAACTCAGTGAAAAATTTGTAGCTATAGTAGGGCATTAAAAGTACAGAAACAGATGCATCTTTCTTCAACATAAAGTGTCAGATATATACTGTTATACTGTTGTAGCTGTGTAGCACATCAGCTCCAAGAATATAGCTTATTCCTGTCCAAAGAAAAAAATACTTGTGATGTTTTTGAGTGGGTCTATGTTGTAAATTTACAATTAGCACCAGCTCTGATTAAAATGACATCATGTATCATAGGTAGACAATATTGTAATTCAGTAGACTTGTGGAATATGCAAATTTACTGTCATGTGACCTCAAAAAATAAATGACAGGCTAGAATACAGTTCCAGTAGCTCTTGTCCACTTTTGTAGAAAAATTGATAAGCCATTGTGGCAATAACAGCTCAAAAAACCTGTTTGTTTCAAAGCTTTTATTCTATGTTCTGCAAAAAAAAAAAACAAAACAAAAAAGAACAAAAAAATTGCTGTTAAGTGTGACAGTGACTGACTTTGTGCTGAAATTTCAGCTACTTCAGACAAACATTGTATATTTTCTGTAAATTAATGTTTAAAGTAGTTTTGTTATTATAGAAAAGTGTTGATTGACGGGTTGCTTATAGCACTTTAAATTATTCTAGAAATGGAATAAAAGCCAAATGGGTTGGCTCACGTAGATGTAGTTGTATATTATTTCAAAATATTTACATTTCTGGAAAGCTAAAAAAAAAACTTATTTGAAGACAGCTTACTGCTATGGTAACGAGAAAGGGCAGACATTTCATCTATAACATGCTAATGCTCAATATGAATAGAACAGGGCTTTGTTTCCTGTCTGTATGTATATCTCTTTATCCTTATTAGAACTTAGTACAATGTGTAGAATAAATGTTTACAAAATAAGGAACTGTAAATAAGTTGAAATGGCTTTTCTCCCCTTTGGTCTTCCACAGCAGTATTATTGTCTTTGTGGAGTTACAACTGATTATTACAACAAAAAAAAATCCTGTAATGGATTTTAAGTACTATAAGCTCACAGTGATGTATAGCAAATAAATCTAAATATATGTAAAAATAAACTTGAGTTGGAGTTTATTTAGAAGGTGGAGTTTATCTAGAAGCACAAATGCTGGTTTTTTGCTGTTCGTGTAATAACTGAATGTATAGGATGCATTTTCTCATCTTCCTTGGCATTTTTGGGGCTTTTTAAAGCCCAGTGGGAAGTAATGGGAAGGAAATATATTGTCTTCAACCATGCTGAAGAGGGAGAGGGCAAAACAAAAGTCTCAGTCTTGCTGACAAAACCATTAATTCAACTGCACAGTCTCTATCCTAAGCTCATATTGCAAATTAAGCATATTTTAGATTCTTACAGGCTAGTGTGAAAATTTTTATAAAGAATTATACTTTTAAGAATTAAATGAAAGCACACAAAAATCTTCAGTAGCTGAATGTTTCCAACTATTGGACCAGTCTTGGAAAAGCAAATAGGAAGCAAAAAAGTGGAAATCAAGGATAACGTTTAGTAAGCAGTACAGTAGCAATCATGCTTGTAAAATACTTAATTAGTTAAGGAATAGCAGGACATTTGATTTAAAGCCTAAGTGACTGTGGCAACACTTAGTGGAACAACTGGCTGTGTAAGGCATCTACAGAAAGCAGTGCATGTCTACGTATGAAAGACCATGAATTTTATCACCAGACATTTAGTTAATTTCTGTATGCCACACATAAAAAAATTGTATAGATGAGATCAAAGGCACTGTCTTGATGTCCCTCCTGCCTTCAATTCATTATGCATTTTCTGCAGTAGGATTCCTTTCCATCTTTCCTGGCAAGGTGATTATAAAGAGTTGGGGTTTGGCGTACGCTGAAGGCTTATGAGACCCATTATCTGGAGTTCACTGCCAGGAGACTGTGTCTCAGCATGCAGTACTTGGATGGATTCACTGAGTAACTCAGTGTTTTGTTTGGGTACCTGGGATCCAAACACGGGTTTCTTAAAGTATCATCTTTTGGCTCTAAATCCTGTTTCTGTTAGTTACTGTTTTTGTGTAATCGGGAAAAAGGTCATAATTTATGACATATGATTTGTGCTTACATCCTCCTGCTCACCTGTTTATATTGCATTGGAGTTATTTTTTTGTACAGGAATTAGAATATCTGCATAAAACTTGCTCTTGAAAGATGAGTAAAAACATTGACTATTCCTTCAACTTCAAATAAAAAAATAATAATCTTGTATTCTTCAGTATTTGAATCTTAAATCTCACTTTTATATTCTCCCTTCATAAAAGAATAGATGTCATCAGGGTATTTTACTGTTGTCTCTGCAGTTTGGAGCTCAATTAAGGGAACAAACCTCTCCTCTTTCTCCCCTTAAGAGTACATGCTACTGCAATGATAGAGCTACACTGTGGTTCTAGAGCAGAGAGGAATTGTCCAGCCAAGGGAATGGTGTACACTTGGTGTAATAAGTGCAAACCAAAGTGGTCCTGCTGGCTGTCTCGCTGCAGAAGTGCCAGTGCCAGCTCTGCTTTCTGCTGTCCTGCTTATCTGACAAGCTTCATAATTGTAGTTTGTTTTCTGCTGTGATAATTACACTGCTAATAGTACACATGCTGTTGAATGCTAAACTGCTTTGTGCCCTGAGGTGTCAGCAGTGGCTTTAGCTGAGATGCTGGGGTGGTGTAATGTGTGGGATTAGGGCTTGCCAGTATTTGTTCTGTGATCAGTGATGATGGAACACATCACCATGAATATTACGCTCTTCACTACGGTGAATTTTATTTCAATAGCCTTCCCCTGTTTTAGAAATGGGCTGTGTTACTGAACCTTGGCTGCACAGAAGCATTTTTAAAGAAGGAATTATTGCTGTGGAGGAGGGAGCTGATTTCTGCTGGGTGGGATACGTGTCCAGTGAACTTCCACTTGCTTCAAGCCACTGCAGCAACTGTGGTAAGATTTGAAAAATACAAAGGTGTAAACATCAAATTTATTTCTTCTGGTACAAGTTCCATGCTGTCACTTAAGCTTGATAGCTGTATTAGAATATGAAAAACGTGTGTAAATTCCTACTGAAGAAGAGACAAGTTTTTCACTACCAAGGATGTGCAAAAGCAACACAAGCTTCAGACAGGAGAGTGCAGGAGCGCTGTTTCAAGTAAAACATTTTGGGGGTGAATACAGTATTTAAGAAAATTATGTGCAACTGTAAGCTACCATGAGAGTACCTGAGAGTTGCTCACTGTCTAAAAGGATTTTATTTTCAAATCAAGTCAGAACTAGGAAAGTAGGTCTTAAATAAAAATTTGCAGAGACTGCTTTAATCAAGCAGGTTTTGACCTTTATCATCTCTCCGCTTAGAATATCGAAATTTGGCAGAGTTTGTGCTAGTTTCACAGGAATGTAACACAGTGTAGTAGAAGAGTTAGGCTGGGTGATTCATGGAGTACTTTTGTTTGTTTGTTTGTTTTTTAATGAGTTCAGATTTATTTTCTCCTACTTTCCATGGATAAACTTGTCACGCAACTTTATGTGAAAAAATGTTATAAAGCATATCACCTACATGAAATGCTTCCATACACCGTAACTTATATCAATATTTAATATTTCTCTTCGACAAAAATGGTGAATTCTTCTCAGAAATTAGAAGGCTTTTCATGATACTGCCTACTCAAAGGTAAATAGTGAAGGGTAATATGAGAAAAAATATTAGTTGTGTCATGTGGTTTTCTCATCTGACTGGAAATAAAATAGTTTGAGTGGAAGAATAGAAAAAGTTGGGGGTTTGGTTTATTTTGCATAGATTTTAACATTGAGATGATTGAATGGGCTTAGTTATCTGCAGTGAGCTATAGTCTGAAGAAGTATAGCAGTGATTACATTGTTACAGCTGCTGTCTTTCCTGTGGTAGGATGAGAATTCTCACGAGCAGAAATATGTAATTCACTTAACACATGCCTGTAGTGGGTATTCTTTGCACAGGTATTTTGTATCAGGTCTGTTGCCATGTACCCTGAAATCTTTTTCTGGTGCTTTAGACAGAGAAGCCTTCATAGGAAATATTTTAACAGCCTGTGAAAAGGAGAATGTGCTTATATTTTGAAGCAACTTACTGATATTTTACTTCACAGAATATGCATGCATATTTGTTTTCTAGTGTGTGGCAGAATAACCCAGGAAATAATTAAGTGTTTTATTTATAGTTCATGTATTCCTTTGACAACAAAATTTTGTCAAGACAATTTAGAGAGCTTTAAAGGTCATTATATAAAGACATAATAAGCTAAGAATATTCAGGTAAAAATTATGTAAGTATTGCACGAAGACAGCAGTTTCATAGGTCAGCTTGAGTAGTCTATGACATCTCAAGAAAACATTAAATAAGCTCCACTGATTCCATCTTACAATTAATTTTTTCTTCCTTAGAGTCACAGAATATAACTATGCCTAAAATACTAATGATTTACATAGACTTAGAAGTAGTAGTCAGTTCTTGTATCACTAAGTTATAAAATATTTTGTTTATTTGTACATTGGAGCTTCAAACTGGAGTACCTGTACTCAAAACAGCAATACTTGTTTTATCAGAGAGACAAGATGTTCATACACCTTTACTTCTGTAAGAAGATATTTGCTCTTTCAGTTTGAAAGAAGCTTAAGGGGGAAAAGACCACTTCCGTTTTCATTATTTGCCCAGGCATCTGCTCTGAAACAAATGGTTTTCTTGTGAAGTACACACATTTTACCAGCAGAGCTATTTTTACAGTAGAGAAATAGTGATCTCTCTAATCCAATAAGTAGTAGAGAGCTTACAGAGGTCTCAGATTTGTGAATAATACAATTTTAAGTCCTAGAAATATTAGTTAATTAGCATTTATTCCTCTTCAGCATCACCTGGACTGAAATATGTTATTTCAGTGGCATTGAAATGGCAAATGCTGTAAAGTTAGGTCAGTATTTCTGTGTAATATGGAGCAACATTTTACTCAAAGTTATGAACACTGTTTCTCTCTTTTCTCACAGAGATACACTTCAATGGAAGTTGATGATTTTAGTCACTTTTTTGCTGTACACAAAAGTACAAGTACCTGGCTAGTTTTTATATGTTACATATTATTTTTCCTTGTATTTAAAAGAACAGTATCTGCATAGATAATCAGATGAGACATTGCACAATGTTGCGTAGAAGGTATTTTTAGGTAGCTATCTAATCAAAACTTTTATTCATTACATTCCAACCTCCATAAGTTTAAATATGAAACTATCTAAAAAATTAGTTATATAAATATAATAAATATATAAAACCCCATTTATAAAAGGAAGGATTTTTACACGATATGTAAGAGAAAGGTGTGTCAACAGTTGCCACAAGATAATACTGCAGTAGTAGTTACATATCCTGCTTGTAACATAAATGTGGTATCCTTGATTCTGTATTAAAATAATTTTACTTGTATATAAATAAATTAATTAGGAAATGCATGCACAAGACCATTTTGCAGATCAAAAACTTGGTTTGAGTCTATGTTGTCATTCAACTTCTGATATGACATGTTTCATATTCCTGATATTCCAGTTTAAGTAGGCTGGGAATATCTTAATGTATGAAGAAGTAGAAATTGGAATTAATTTGTAGCTATTTATATTGCTATGGGCTTTTATCATCAGCTGCTTATATTCCATATAGATTTTTCTCCTTATTTTTCATGTAGTAATTAATTGTCCTTAATTGTCCTGCAAGCACTTCTGGTACAAAATGAAGTCCATTTGGATGCTTGGGTTATCATGCATTAGTTATAAAATACATATTTCAAAAAATACTCTTTTCTGTGCAGTGAACAGGGGAATCTTATATTCAATATGTGCAAATGCTAATGGCAAGGGAGGAGGGGAGAAAAGTTTTCCAAAAGTTGTTCTGGTTATAGCCTACTTATTTTAATAAAGTAATTATGACATTATCATCCCTTCCTTGCCATAACATTTCTCCCTCAAAGTCCACCAGCCCGTGTTTCCTGGCTCTCATCAGAATCCCAACAACCTTATCTGAAATACGAACGTATCTGTCGAAGAGTTCCCCAAAAGTGACTTGGATCTTGCCGTCGGGCCGTGGCCTAGCCATGGATTCAATGATGAAGCACATGTCCCTGATCTCCCGGTGGATGTGCGCCTCGGCTCTCTTGGCTCTCTCAGCGGTTTTGGTTCCTTCCTTGGGATGGCCGTATCCTTCATCTCCTTTGTGCAGGCGCGTGGACATGGCCAGCTCGTGGTCGAACTCCTCGCTGAAGGGGTTCAGCTTCTGCGTTGTGATGTGCTGGTCGGCCCATTCCTGCCACCTGTCCTTGAGGCTGCGCACGGCGCTGCATTTCCTGCGCGCGTTGCTCCGCGCCTCCTCGCTCAGCCGGCTGGCGCTGCAAGACACAGACACACCTGAGCTTTGCATCTCCTCGTTTCCTGATGCACTTCTGCTGTTTATTGATCTCTGCCGTAACTGGGTTACTGTGGTTTTTGGGACGAGCTGGAATCCACCAGGTGGCATGAGTTCACCGCTTCTAAATTAGTTCTCTAGGGGCTGTTCATCCACATTCAGTTTGCACTCAGGGGCAAGTTCCGTGATCACAGCTTTATCCTGTCTGCACTACCACCTTCCAGCCCCAGTCAGCCTGTTTTGACAAACTTTTCCCCAGAATGACTTAATTCTGTAAGGGAGCAAAACAGTATGTCGCTGATTGCCTGCACTTTCTGTAACTTTCCCGTTCCTGCCTGCCTGGCCAAGCCTGAAATGTGCCTGCCCTGAGGTTAGAGATGCTGCTTGCTGTAGGTGTATGACCTGGCTGAAAACTATAGGGTAGTGCCTAGAAAAATCTGTCCTCTGTAATAGATGCCAATGATTAAAGTAACAACAAAAAGCTAATCAAGTGCTGTCTATGCTAACAGTTCTGTCTATGCTTCTGCATTTGAAGTATGGTTCTGAACAAATACTGAAATCCAAAATTCACATTCCCATGGGTAGGGTAGAAGCCTGAAAGTGTCAAGGACAAAGGATAAGGAAAGACCTTCAGAGGTCTTTCTTTTTCTTTTTTTCTGTGTGTGTGTAATAATTCTGGATGACTGCAGTATGCAGACTGCATACTCTCCTCTCGTGGCCAATCCCACATGTTGTGGGGGAGCTACAGATAGTCTGAGCTAGTCTTTGTGCTGTCCATGTCCTGTCAGTGTGTACATACAGAACTCAGCTAGGGACTATGCTGTGCTGTGGCTGTGCCAAAGTAATTTGTTTTCTAATATTTTTACTCCCCAAAAGGCTGCTCTGAAACCTCCCCAGCAATGTCAGCTGAATATTAACAGTAACACTGGAGAATCAAGGTACACTTAGAAAAACAGTACACAGGGCCGCAAAGTTGCAGAAAATTCTGTTCCCCTGCTGTTTGGACATTCCTTTGTTTTCTACTAAGATGGTTGAAATAGAGAATAGGAGTCATAGAGATGTCCCCGGTTCAGATCTGTTTACCAGAAAGATGCCAGTAATGGGCAGGGCTATGCCAGGGCAAGAATTGCAAACAGTGCCAGGGATAGAAAAAGAACTGGGAGAGCTGCACTACTTTATTACCTGTGGAGCTGCCCTAAGATTGGCTTAGGTGTATTGAGAAACTGTGTTTAAAAAGCTCCAAAATACTCTTCCCTATCAATCCAGTGAAAAAACGTCAAAAGAATTTAGCATACTGAGTTGCCAAGTAAGTGCACCTCTCTGTGGTGTGACTACAGAGCGTCCTGAGAGTAGGCAGCGTGTCTGTACCTGTGATTTTGTGTGTGTAAGTGAATTTAACAGGTAGGTGTTGGCAGGAAAGCATTAAGATGTACTAGTGGCGTAAAGCTAGACAACTTGGTTTCCCAACCATAAACCAAGTGCTCCTCTATATAAGCTATTGTCATACAGAGAAAGGGAAAGCTGTGATCCTTTGTCCCTTCACCTGAATTGTGCCTTCGTTGCCCAGAGGAGCTGTGGGCACAGGGTTTGGTTATGCAAAGGAATTTGTCTCCTGAAGCTTATGGCTATTCCGAAGGCCACAGAAACCCTGTGCCAGCACAGTCTGAACTCCAGCTGAAGCTCAGTTTGATTGCTTCACCAGCTCTTCATGTGGGAAGGTATCAGTTAAGGCAGGGGGAAAAAAATCCTAAGTGAATCAAAATTGCCTCGAAGAAGTGATGCCAGCAGTCTCAGTGGAGTTGATGAGTAGATATCATCATGGAAGGCTTATCCCTCAGCCACAGCCAGCTGCTCCCCCTTCTCTCCAGGGACTATGACCTCTGAGAAAGTCCTAGAGCTTCACTTCTGCAGGTTGAGCAGAGAGAAGAGGGGGAGTGAGAGAGCAGGAGGCTGTGAAGTCTTTGTTGCCTGATTTAATTTAACGGTCTAGAATGTATTCCCTCCTTTTTCTACTGAAACTAATTTTCCTTTCTAGCAGAATATTATTATTGCCTTCCTCATCCAAATCATCTTCTCAGTGGTTGAGAAAACCACCATCTTATCTATCCTTTTGCTTTTTTCATGCCTCATGTGGGCTTGAAAAAACCTACTTTTTTAATGCATCTTCTAATTTAACCATTTCTGGTGGCTGGAGTGCCATTTTTGCCATTGTTTAGCTTAATGACAAGTTAGCAATGTGAATTGTGTACACACAGAAGCATTTTTTCATGTTTCTACTGCTCCTACCAAAGGATTATGCATCCAAAGTGAAGTTTTGAACTTTCACCCACTGTAAGAAGTGCTTTACTTGTAACAATTGACTAAGTTAACCTGTTAACCCGAACAATCATCCTAAATGCGTTCTGACCTTCCAGGCAAATACTGTCCATGTTGCACATTCACACTGATTCTGTTTGTAGGGGAAAGGTATGAATTCCTTTTAATATTTGGAGTTTCATATCTCTTTTGCTGCATCCCTTTTTCTCCTAAGCAGGAACAAAATAGTGTCTCTTAGGCCAGTAGGAGTTAACAGTTCTCCTACTAAGGAAACAACCTTATTCCAGTAAGTGGTGCAGCTGGAAATAATGAAGGTGCTGATGTGAGGAAAACAAAATACTTGCACTGATGCTTTTTTCCTGGAACATGGAGAGGAAAATGGGAGATACTCTTTAATAACTCTGTAGTTATGAACTTTTCGAAGAAGATTAAACCACATTGAAAGGTTCATAAAGGTAGCAGGCTGAAATATGATATTCTGAGGCTGTAAAATAAATTTAAAAAAATGAATAGTTAAAAAAATCCAGTCCTGATAGCAGCACTATAAGTGCAGAAAATTATTTTTGTGTCCGATTTCAGTGGAAGAGAGAGCTGTAAGTAACGTACAGGGTGTGATTTCAATCATCTGGACCACAGTAAATATGGCTTATCAATCTTTTTTCTAGGTAGACATACGAAGAAAATATAAGAAAAGTTTAACAGAAGCTAGATAGTTGGTCTTTTTCTACTGTAGTATTTGAAACTGAGAAAATTGTTTTAATTGAAGTTGTTTACAGAAAAGTGCTGCAAATGTATCCGTTTTCCACTGTATATTTGGGATCTTTGATTTGAGGTCCTAACTTCTGTGAAAGGATGGTGCACACTGTCCTTACCAAAAGCAGGCACCACAAACTTTCAAGCCCTAGGTTACCGGAGAGCTTTTTTCACTTGGGCTGTTAACCATTTTCTTCTTACAGGAGCTGACTGCTCAGCTGTACAGCAAAGCATCATTCTAATCCTGTCTGAAAAGTTAAAATAGCTCTGGGGGTGTGTGTTCAGCTAGCTGTGCTAAAAGGTACTGTGTGTTTGAAATCCATAACTGTGTTAGTCACAGTCTAATGGTCATGGTAATGCTCATCAGTAGTGAGGTGTAAAACCAAAACAGGGGCCATGATACAGCCTGCCTGCCTGTCTGCAGAAAGATCATAAAGTCTGTTTTGGCATTTTCATCAGTTTTGGTGCTGATGAAAATGCCAAATGCAGTTTTTCATTGGTGCTGATCCACTTTTTCATTTCTGGAAAGGCAATTAAAGTATGGTACGAACTTGGGGTCCAAGATACTGTGAAGGTTTCCTTTCTTTGAATTGGTGAATTCCAAATTAGTGGAAAGCTTCCAAAGAGAAGCAGTGAACCCAACTTTTGGTAAGAAGTAGTTGGAAATAATTCCTGCAACATTAATTTGGGACACTCTCTGCAAATTGCTCCTGAGAATATTTACAATTTATACTAAGCAAAATAATGAATAAGTATTTGGAAATATTACTTGTCAAATATATTGATTTAGACAACATTTGCTGAAATAAATGAATAGCTGAGGGCTCTAGATGAGATAAAAGTTGTGATTCTGAAATATGGACTGAAGTATTAAGAAATAAGGAGTTATTTTAATGAACCAGTAAATCCAGTGTGAAAATTAAATATAATCAATATCTCCCAAATATAACTTCCTGACTTTGTGTATTAGTTACATAGCACATAAAACCTTGGGCTGCAGTCTGATGTTGTTGACTAACTTAAACACAAAGTGATATGTGAAAGGTCTCCCGAATTTGGATAAATTTCTTCTGAGTCAAGAATAATAGTTTATCATTGACCACTTCCTACCATTTCCCCACCCATCTTCCTCATGGAAAACTGTACCCCTCTGCCATTTGTGCTGGTGTAATGAGGGTGCTTTACTTACAGAGATGGCACAGGCCGCTTAATCCTCACAGCCGTCACCTCCTGGTCACTGTCTTCCTGCTCGAGCTTGTCCTCTGCTTCCCCATAGCCACTGTCCTGGGCATCCAGGCTGTCATCATGGCACTTAAGGAGCAGCTCTTCCTTGGCCCCATCTTTGTCCTCTTCTTCCATCTTCTCCCAGCCCTTGGTCAGCTCTGATACCACGTTTGAACACTTTCTCCTTATGGTTGAAGGTAATTTGCTACTAAGAATTTTGTCAATTGCACTTGATTCTTCTTTGAGTTTGGTCATCTCGGAGCTGCTGTTGTTGTTCTCGTATCTTTCACTGAGGAGGCTGACATCGCCCCCTCGTTCGTAGGCTTTGCTGACAACTGTTTTGGTCACCTCTTTGCTTTTAATGCTGAACATTTTGAGGGCTTCATCTGATTCCCTTGATTTTTTTTCAGCATCTCTTATTGTCACCGATATCTTTGCTAAGGATTTTTCATCATCTTTTTCTTGGTCCCTCTTGACAGATGGAATTTGCCGTTTCTCAAAGGAACTTTCTTGTACAGGCTGAGCTGATGACCTTTCTGCAGTGGGGACCCATCCAGAGGGCTCTTGCTCTTGCTTTGTGTGGTGGTCAGATGCCCACTGCTGCCAACCTCGTGCCAAGCTGAAGACCTGGCTGGCCATTCGGATCTTGTGGACAGCCCTTTTCACAGGAGCAGTGCTCGGCTTTTCTTCAGGAGCCATGTTGCTGCCTGCTGCCATCCTGGCTTCTCCCCTTCTTATGCTCAGCACCTTCTGAATGGACTTCCTGAAGTGAATAATGCCCTCTGAAGAGAGCCACACAGATTTAAATAGAAGCAGGAGCAGTTGATGCCCATGGAAAATATGTGAAACGCTTCTCACAGAGATATAGTATCCTCGCTGTTGCAGAGGTCTTTTTTTAAAACGCGGGGTTACATTTCATCACAGCAGATGAATGATGCATGATGTAAACAGTGTGGCACAGACCTGCTCTGGAAGTAGCGGGAAAGTAACAGCTCCTTTAGTCCCCTCTCCCTGGGACTGCTGAATTCCCAGTTTGTTGGCAAAGGTCTTGTTCTTTTGCAAATGCGGCACTTGGGTTAGAGATCCTGATCGGAGTGACTGAAAATGCTAAATGTGAGGTGCTGTCAGTTGCTAACAACTTTGGCCAGAGCGGGCACCCTGTATCATCACAAGGAAATAGTGGTCCTTGTCATGGAGTGTGAAGCCATTATTGTTATTATCATTAGTGTGAAGCAAGTTATAACTGAAAAAATTTTAGAGGTATTTCCTAAAAAGATACTAGGTGACTTTTTCTTATTGCTCATGTGCCCAAGGAAATGGAGGTTTGTTAATTTTTTAAAAGGTATTTATGTGTTCTCTTCCCATTCATTATCTATTAATGTCTCTCTCTTTAGAACGTACCTTCAGGGGGGCCTGGGAACACTGTCGTGTTTGGTGTCAGCACTAAGCAAGAGGGAATCACTGTGTCTGAGGATCAGTATAGTGAGTCTGACTTGATCAGATGGATGAATGATCTCCAAGTTTTAGGGTTTTGAAAAATAAAACAATAACCTATTTAATTTCTCACTGCTTTTCAAGAGACTTATACACAGCATAATTATGTTTACTGTGTGCAGTATAGAAAAATCAGTTTTTCTGGGAAACCTTATGATTTCTTCATTCCAGAGGACTTCCTAGAGTATATTCATATTTGAATTTGTAAAATTGTTTAATGAATTGATACATCCATTGTTGAATGGTAATCAACATACATTTTTCTGAGATGTAGTCCTGTGATATTTTATTTCTTAGTATAATGTTTCCTAAATAGGAACGGAAAATGTCATTGCTTTTTTGATCCATCATACCTTGCAGATTACAGGATGACCTGTGGCACTTGCCATGTGGTGCTCTGAGGCACACTGAACTTCAAGGAATTCTGCTGGCTTTGTTGGTGTTACATCAGAGATAAATATGGACTCTTGTACTCTGCCTTTTTTTTTATCTTCTCCCTGTTAAAGGCCGGGCTGTTTTAAGCAGGTCAGATCATATTTAGCTCTTGATTAATGCTATAAGACTACATCATACCTTTGACTTCCATGTAGAATTCCTCATTAATCTGTGGAGTAATTTCCTCTTCAAAACTGATGACATAATGTTAGTGTTCCTATTAGATATTTAGTCATGCTTTTATTTTAGAAAGAAATGTATCACCTCTGTGTACTGTACAGTCTCAGCTATTGCCCACTGCGTCATAGCTGTGAGATGACGTTGTGAGATGTACCCATACAACTTGATTAAGGAGCATGTGCTACCAAACATTTCTTTTGGAGTCATTTTAAGGTGGATCAGGAATGGGACCTCCTTGTGCTTAAAATTTACACATCTATGCATGCATGCATGCAGGGGAGTATATGTTCCCTAAAATACAAGGAAGAGGCAAGTGAAAGAAAATAATGCACATGCAGAACAGGAGTGTTACACCAGTTCATGATGTCATTCTGAGTGGTCTCTGGAATATAAGGGTGGCTGAAGCTTTAAGAATGAGCTGAAAGCTAAATACATGAGGGGTAGGGCCAAGGAAGGACTGCAGTGAAACAAGTGACTGTGGAAGGACAGTCCTGGGGTGTAAGGCAGGGTCAGCTCCACCTCCATGTGTCCTGGATCGTGTTTTACCTGCTCTTAAAGACTAGCAGCAGTAGGTACTCCCCGCTGTCTAGGCAATCTATTCCCCTGGTTAACTGGCTGTATTTTGCGATCAAAGGCCTCTCAGTTTGTTACTGCAAATACCCTTGAAGTTCTTGAACCCTTTTTCTCTCATATAATATTTGCAAGTAGTTGTATTGAAATTCGTGGCACTGAAAAATAATTACATTCCTGAGGAATGTTTAGAAATTACAGTACATTTCAAAGATGTTGTTAGTAAAGAGACTTCTGGTTTTTTCTAACAGACTTGACCTTGGCATACTGGTCATAGTCCCACAGAATTAATGCTTACATAGTTTAGATAAATGACAATGAAAGGTTTCAGACTAATGAAAAACACCAAGATTACAGATCTAAACTACTATTAAATCCATATTGCACAACAATATGTTAAACAAATGTTTAGTTAAAATTGGTCACTATATTAAGCTGAAGTGTTATCACAGATTTGTCCAAAGTGCCAGTGAAACTTTGACATGATTATTCTGAGGGTAACTATCTTTATGATGCTTCATTTTAGTGTGTACAATGATGTTGCCTTGAATGTGTTGAATGGTGACTCATTTTATATGGTGATGCTGACAGCAAGAAGTTAATTGTAAGTATAAATATGTTTGAATCACCCAGTGATATTCATACTTCAGGGGTTGTTTACTTTGCAGGTGTTTTATTGCTGTAAGACTAGAATTTATTACTTCATGATTTTATATTTTTATTCTTAATGAAATAACTAGGCAAGGTTACATTTCTGCATGTAATCTCCCTACTGTGACTTCTACAAACCAACATCGAGCCCTAAAGGCACAGGTATGTTTTAGGCAAGCTGGACCTGAACCACATTTTTTATGTATCTTCCATACATCACAAGGTCACAAAATATACTCCAAATGCACAGCAAGGCTCAGTGAGGGTGACTGTCACAGGCTTTCACAAGTGCAGAAACTATCCTTGAGGCCAGAGTTGAGGGACCATTTCTTGAAGGAGAAAGTATTAACGTCGATGAGCAAGCTTGACACATGCTGAAGTTGTAAACTTTCCTGTCCTTCTGTGTCCCTGGCTGCCTGCACTTCTGGGATTTAATCTCTTTGACACCTTTAGACAAGTCTGCACATGTCCCTAAGACCTTGTTGCTGCTTGTGGATTGCTGCATTTCACATAATACCTCCGACTTCCTGAATCCAAAGTTGTGAAGGACCAGCTGAGGGGTTGCCAATGTCAGAGGTAAAAGTTGGGATCTTTTTGCTGTGTGGTGGTTTGGTTTTGTTTTCCCCCCAGATGGATTTTTCCCTGTGTAGTTATAAACTATTTAAAAATCCTTTAATTTTCTCTTTGCTGTAGAACATTAACAGTCTCTGCGAGACCAGCTTGCCATCAAATTTTTTTGGTTTCTTTTAAGGATGATTAATTTTAAAAGTAGGACTGTATCCTTCATACGTATCTTTACCTTGTCAGACTTTGACAGAAGTTATTCAATGTTTTAATGCCAAGGAATTTAATTTTGAACCAATTGTAAGTGTATGAAAGATGCTGTCTTCCTCCCCAGAGGTAGTGGTGAATAACGAGAACAAGATGTGTTTCTTTCCTAAGTATAACCAGCTGCCATTATCAGGAATCTCAGAAATTCTTTTCACCATGACACAGTTAAAGTACATTGTGTCATAACGCCATACGTTGCCAGTTGTCACAGGAAACCTGGGAAAAGAGTTAGAGTTTGGGATTTCCTTATTTTTAGAGTTCACATCAAACATATTCTTTCTAACAGAAGTGAGCAACTGTGTCTCATTCAGTGTGCAGTTTCATGGACAATCCAGGTGTCTGAGCTCCAAGAAATGGATGCTCCTGAGCCCGTGGACTGGGTCATGTCCAGCCATTAACTGAAAGTAGTTACTGCGTTTATTGGTGCAGTTTCTTATATTTGCATCCTATACCTGGCCATAGCCTTTTTTGTTTAACTGAAATTGTGTTGTATTGAGAGATTATCCCTGTGTAATTAACATGGAATTTTGAATCTGCATTTGATTATGTGTCATCAGAATTCAACTATATGAGAGATATGGGCTTATCCATGACCTATCATGACAGCACTGCTTTGTGAAGAAAATAAATCCAACAAACTGACAAGAAAATCCTTGTCAGAACCAAGGCTGAAAGACTCTTAGCTGTGAAAGGGTAATGGGGGAGAGGGAAGAGCCACTATTCAGTAACAGCAGCTGCAGCGAGTGAGTTGTGGAGCACAGCCCCAGAGCTCGTCTCCCTCCAGGTGTGACAGATTTAAATGCAAGCCACCCAAGTAATAGAAAACAGCCCTGTGGATTCTGAACTGGCTGAGGATGAGAATTCAGCATGATTTTTCACTGCAGTCTGGTAGAGAAACCTGGCTGTTAGAGCTGGCAGAAACCCAATTCAGGATGCAAAGATGCATCCATGTATCTTCAAGTTTCTACACAAGCCGTGCTACTCAAGTGACAAAACTCTTCGCTATCTTGAAAATCTTACTCCTCTGAAGTTGTCTTCACTTTTCAGAAGATGAAAACTAAGACTGGGATGTAGAGCCTTAACGCACTTTGGCACCCTTTTCCTACTTTTGCATATAGTGTCCACAGCTTCGCTTGGGAGTCAGATGCCTGCAAGAAATCCATACAAGTTTAATCAAATTTATACAGGAAAAGAAAGCAGAGGTAAGACCACATGCTTTTAGTCCCATTTTACCTTTGAGCATAAATACATCTCTTATCTGATTATCTGTAGTAAAGGAACAGAAACAAGTAACAAGCAGTAATGAAGCAATTTTCTTTAGAAGTGTAAGCAAACATTTGCAGGAAATAATTTGCATCAGGCATTTAGTTCTGCTTGCATTATGATGGAATTTCTGAAGATCATTTAAATAAGATAGCCTTTAAAATAAATCCACAAATATGTTGCTATTCAAGTTTATATTGATCATATCTATTTGTCAGTGAATGGTTATCTTTTTCTAATAATAAAATTATTTAACATCATAAGTAATTTAATTTTGTGGTTCCAGCTTGCTGACGTACCTTAGTTTAAAGTTTACCTAGAAATAGTCTTATGGCTTTGAGAATATGGCCTTATTGCTGCTGTTGAAATCTGAGCAGAACACTGGATACGAGGAATTTAAAGTCTTCACATAACTTTGCAATACAAGACGGACGGGAGGCATACCAGAAAAGGAGAACTTGAAATCAGACACCTGGATGTAATGTGAGAGATGATAAATGTATTTTACACATCTACAAGAAAGAAATCACAGGTAAAAAAAAAAATAAAACCACAGTTCTATGTAGTCAAAATATGTTACAAACGAGATAAGAGGCATAATCAAATCAGTGTCCTCCAGGTATTAACAAGGCAGTGTTCCCATGCATTGTGGCTTTTATTTTTCAGGTTAATATTAACTGCATGTTTCTGCTAATGGGTGTTTCTCAGATATCAAGGTGGCAAATGTGAGAGGAAAATAAAATTTTCACAATTTAAAAAAAAAATTCCTGTCAGGGACAGTGTCAGGTTAATTAGAGCAGTACAAATCAGAACTGAATGAACCACTTTGTAAGTGTTTGCTTCATCATTAGTCTTATCAAAGTGCATTTATTTCCAGGTATCACTGCATGTGCATCACTTGGTTCTCCTGTATTGTCTTTACAGTCTTACTGTATTTATTAACATACTAAAATCTGTCAATAAAGAAACTTAAAAAACATAAACAGTTGTGCCTTTGATGTGTATAATGGACCTACCACGGGTTTTCAGAAGGAGCATTGAAAATTTACATTTAACTTTTAACAGAGTTGCTAGTAATTGTTTTTACATTATAAGTATCGCAACTTAAAAAATTAAAATCTTAGTTTCTGAAATTATTATTTGAGAATGGAGAGGAAAACAGACTGGAAATTTTAGGAAATATGTTTGAATGCAGAAAAACCTACACGAAAAAAGAAAAAAAAACCCAGAAGAATGGAGTCTGTATATCATATAAATGCAATATTTCATGACTTGCTTTAAAGTGTAATTCAGAACCAGTCTCAGAACACAGGAAACAGGCCTATCTCATTATAATTTTAGTATTTTATTGAAGATTTTTTAATATTCACTGAGGGAAATACCTTGAATTAGGCAAATACTGCATTTTTGTTTTAATCTATCAACTGGCTAAATCAATTAGCATACTTTCAATGCCTCAGTCAAAATCATGCTCAGCTCTTCTGTTATTCCACATCCTGAAAGATCCTGACACAAAGAGAAAGAATTGATGTTATGGTCCATATTTGGAGGTATCTATGTTAAAAAGCAGAAATCCTCTTGACTAATTCATTGTGATTTTTCTTGCAGTGTGGGGGATCTCATTTTAAAGGGGATACCACAGTTCTGAGGCTGTAACCTGTGACTGTGATTCTTGACCTTTGGGTAAGGCAGATGAAGTCTCCTGGGCGCCATTGGCTCTGCCTGCTTCCCCCACTATCACATTCCACTGGAGCAGGCAGGACAGACCCTTATTTATTAGTTCCCACTTAGCCACCAGCTGCTCTAACAGCATGCAGCTGTGTTGTTTTAGCACGGGTGGACCCCTGACTCCGCTGTCTTTAACCGAGTGGAAGGGCGGTGGCCAGCCTGCGAGAGGAGCTCTGCTTTCTGGAGCTGCCTGCGTGAACCCCGCCGACTTCTGGTGTCAAGAAGTGAGTGATGGGAATTGCTGGAAGATCATGTGGTAATTACAGTGCCATATGGGTGTTTCTATGGCTCATGACTAAGCTTCAAATGCCAAGGAAGCTGGCAATGAACATCTGAGGGTCCCAATGATGGGACTAGTTTTGATCAGAAACTTTGAAACCACATTGGATTAAATTACACACCTACTCCATTTTAAAACTATGCTTCAGACATCTGCCTTACTTCTTACATTATGTAACAGCAGTTAATGGGCCATGAATATAGGGTAAAATTCTTTGCAAAAAGAAGGTGAGAGCAGAGGAGTGGGAGCTTGAGGTTTTTATTTAAAACTGCCCATCATTTGATTTGCAGTATGGCAGCAAGCTATGCATTCCTCTTGGATACAAGGATACCTAATTGCTGGTAGTAGCTCCCAAACTGGAATGAGCTGTTCTGGGAGGGAGTGACAACTATCTATTCATTTTTGTTGTCAACTTGATCTTCTAATTGTGTGGCTTCCTCATGCTTCAGCACAGGGACAGCTATGCCTGTTAATCCAGGGCATGACTTTGTGACTCAAAATACACATTAGTGTACTAACAGTGATTTTGAGGGAAAAATCAACTTCCTCATCCCCTTTGCTTGACTGAACAAAGTCAATGTCCCTCACAATGGTGTCAGCCATTTCAGCACAGAAAATCTGAGGAAGTGGTGAATTTTAAAGCGTGTTTTTTGATATTTGAAAATATGTGACTGGTCACCTTGAGGTGTTTTGCTTCTCAGGCAAGGAAACTGATTGTAGCTCTCACTGGACTGGAGACCTGGGCTCTTTCCCTACATCACTGCTGACTTAATCCAGTCTTGTATATCCCAGGAGATTTGTAGGCTTGGAATTTGACTGAACACTAACAAGTTCAGTATTATCACACAGCTCCAGAGTGCTTCCTCAGCTTTTCTAGCTCTTTTCTTAAAATAAAGGAGAAACATATTTACATTTGAAGAGTATTAAGGTACTCACAACACTTGACTGGATATTGTAATTTTGGGCCTATTGCATTTTTCTTTTTTCTCTGTGGAACCTATTAAGGTTTGTGGCAGAGGTCAATGGATCTGTCCCTGACGGCTTAACAGGTTTCCCAATATAATAACAATATCAGAATTTTAAATCAGTTGAAAGTAATCTACTTTTGCTCTTTTCTTAGCCATACGATTGCCAATAATTTTTCTTCTTGTTGGAATTACTTCACTATATCAATCTTGGTCTTCATTTCTCTCTTGGTATTTCTCTTCAGATAGTGATTTATAAAGTTCCAGGTTTACTCAGGAAAGAAAGAGAAAGTGGTTGGGAGGTTTTGAATGGTGGGAGAGATGTAGTAAGGATAAAAGTCTTCTTGCCTTACCTTTGAAACCCATGGGAATCACAGGAGAAGCATTTCAGTGAGTGGAATCCACAGGCAAAGGCTGATACCAGACAAAGTACTGATCAGGGATATGTACTTCCTCAAGGCCTCTCCTATTTTGTGAGCTGAATAATAAAAAGGGTATGGTTTACTCAAGCCCTAAGGATACAGTATTCCACACAATTGGCAGCTTAGGAAAAATCCTTCTCAGGAAGTATATTTGCTGTGCATACACTAAAACTGCGATTAAAAGAGTTGGATGAAGGAAGAACATTTCTCATTGTCGTTGTTTAGGAGGTACTTGTTACCAGGTGCTTCAAGGACACTTTCTCCTGAGATTCCATGGGACAGGCCTTGTGCTGTGATGCACCCTTAGGGCAGCTCCTGCACCTCCACCACTGTTTTCAGCTCTTGTGGAGTGTGCAGTGCTCCCATGGAGTGTACAGCGCTCCCATGGAGTGTGCAGTGCTCCCGTGGCATGTACAGTGCTCCCGTGGAGTGTACAGTGCTCCCGTGGAGTGTGCAGTGCTCCCGTGGCATGTACAGTGCTCCCATGGAGTGTGCAATGCTCCCGTGGAATGTACAGTGCTCCCGTGGAGTGTGCAGCGCTCCCATGGAGTGTGCAGTGCTCCCGTGGAATGTACAGTGCTCCCATGGAGTGTGCAGTGCTCCCATGGCGTGTGCAGTGCTCCCGTGGCGTGTGCAGTGCTCCCGTGGAATGTACAGTGCTCTGACAGATTGCACAGTGCTCTGGCTCCCTGAGCAGCTCCTCCCACTCGTGCTGTCAGGACTGGATCCACGGAGAGGCCAGGAGGCTGAGCACTGCTGCAGGAGACTGCCTGTCCCCAGCACCCAGAGCAGAGTCCATGGTGCCAGGCGATGAAGGTCTTTAAAGAGTGTCATGGGAAGAGTCAGACACCCAGATAAGGGCTCCACAACAACTGGCCTGCTGAGGAGGTCTAAGGGAGGAAGATCTTCTGTTGTTTTTTAGTGAGAATTTGTGATCCTAAAATGTTTATAGGAATAATACTTGGTAGTAAATAAAATCGGTTAACAATGCAGAAGAATGTCTAAATGACAATTTGATTTCTATGACTGAGCGTAGTTTTATCTAACTTTATCTAATCTTCAGTAAATCACTACTGAACCATGCCATCTTCCATATTTGTGCATTTGCCTCTGGTTCAGTAAGGTTCCTTGACATTTACTGCAAACAGACCAGAGACTACTGTTCCCTCTGTGGAACAGTACTTTTTGGAAATTGCAGTATTAGCACAGATCCAATTGCTGTAGTTTTCTTATTTTAAAAATATATTTTGTTTTCTACATGAAAACCACACTGGATGTCTTACTTTAAGCATATTTAATGTTTTAGTTCAGAAAGCAACTCAAATCTAGGGAAATCTGAAAGAAACAGATTCTGACATTACTTCTACTGATTAAGGCTTATTACACAGGGACTTTCAATGACACTAGTGCATGCACTGGCAAGAGAAGTGATCCTTATCTGATCCAGTGAAGGGTGTTGGTCCATCAGATAATGAAAAAACTTATATTTTTATTGAGCTACAGAAAAGCCCTTGTTATTGGGACTGGAAGATATGCACAAGTGTGAACAAACCAGATGATGAAGGGCATGGAATGGAATTCAAGGCTCCTGGCTGCCCAGGCTAGAGGTGCAGACCCAAATGGTGGCAGTGATGAATGCACATATCACATACTAACGCAAAGGTAAGTAGTCACTGTGTAATCACCCAAATAAATCTCAATACATGATCAATGTTTCTTTGAGGGCTGGATGGATTTTCCGGGTGGAACTCATGATACATCTTACTATATAAATTTTAGGCAAGTGTTCCCCCTGTTCATTTGGCAACTGCTAACTTTATTGTGTTTGAGAATAACAATGGCAGCAGTTTTAAAAGTGCCTCAGTGACACTGAAAATCAGAGAAACAACAATGTATCACGAGTTAGTTTTAGAAATATCTTTGTAGATTAACATGATTTAGGTCCTACCCACTCCATTCTAACAAAAACTTATTTTGTCTGTCTTTACTGTCATGAATAATCCTGAGTATTTGCCATAGGACATTTATACACATGCCTAACTCCAGAAGGACTTTAATCACAGAATCAGAATCTCAGAATAACAGAATGTGTCAGGTTGGAAGCAACCACAGTGGGCCATCTGGTCCAACCTCCCTGCTCAAGCAGGGTCATTCTAGAATACATGGCACAGGATTGCATCCAGAAGGTTCTTGAATATTTCCAGTGAGGGAGACTCCACAACCTCTCTGGGCAATATCTTTCATCAAAATAAAGCTCCTGATCCACGGTTGCTCAGGTACTTCTGTAACTGAAAATGCAGTGGCTTCTTCTGGAAAGAATTTGTAAGAAGCACATGAAGCTCTGAAGCAATAGCCAGCAAACTTCTCTGCCAAACTCCTCTCAACTTTGTGCTGAAAGTTTTGCATCCTGTGTGGTTCTGGGACAGAACAAGAAGCAAAGGTCCTTGTGACTGCTTTAACTTTGAACATGACACCACGGGTTGCAGAATAAATAATAACAGGATGAAGACACGAGCACTGATCCAGAGCCTTCTTACTGGACAAAAGGAGACAGAAATGTTCTCCTGTTTAATGAGTAGTGTGGGTAACTTCTGTGTAAGTGCGGAGCTATCACCTCCCTCTGTTTGCACACTGGTATCGTCTATCTACGCTCATATTTGATATGTTCCTACAGCTTAGCTCTTTTCTATATTTCAGCTGCTTTCTAAACAAGGGACTTTTCATTGCCCAGGCAGGACTAGTTCATATAATAGCATGACTGCAGTAAATCCCAAGTGTCACTTTGAACACTTATAATTTTTAGTTTTCTTGCTGAAATTTTGGATGGTAAATGAATTCCCAGGTTAAACTTCTTTCTACAACACTATCTATCTCACATCTCTATTATTAGACCATTAAGGCATCTCAAAAACATGGATAATCTTCTAAGTGTGACTGTCTTTAAAAAAAGATGCTGACCTCCAAGCCAATGTAAATAGATCATTTATGGAAATAAATAAATTAGCGTTGGAGCCAGACTTGTCCCGAATTCTTCTGTGAGTGGAGACTTGGACATAATTGAGAGATCAAGAGTCATGAGGTTAATGAGGTCATGCTGCCAGGGCCTGGCCTGGGTTTAGTATAACATGAAAGGCTCAGCTCTGATCCTGAGTGGCACGTTCGATCGCTTAGCAGCAGTACCTTCCCGCCACCAATCTGCTGGGAAACCTGAAACCACCTTCGGTCAGCGTTGTCTTGCTGCTGCTGTCCCAGCAGACACACGTTCCTCTGCACGTGAAACCACTTAACCACCTCACTCAATGTTTTTGTAAACATGTTTGTTCAGAAGAAAGAGGGACTGATAGAGCTGCTCCTTTTTAAATATGGGTGGACTGTTGAATCCACCTAAAAAGATTGCCAAAATTGTAGCAAACAGTGTTTGAGAACTCTTACTAGTTATCCACTACATTGTCAGTGAGCTCTATTCCAACTATATCAAATGCCCTGTTTTACACTGCACTTTAAAAGAGCTCTTACAATCAATAGCTCTTATCTGAATAATGGGAATGGTGCATGTCCTGCTGCTGAATGCTTCTTGAGAGCTGACCAGTATCAGTACAGACAGCTGCTATCAATATTTTTTTATTGTTGATGCTCTTGGGGTAGTGTGTGATAACAAACCTCAGATAGAAAGAATAAATAAACTCCCAAAGAATAATGGCTTGTTGCATAACATTTTCTGCCCTGTGCGCTGAATGAGGAGAAGTTTCTGTGGAAGGTGGACAAAGATTTTGGGTTGAGAGAGATGCCTGTGGCAGAGGGGGATCAGGTCTGAAGAAGCACAGTTTTTTTTATTTTTGTACAGTAGTACCCCTAATGCTGTACTTCAACAAAAGCAGCTTTTTGCGTGCCACAAGGCATTTTACAGTTTACTAGAAAATTTTCTATGGAGCACCTTCTCTACTGGAAGATAAAGTTATATAAAATCCAAAAGTCTCTTGAAAACAGCTCAGTTTCAAAAAAAGCTCTAACAAAACATCAGGAATTTTCAAAATTTCATCTTTTGTTGCCACGTAAGACCCTTCACCTGCACCCTCTGAAATCCAAAGAGTTTGCAAGGAAAAACAGAAAACAGTTTGTAAAAATTTAAAACTTTTCTCTTTTAAAGTTTGAAAATGGAAAATATTACATTTCACTTTTCAGTGTTTTATTTCATAATTTACTGTATGAAATATTAAATGTAACCTCACACTGTAAGCCTTACTTCTGCAATGAAAGAAAATAAAACAGTTTTTGTTGTGTTACTTAGTTAATTAAATACTTCTGCTTCCTTCACTGATTTTTCATTTGGAAGGAAAGCAGGAGACTTTATTTTTTGCTACATCTAAAAAAGAAAATTACCTATTATCTCACACACATCCACTTTGTGAGCACTGCCAGCTGCTGAACTAAGCTACTGCAGTCCTTGTCACACCTCCTATCCTCATCTTGACTGTCATTACCACCCTGACCAGATTTTTTTTCCCAAAATAAAACAGATGAGAATTGCATCACCTTCAGCCAACAGTTCCCAGGCCCTGAGACCGCAGCAGTTTCATAGTCTCCAATTCTGGAAATAACTTATGTGTTTCTATAATGTACTAGAACATGTTCTACATGTAGTAGAACTTTATTTCCGCACATATCTCCACACTCCTTCATCTTGACTTGGGCTAGACTTCTGTGAACTCAAATGTTTATTACACTGAAATGAGGCTGCTCAATAATTCTGTGGACTAAGATTTCTTTTGAATTTTTGTTTTCTCACTGGCTGCACAGGTTTGTTTTTCACCAAACCCAAATAAGCCTTAGAGTAATTTAAACTTAATGTTTTGTGTATGAGTGCTGTAATAGTTAATTTAGATACTACAAAGTGCTGTGGTCATGCTTTATCTTGATTTTTGTTTCATTGCACCTGACTGGCTCCATCTTTGTTCACTGGTATTTCCATTTGATACAGTGTTTCTCTAGGCTGTTCTGCAATATTCCTTTGAATAGAGCTGGTAGCATAAAATGTTGATAAACAGAGTCAGCATCGAAGGTGAGGGGATTTTGCTTTTGTTTTATTTAAATAGAGCCACAGGCTTAAAAATTCCGATCAAACCCTTTAAACTGGATTGCAAATGTTAAACATCAACACATTTATTAACTTCATTTTACCGTAAAAAAAAACTCTTGTAAAGTCTTCCAAATACACAAAACATTTTTAAAAAGAATGCCTGTGTGTGATTTGATATGTTCAAAGTCTATCTTAATGGCATCTTGACCCAAACCTTGTGAGTCTGTTCCATGATCTTCTAACTAATGTGAGAATCATGGAAAACTGCTGCCACATTTGATTAAAATAAGCAGCACATCATTCAGGGAGAACTTTCCTGTTCCTAGGGTAAGGCATCATAGCATGGCCAACGCTGAAGAAATGCCACCTAGCAGTGCTATAGGGTGTCAAACCTCCCATTCCCCAGCAACCACAAACAAAATGCTAAGATTTTTACAAGTTTCTCTAATTGAAGGTAACACTGGATCAGTCATAACATGGATTCAGGTCATGACTAGGAATGGAAATAATTTTGGAGTCAGTGATGGATGGTCCCCTGTTGGTAATAGATGCTGGGCAGGAACTGATCTTCGGTTCTTAGACCTCTCTGCAGACCACAGAAAAACAGTAAGGCCTTGAGAAGTGTACTAAAATCTGATAGATTCTTCTTGGGGGTCCCCAAAAGGTTAAGAAAGGAATGTCTGCCACCAGACCTTGTCTTCTTCCTACTGCCATATTCTGTACTTCTCTTTTTTTCTTCACAAGTCTATCAAAACTCGCATGAAGCTGTGTGGGAAATAGATGGATGCTGTCTGGATGTCAGCTGCTGCAGGCTGTGAAGCCATGGCTGGTGTCAGCCGTCTTGTTCTCATTCCCTCTCCTTCCATAGCTGTTTCTCACCGTTCACTGGCGAAGGCAACACACGAAGGCTCCTTAAACGATACAAATGTAATTTCTCAGCCTTAATAAAACAAATCCTGTCTTCCAGCCTGATGGATACAAAATTGTCCTCAGTGAAGTTTACATGCTTATTTAGGAGACAGATGACAGTACTGAACACACAGGAAAGCGTATTTAGGAAGGTTCGGCCAGGACAAAGCAGTGCTGCACAGCTTGCCAACATCAAATGTTTTCACAAGCATGTCAAACCTCTGCTTTTCTCCACAGTGGCTTTCCACAGAAAAGAAGCCAGACTGGAGACCTTGTTCTTATTTTGGAAAGAGTAAAATGGTGGGTTTTTTTTTTTTTTTGTTTTTTTTTTTTTTTTTAATGGTTGCATAAAACTCTGGTATGAAAATGGTCACTGATAAAAATAATTTCCTGGGTACAAGGAAGCCTCCAATTGTAATAATGATGTGTGGGAGGAAGAGATTTTTACTGGCGCCATTCTCTGAAATAAAGTCCCACAAGGGGAAGAACAAGCCCTGTCAGCCTCCTCAGCAAATGACTGTTCATATATTACTGTTCCTCACAAAGCACCTGCTTACTTAAACTGCCTCTCTAAGCAATTCAGAGCAGCCTTTAAAGTTTAAAAGTCACGGGTCAAGGAAGCATGGTCAGTTTGGCAGAACAGTCTCAGGCAATATTGGTTTGCAACTAAGGGCAGAACTTGGCCAACAAGGAATCATCCAGGGCTGGTACAAAAATGGAAAGCTGCTTCTTTGTAGGAAAGGCACTTGATGCTCATTTTGCTGGAGGCAGAGGATGGCTTCAGACCATGTAGTGATCCTGAAACCGCAGCCTGGGCACAGACGTGATACCTTACCTTGTTGCTGCTCTCCAACTGTCAGTGGCTGAAGCTAGTGGCTGGAACAGTGCCTGTTCTGTCGGTGGCACTTAACTCAGCACTGAGAACCCCAGCTACAGCCCTTCTAGTCCCAACATCCTGAAATCATACTAAGACTACAGGATTGAAGACCAAGGGAGTTTCACATCAACAGCAAGTTCAAATCCTAGCTGGTATTACCTGAATAGCTTCTCAGCCACATACTGATCCTTAGAACTGCTCTCTTTATTTCTCTTAAAGAACTTTTTCTCTCCAATAGCTTTATTTCCCTCCCATAACTAAGACTGATCTTTCTTTGCTGTGATCAGATTTGCTCTCCTTCCTCTAATTTGCACAGAGGAAGGTCATGTGCAGAAACAGGAACTTTTCTTGAAAGAAGGTTTACACTATGATCAATGAGGATCTTGCACCTTGTGCAGCACCCATTTCTTCCTACTGGGTCCTGCTAAACATAATCAAAAAGAGCGTGACAGTGAAGTGTCACAGCCATACACTATTGCATAGGAGGCATTAGCTGCCCTCCCTCTAGCATCATTAATGGCACTGGACCATTCATGTGAACACAGAGCCACTTGTTCCTTTGCTATGGCAGTTTTCATTATGCTTTCCTGAATTTGATCATCTGTCATGGCTAGCAGTTACAGACGGGATATTTCACCTGAAATCTGACAATCGATGTTGTCAGCTCCCAGCCAGGCTACTGGAAGATGCCCTATGGACAGAGAGAGACTCCTGTGGCCGAGGGGCATGGTGTAATCTAGTTCACATTAAGTACGTTCACAGTTCCCTGAGGAAAGGGGCAGCAAATATGCCAGATCACTCTAAAATCACTCCTAATGTGAAATGAGGCTAGAAAATAAGCTTAATTTACAAAAGGTGGAGAGGAGCTCTTAAATCAATCTAGAGACAAACAGGCTGGAAACACAATAAATGGCTCAATAACTATCTGGTACTTCATTGCAATTTCAGGCTTTTGTTTGTTCTTTTCAGTTAGCAGAGTTGAGCACTGAAGCACACGAACACAAATAATTTTGCCACAGCTGATTCTTAAACAAGTCACGTTCTCCCAGTATTGTCTTTCCAGGTAATTATTATTGATATATGGAGGACATGCAGGGGTAGTTCTGTTCTGTTGTACTATTCTCTTGGTGTGGTCCCAATAAGCCAGAAGGTCTAGTGGTTTATTCAATATAAAGAATGTGATTCTGTGCAGAAAGAACTTGCTTCTATCATTTAAACAGGAGGTAGAAGAGGGGTCTGCTCATTTGCTTCTGAGTTCTTTCACTTTTGGGAAGTATAGAAGCATTTCTGAAAGCTCTTAATCAGCTATTGCTCTGTGAATCCCTAGAAATATTTCAGCTAGCAAACGATGGCAGTCCACTGATTAGAACTCAGGTAAAGAAGAAGATTAAATTTGCGGTCTATATTTAATAGAAATTAAAACCTGCAAACAGTGCCACTCTGTGCAAATAGTGCTGCCTAGCTTTTCACCCACCTCTGGGGCGCTCAGCAGTGGCTTCGTTGGGATATTGCCTGTCAGGAGCTCTGCGGTTGCAGGGAGCTGTCGGTCGGGTGCCAGAGGTCACGCTGCAGGCTGGGCATGGCTCGCCTTCCCTGCTCCGTCACATGCAGGCTCTGTGCAGTGCAAGAGGGGTGTGCAGGAGGCTGTGCTGAGGCACAGGATGGGACTCTAAGGATCCTCACTGTGCTCTCTGATCACTGGCTTTTGGCTGCCCATCATCCCTGAACACAGACATAGGTGTTTTCTTTTAATGAGAGGTGACAGTGATCACTTCTTCAGATGGCTACTTAGTCCAGCTTGTGCAAGGCTGCCTTGGCCAGCCGTGATTAAGGAGAACAGTGTGCAGTCTTCTGCCTATTTTGTCTTTTAGAAGCAGCCAAAATAGTGTTTGGCACATGGTGCTAACTGCAGCAAACAAATCAATTGGATGATAAAAGCAACAACAGCAACTACTAGCTTCAGTCATTTATTTCCTGCAGAACTTAGACAGCTGAAATATTTGATCTTCTTCTATTGATGTGCTACGGCTTGCCTATTCTTGTTTTTCCTTCTCTCTGCATATCTTTAACTTTTATGACTAATTTGCCATTCCCCTTTATTTTCTTTCCTAAACACATTGCATGGTTTAATGTTTTCAGATGTTGCCGGGGAAACTGAATTTTGAACCTGGCTTGTCAAGCAAATCAAGGAACAAAAATTTCTGAAGTATTTCTATAAACTTGGATCAAAGATGATCACATACTTTTTAAGGGAGTGTTGGTAGCACATTTTTCTAAGATTACTCAGCACTTCCAGTGAAAACTTCCTGTATTGTAACTCCTGCTGTTAAGCATGATGTTTCCTTTAGGTGCTTTACTTGAAAGTCCTAGGAAACCTGACCCAGCTGCTTCCAAGCAGAGAGAGCAAAATATGTTTTAGACATATTCAACTAATTCTTGCAGCTGCTTCCTCTGTTTGTAGAGCAGTCACTGTGGTGCAACAAGGTGAAATTTTCCAGGTAAGGAACACTCTGGCAGCAGGGGTCTGCAGGGAGGAGAAGGACGTTTTTCTCTCCTGGAGTTTGGGCCCGCATTTGGGCTAGCACCTTTCCCAGGTGAAGCTGCAGCTATCCCTGTGTGTAGTTTCTTCCCTTCTGCTGCTCATCAGGCAAGCATCAGGCTCTGCTTGGGCTGGGCTACTGGAGTGTGCTGGGAGACACATTGTGTGGGCAGCCCTGAGCCCTCTCCTCCAACCTTCTGCTGCCCATGTGAGCACACAGCTTCTCTCTGCTTAGTGTGGTGACAAGCCACATTGTCTTAGCATTCAGGGAAACTCAAATGCAGATGCAGGAAGGCTCTGCTGGGGTGGGCATGCTAAACTGCCACTGAAGTTGGCTGCAGCCCATGTGATGTCTCAGGGTTGTTCCCAAGACTCTTCTGCAATGTGCAACTCCCCCTGAGGTCAGTGGATATTTTCAGTTTGTGGTTGAGCACCTGCACTCTGCCATTCTGGCTGCACAATGCTGTCCAGAAGTAGCAGGTTGTTCCCAGTTTGTAATGTTGCTATCTATAGAGCCTTCAACTCCTCTAACATTAAAAAGAAATTTTAAATCAGTGTTACCTTACACTTCATAGAGCTATCTCAGACAAAGGGTCCTAACATACCCTGAGACATACCTTTAAATAAAAACAGTGTGTACTGTTTTCTCAAGAACCTTCTTGGACTTTATGTCATTTATGTTACCTCCACAAGGAATTACTTTTCATCAAGACACTGTCTGTCAACGAAATCATTATGCACCCAGAACTTCATCCAGAGAGTGGAACCACTAAATTGTACAGGTATTGGATTTTTACTATTTGATAATGAAAAATGTTTCTGTAAACCTGGGAATAAGGGCAAAAAATATGCATGCAAAGACTGTCAATAACTTATGGTTTCATGTAAGGCAGCACTTTACCACTGCAATGAAAAACACTGTGGTACAGCTTTCACTGTCCTGATTACAGGATACACACAAAGCCTGACTGGCTTGCCAACATCCTGGAAAATCTAAAGAAAAGTGATGTGATACGACTTGTACTCTAGTCCTTCTCAGACTTCTTGAAGAGCTGTTGGAAGATCTCATTATACCTACTGTCAGAGAATGAAATATTATAGTTTTTGACTTAAACATTTTCATTAAGGACTTTTAAAACTGTATTACAAAAGCTGTAGAGAAGAGTACGAACCCTGAATGGGGCCCTGACTTAGGCCTTACACTGCTCACTGATGAAGATAAGAGAAAGTAACAACTCAGGGCTGGGGACATTCACAGAGCACAAGCTTAACACCTCCAGGGTGGAGACCACAGCCCCAGGGCTCTCAGCTGCCAGACTCGAACAGACTCTCGAAGAAAAGGGAGGGGGGAGGAAAGGATTTGGGTATCTTAAGAAAAGCCTCTGGTCAGAGGCACAGTGACTGCCCATCCTCCACTGTGCAGAGGAGCCCAGCTGAGGGGCCCTCACCCGGGGAGGGCAAAGCTTATCCACAGCAGAGGGGCTGACATGGCCCATTACAGGGGGCCCCTCAAAGGGGTCCCCAGAGCCTGCACCAGAGCACCAGAGAGGATGCAACAGACCCTCAGTGTTGCCAGGGACAGTGTGTCAAGCTAGCCCCTGCAAGGCAGACACCTGGGCGTTCCCACCTGGCCCAAAGCGTGTATTAATCCACGGGATTCTGTACTCTGTGGCATGTGGAGGCGTGTGGTGGCGTGGCCACGGTGGCAATGGGGGACTCTCACCACCAGAAGACCAGATGGAGGGGAGCAACGAGACGTCGTCGGGACCCTCGGATGGGTGATATGCTTCCACCTAACCCCTGTCACCTCTCCCTGTCCCCCCACCCCCCGCCATGCACTCTTCCTGTTTCTTTCTTTCCTTCTTTTCTTTTTCCTTCTCTTTGCCTCTCTACTATTAAATAAAATACATCAGTTTTCTGGCATCAGCATTTAATCTTGTTTGGTTTTAATCTCATTTCTGGGAATATTCTGAACCTTGTAAATTCTTTCCGGTTTATGCACAGAGACTCAGCTTTCTTTGCTTTTCTGGGTTTAAACCGGATCATAACACCTACCCTCTCCTAAACCAGGAAATTTACCTGAAAATGACAGATCAAAATATTTTTAAAACCCCCAACATTTTTATTTATGTTTGCAACCCAAGACTTTGTTACTGAAATGGTTTTTTTTTATTTTGTTTCTCTCACCTTTTTTTCAAGATGCAACATTAGGTCTGTATACGTGCATAACGTAACATATTTCAAGTGCTGGAGATCCAACTTACTTGTAAATTTCCCATTTTTGTTTAAAGTGGCTATACTGCTGCATTGCTAAGCTTCTCTACAGAAGAAAGAAAAGAAAAAAAAAAAAGGAAAGCAAACAAAAACTCCTTAAGGATTGTATCCTGGGCTGCATCACAAGAGGCATGACCAGCAGATCAAGGGAGGTGATTCTCTCCTTCTACTCTGCTCTTGTTAAACCCCACCTGGAGTATTGCGTCCAGCTGGGCTCCCTTGCACAACAAACACATTGACCTGTTAGAATTAGTCCCGAGGAGGGTCATGAAGATGATCCAAAGGCTGGAACACCTCTCTTGTGAAGACAGGCTGGGAGAGTTGGGGCTGATCAGCTCGAGGAGAGAAGCCTCTGGGGAGACCTTAGACCACCTTCCAGTACCAAAAGGGGGCTACAGGAAAGCCAGGGAGGGACTTTTTGCAAGGACATTTAGTGATAGGTTAAGAGGAAATGGCCTTAAACTGAAGGAGGATAGATCTATATTGGCTATTATGACGAAATTCTTTACTATAAGGGTGGTGAGACACGGATACAACATTTTGTCCAGAGCAGTTGTGGAATCCCCATCCCTGGAGGTGTTCAAGACCAGACTGGATGGGGCTCTGAGCAACCTGGTCTACCGGAATGTTCCCTGCCTATGGCAAGGGAGTTGGAACTAGATGATCTTTAAGGTCCCTTCCAACCCAGGTCATTCTACGATTCTATCAAATGGCCTGACTCACTTAATTTGGAAGAAACATTTTTGGAAATAATGTAACGCATTCTCACCTGTCTGATACCCTGATAAAACACTTCAGTTGCCGGAGGAGAGCAACACTGCTCCGTGGTGCTGAGGCCCCCCATGGGATCTTTCTCCTGTTTAGAACAAAAGGGATCCATTCGGTGTTTGTAGGAACAAGGGCTGCGGTGCAGGACCTGTGCAGAGGGTTGATGATGGGCAGTTAATCCTCAAGTGTGGTAACTGCTACGTCTCTCTAGCCAGACTTCTTAGGGTTTTTTGAGGAAGATAGATATTTAAATAAAGACTTTGATATACAAACAAGCTGTCAAAGGACAAGTTACCACGGTAAATTCTCTATGGTAACTATCTTCGTGTGCTTTTCAGTTACCAGGCCCTCTTCAAGAGATGAAAAATAAATTAATTTGCACCTTAATTGATAAGTAAGTAACTTTCAATTAATTGGCTCACATTTGCCATGAGGTACACAGGGGTGGATTGACTGGGAGACAAAGAGGAGAGTCGCAGAGGCGTTGAGCAGAGCAGCTGAGGCATCCCTCTGCCCTTCCCGCAGCAGCCGCTGCCCCTTCCTCCGCCGGAGCCCTGGCCCCTGGCAGCGGGACAGGGTCTGGTGGCAGGCGCACAGCTCCAGGCAGCCCCCAGACCCGCAGCACTCAGTCGCTCTGCCAAAGCCCTCGGCTCCCGGTAAGTTCCCCAGCAGCGAGCTGTGCTGCGGAACGGGCCCGTGCGCCGGGCAGGGAGAGCGAGGCACCGAGCGCTGAGCAGCGAGCGCCCGGCTCCGGCTGCGGCAGCCGCCGCTCCACGGCTGGCGGGAGGCAGCCAGAGGGAAGGGGTCGATAGTTCCTCTGAGATCACAACCCACCCAGAAAGTGTTTTTTTTAATGTTTTGTTTTGCTTTGGATTTTTTGGGTTTTTTTCCTGTTGTGGTGGTGCTGTTGTTTGTTTGTTTTGTTTTGTTGTTTGTTTTTTAGGTTGTTTTGTTTTGTTCGGTTTTCTTGTTTTGAGGTTTTTTTTTTGATTAACCAGTAAACAAGTCTCTTTTTTTTCCATCAGCGAGAAGGTTCTGCCGCTCCTGGGGTCCGTGCGCATCTGTCCCACTCCCAAACTCCTGCTGACACCTGCTGGCCTCCCGCTGGCGGGAAGCTCAGAATGTTGGGGGACGGCTGGGTGGGATAGAGGGCCAGGTCCCCTCTCCTTCTCCTCCTCTCCCTCTCCCTCTCCGCTCCGCTCCCCTCCCCCTCTCCTCTCCCTCTCCTCGCTGCTGCTGCCTTCTAGGCTCTGAGCTGCTGGTTGCTGAACCTTTAGAGATTTGTATTTTTAGAACAAATATTTATTTATTGGGCTAAGTCTACATTATGCCATGACCATGGCATAAAAAGTATATCTCTCCTCTGCACCTGGGACGGCTGTAAATATGATCCTTAGGTACTTCAGTATTTCTTCTAGGCTCTTCTGAAAGGGGGACAGGCCAAGCTGGTGACAATGGAGCAGAGATCCACTTGACACCAACTAACCACAGAATGAGGCATCCCACAACCTACCCAAGGAGACAAGAGTTTCAGCTGAGCAGAAGCTGTACAATGTATATTGACTATGTCTCAAAATATGCTTCAAAATGAAACAGCAGTGCTGGTAATTTGGCATCTTTCATGACAGGTTCAATTAATGAACCATTAATTGTTAGATCCACTTCAGAGTTTCTGACTTTACAGTGCAATGCTGGGTTCAAACAGATATCAGGCTGGAGAATCTAGTATTTATTTTCCAGCAAAGACCTAATTTTCTGTTCCTTTGGCTGAAATACACTCACTTGTTGAGTGTGCTAAAACAAATGTGAAATGTAAATAACTTTATACTTCTCTAAATGATGGTGCAGCCAGGGTAGTAGGACACACAGTCTAAAAGTTTGAGCATAGGGTTTCATGCTCTTATCTGCAAGTGAATGTCCTGTAATCTGAACTGAAATAAGTGGTTTTGGTTTTTTCCCCCCTTTTAGGTTGCAGTTTCAAACCTCAAAAACAGCAACATGCAGTACTGTTGATGTTTAACCCCAGCTAGCAGCCATGTATCACACAGCAGCTGACTCATTCCCCTACCAGCAGGGTCAGGAGACAGAATTGGAAGGGTAAGAGAAAACTCTTGAACTGAAATAAAGACAGCTTAATAGGGAAAGCAAAAGTTCCATACACAAACAAAACAAAACAAGGAATTTATTCACTCCTTCCCACAGGCAGGCAGGTGCTCAGCCATGCCCAGGAGAGCAGGGCCCCATCACATGTAGCTGTGACTTGGGAAGACAAACCCCATCACATCCCTCCCTCCTTTTTGCCCCCACTTTATATACTGAGCATGATGTCACATGGTCTGGAGTAACCCTTTTGTCACTTCGGGTCACCTGTCCTGGCTATGTCTCCTCCCGGTCTCCCATGCACCCCCAACTTCTTTGTCAGCATGGCAGGACAAAAGCAGAAAAGGCCTTGGTTCTGTGTAAACTCTGCTTAGAAAAAAAAAACCAAAACATCTCTGTGTTATCATCCCCCAAATCCAAATCATAGCCCCATGCCAGCAACTGTGAAAAAAATTAAATACCTCAGCCAAAACCAGCACAAATGCAAACCAGTTACTGCCACTTGCTGGAATTAGATAAATGGAGTACTGAGTGAAATAGTGCTGCTCCTCACAAACCTCCTCACAAACCATGCTGTTCTGGGTGAGATGCTGGTTTTGGAACGATTAATGACAAGAGTCTCAAGGCTGGTTTGGGTTATTACTGCGTTGCAGTATCACCTGCAGTGTCAGTGTGAAAGGGACACTTTTCACTGAGGAATAACTGAGCAGAAGGAAAGAAGAGCTGCCATCTTGTGTGGGGAACTGAAACTGCACTAAATGAGTCTACAGTTTTAAGACAATTAAAAATTTATTATACCTTTGGGAATTTACAAAGTAAAGACGGTTTCCCATTACTTCCATACTTTATATTAGTTGTCAACTAATAAATACGAATCACTTCAACCAGAAGTGCTGTTTTCTGGCTTCAGCAGTACTGCAAACTCATTGGGAGGATGCCGAGGCAGTGGGAGCAGTGACCCATCCATTCTCTCTACCAGCTGGCAGAGTATACCGGCCACAGAGCAGGACCTCCTACAGCCAGGAACACCAGCCCTGTACGCAGAAAATATCTTTTTGACCTTTTGTACACGAAATAGAGTAACCACGACCAAGCTTATGATGTGTTACACGGTGTTGTTGACTCAGATGGCAACAGGCATCTTTCTCCAAGCCTCTTGGTACATTCTTATAGGATCTCTATTCAGTGCTTTGTTTTTCTTGCTGGATGTGGATGCTTAGCACAAACAGGCAAAGAAGTGTCCTTGTCAATACTGGAAGCACAGTGATGTTATTCCAGCTTTTGTTTCCAATTCTCTCCAAACTCCTAAACCAAGAACAAGAGGACACAGTCTTAAGATGCACCAAGGGAAACTTAGATTGGATGTTAGCAAAGAGTTTTTTACTGAAGAGTGATAAAGTACTGGGATTGTCTGCCCGGGGAGGTGGTGGAGTCACCATCCCCGACTGTCCGCAAAAAAAGGTTGGATGTGGCACTCAGTACCATGGTTTAGTTGAGGTGGTGTTAGGGCTTGGGTTGGACTTAGTGATCTTGAAGGTCTCTTCCAACCTGGTAATGCTGTGTCTCTGTGTGGAGATCAAAGAGGGGACCTACATTAGCAGATTATGAGTAGACCCACATGAACAATATTGTATGCAAAACCCTCACCTGCTCTTCCTCTGACTGCCCTGGCAAGGAAAGTGCGATGCCCTGGAAACTACATGGGCAGGCTGGCACTGTCCAGCATCATGTCACCTGTCCTTGCCGGAGCTGCCTGGTCGCTCGCAGCGACAGGTCTGCGGCCGTCTGAGGACCTGAACAAAGCGGATCCAACCGCAAGGGGCAAAGCTCTCAAGGTGTAAGTTGGTCTGGAAGCGAAGGCGGAGGCGAGAAGGAAGGAGGGGGCTCCGGTGCAGTATCCAAGCCTTTATGGTCCTCAGCGGAACCAGGGACCTAAGATGCCAGAGAAGGGTTTGCATGGCTTTTTTAAAGGGGGGGTGGTATAAGGGGTGGTGACAATCAGGAGAGAGAAGGGGAGGGATCACTGGTGGGGTGACACACAACTAACCAATGGGGGGAATCAGGGGGAGGGGAGAAATTCAAAAGGACCAATGGGGCATCGAGGGGCGAAGAACTTTCTGGAAAGGGGAGGAGAAAGGGGTGGTGTACATACAGGATTGACAGCCGAGGCAGG
>VZTI01001825.1:800249-818749 GCA_013397865.1 Struthidea cinerea | reverse complement strand
ACCAAATACGGGGGGGGGAAACAACAAATCGGGTCTAACCAAGTGGGGGGGGGAGAAAAGGGCACCACAACAGTCATCCACAAAGTAATTGATCCCGTGTGAATCAATGGCTGCATTCCCTGTCTCTGTCAGTGAACAAATGTAGAGTGACACCTATAGAGGCTATCCCAGATGTCCTGCTGAGAGTTTATGAGATCCATACAGATCTTAGATGAGAGATGATCATCAGGATTAGCATTGATGAGAAAGAACTCCCCTTTTGTTTGGCTTAGGATCTTTCTAATACATCATACGGAAATGAAGCTGGAGTCTTTTCCAGCCACTAAGGCAGCAGCAAGAAGTATAAAAATCTCCTTACTTTAGCTTTTGCCTTTTGAAAATTACCAGTGGTAACCAAACTCAAGAACATGAGGACCCTGTGGTAAAACTGAGTGTATGCAAACACTTAGGTAGAAGAAAACAGTTCCCCAGGAGTGTAGGGCTGAACAGTAATGGAGTGCCTTTTCATGGTAAGTGGAGAGACAGAGGAGGGTAAGACTACCAAAACCACCAAATTCTTAACCAAGAAGTCTGGATTCAAAATGAGGGAGAATGTACATCAACATCTGCATTTTTTCCCAGATGGAGAACATTGCCTTCCAAACAAAAATAATACCTTAGCCAGGGCTCAGAACATGTTTACATGTTGGAAAGATGGGCTTTATTGGTGCAAGGCCTTCAAATAGTCAATTTTAACAAGAAGTAACCGTGTTTGGTACTGAGACACCTTACCCTTCTAATCAGCTGAGATACTGTTGTGAGAAAATCCATTTTGGCATTTGGGAGTAAGCCCACAAGTTTTATCACGACCTCACTGAAGCCCAGAATCGTGAGGTTACAACCCTGCAGCTGCTAACTAGGATACAGACTGAAAGAATGTGTCTTCGCCTACACCTGCATGTCAAGCACCCAAAGGATACTGAAAAGTTTAGATGTTCTCTCAAGCTTACTTTCATCTAAATGACTTTACCATTAGTATTAGTTCTATTCACTGCTATAAAGTTTCCATTTAGAACCAGACAGTGAAGGCCTCTTATGATTTCTGCACCATCCTATTAGCAATAGATCTAACAGAAACAGGATATCCTTGAGGGCTGTGAGCTACAGAAAAGTAACAGATAAACCACTAATACTTGATTCCTGTAGACAGGCTATACAGGGAGATCCTGAGAGAGCAGGTCAACTTCTTCATGGTGACAACTGTATGGAAAATCTACATGAACTGGTGGATGCTGAATTTTGAGAAACTGTGTTGACAAGGGTTATTTCTGTGGGCTTATTGTTAAGGAGATTAAGAGAGAAGCCTTTTTAATTCAATCACTGGTTAAATACAAAATTAAGTTGGGCTTCTAAATCAACTACCTCTTGTAAAATCTCAGTGTGTTTTTTAATTTGGAGTTTAAACACAAAAGTTAAGATCTTAGTCCTTATCTAACTGTGTCTGTGGCGTTGTATTTCCCACTGATTCACTTATTATATACCTTTCACATTGTTCCCCCCCCACTTTCCCCTGCCCCTAGTCCTGGTCACTCCCTCGGGTTCTCCCTATTGGTGCCTGTACCCCAACTTTGCCCATGATACTGCCCCTAGGCCCCCTGCTCCCTGGTCATGAGGTCTCTTGGCCTCAGGGAACCACCTGGACAAGATGCAACAATAAAAGTCCTCTGAGGCCCTCATGGAGAGACTCTTCTCGCCTCCTTTGCTGTTCACTGTGTTGCAGAGCCCAGCTAGCCGGAGCAGGAGCTCAGGGCTGTCCAAAAGGACTACGGGAGGACAGAATGGCTGCCCTGCCCTAAGCAGCCCAGCTGTGCTCTCCGGGAAAGCTGCAGCTTGCTAAAACAAACCTAGCACTGCAACATGTGTCTGTGTCAAGTTAATACTTTGTGTTAATGCAACTAAATAAGCAGTATGATCCCTTATTCTTGGGCTTGTGGAAACAATTCAGACTCTGTGGTCTTAAAGTGGAATTGGGGAGGAAACACAGGTGAGTTAGAAGGTCAGGATGTCTCAGCACCAAACTTGGTTGCTTCTTGTTAAAATTGACCTTTTTGAAGGCCTTACACCAAATAACAAGGGATGTGCTAGAATTTACTGAGTCATCTCACAATCAGCCCTTTGAGTTTTTCTTCATAGATCACTAAGAAAGACCAGAGAGGAGCCACTGACACAGTTTGTCTGGCCTTACTTTCATTGGTGGCCGTTTGGATTTTTTGCCCTTCCTTTCTAGTAACTGATAAGCAGAAGATCTTACCAGCTCTAGCTTCCTACACATGCCTTTTCCTGTAATCCTCTTGAGATCCAGCACTGTTTCACTACAAGCAGATAACTATCTTCAGTAAACCCTACATGTATTAATGAGAACAGTAGGCATCATCTACCTCTATGCTGTAAAACATGATCTACTATGATTAGTTGTTAAAAGGTAGAAAACAGTTGATTGGAAAAGGACTCAGGTTCTGTGCCTTAAAAAGGCTCCACACAAGCTTGGATAAAATCGATTTATTCTTTCTATTCAGAGCTTTCAGGCAACCAAATCTCCTTTCAGACACAGCTGTCCCTGATGTCTCTTCTCATCCCATCCATACCTTACAAAATGGTATCGACACAGCCTCTGGTGGAGGTGAAAGCCCTTTGCATTGTATGTCCTATTTAGATTATAATATTTGAGAACATGTAGCCATTTTGTGATTGCCTAACAATGTCTCAATGCCTCTCATTTTACACTGTGGAACTGTGCCAATTTATACCTAAAATTCTTACTAGTCATTTTGTACCTGGGCATGCACCTGGGATTCCATCTTATTCCCACTATTTTTCCTTATGTCCCTTTATTTCCAGTGATCACCCATCTATCTGGTATGCTGTTTTGATCTCCCTCTGGTGTTGCTTTCCAGCTACGTGTTATCAGCAAGTCTTACAAGCACGCCACTTTTTGTGACAAAATCTGTAATGAAACTCCTCCCAAAACCAAGCCTCACGGGGCTGCACTCTAGCTCCTTTTTCTTCTCTCAGCCTGATACTTCACCTTTCAACACTACCCACAGCTGTTTTCAGCCCTTCATAATGTTTTTATTGCTTCTATTTGTCATGGTTTATCACTTAATATGTCATGCAATAGACTATCATATTCACCTAAGTCCAGATAGATCAGATTGCCAGGAAAGTCAGCAGAGACAGACAGGCTTCAGGTGCCGATCTGGCTAGCTCGGTGTCCCGGCACCTAGCACTCTCTGCCTGCCCGAGCGGAGGCTGGATGGGACCGATCTCGGCACGGGAGGACGGGCGAATTCCCGGACGGGTTCGCCTCGACCCCCGGTAGCTGTAACGCACGAAAGAGGCAAGGAATAGGCGGAGGGGGTCTCCGTGGGGTGAAAGGGTTTATTGAGCGTGGTAGAAACCACGGAGCAATCTGCCAGCCACGTGGTGTGGGGGCCGTTTTGTACCCCGACAGCACCGGTGGGGAAAACACACAGTAGCCCGTAGAAACTGAAACAGGGGGTGTAACCAGGGCGGGGAGCAGGAATTATAGCCAATGGGGTAAGGAGTAGGTGGGGAGAAGGGAAGCCAATGGTGAGGCACGGATCACTGCTTTTGGGGTGTTCCCTGTACTTTCAGGGGTTCTTCAGCTGTAGGAGCCTCAAACCAGAGGACTTTATGGTCCCCTTGGTTCTGCTGATGATGGCTCACTGCAACACAGACACATGCTCGATTTGGGATAGTCTGTCCTTAATGAACTGATATGAATTAACCCCTCTAAGAGACACCTCTATTTACGTATTCAGCTTATCAAATGTTTTTTGGGCTAAGAGAGAATACAATCAGACACAAATGTGAAGGGAAGGAAATGAGATCTATAATTGTATGTACTGTTTTCTGCTTTTTAAGCATGTGTAATAGACTTTAGCTCTTTATCATCATTTGATAAATATATTAAGAAACCTTTCTAGAATGTGATTCCATTCCCTTGGTTTTATATGACTGAAGCTCACATCTCAGTTTCCTAATTTGAACATAGAGACAATATTACCCTGAGTGTGGTCATTAAAGAAATATTTCAGGCTGGAACATTAATACTGACTGAGTCGTTAAGAAATTTTCTTTACTGCCTCATCCTGATCTGTTTTTTGCAACCACAGAGAAGCTCTCAGCACACAGATAAACACAAACCTGAAATACATCTGTGCATTATCCCACTTGCCTGTGCTTAGGCTTATACGCATGAATCAAGGAACGCTCTAATTGCAATCCTAACCACATACCACAAACATCCATGCTTTCAAATGTGAAGTATGTGTAATCAAGTTCCAGCTATTTAAATTCAGTTCTAGAAGCAGATGTAGCCAGGCTGTCTTAGTTTGTAGAAGGCCAGTAACCAATCAAGATAACTTCACTTACTTGTCTCAAAAAGGTAAAGGAAATTCACTCACCTAAATGTATCTTTTTGTGAAGTTTCCTCTTTGGATCAGAGAAGCTTAGACGGCTGGAACAACTTACAGTTATAAACTCTATCCTGAACTTCTTTTACTTGTTGTAATCTGTGACAGGTGTTAAATGATTTCAAGGTGGCTTTGACTTCATATTACCTGCTACTTGGAAAAAAAAAGGTAGGATTAAAAAAACCCCAGCGAAGTTTGCTGTACTGCAGAAACCACTAAACAGAAATACATGTAAACAGAAAATCTCAACAAAACATGATGGAATAAAAGTTAGTATATAATAGTTAAAGTAGCAAATATTAAAATAAAGACTGAGACAAGGTAGAAGGATCAAGAAATACCTGTCCAATTGCTAGGACAGTGATAATATATGGGGCAGTAATTTTTTGGCCAATCTTTCAGAGTAGTGTTAACATTGCAATTTCCATCTTTCCCTTGCAATTTTTTTTTTTTCCAGAACTAAGTTCTGAATGTGCTTTAAAAAGCATTTGATTTGTAAAATTTGTTGTTGGGAAAAGGGGCAGGTACCTCAGTAGGACAATTTTATCACTGTTAAAAGTCACCCAAGTTCCTGATTGTAGTGGAACGACAGCTGATGGAGTTCACTTCCCTAAGATTAATTTGTGTATCCATATCAAGTAGTGACTTACTGAAGAGTTACCTTGTATTTACTTGTCGGGAAGAGAAATCTTTCATTCTAAATCCAGTTTAATTATCTCCTTGAGATTCTGGGTTCTGCATAAGTAAATAAATACAGTCACACTATGCTGCATCTTGCACTATATCAAGATATTCCTTAGGCAATTTGGTGAGACATTTATTAAGAATAAGCCTTATAATAACAATCGAAATAGAAAGTTTCCCTTTGGTGAGTTTGATATTCTGCTTTCAAGTACTTATTTAAGATGAGATCTATGAAATCTTCAGTATGTATTAAGGTCACTAAATCATGCAGGCTTTATTTTCAAAGAACATGAACATTTATGATATTCTTAACCAGCTTAGTTGGTAGAGGCTCAGCAATTCCAAGTGCTCTTTCCATTTAGTCCCTGATATGCACTACTACAACAAAGCAAATTACTGTGTTTCCTTACAACAGGGGAGCTCAGATATGTGCTGAGTGTTCCAGTTAGAGACAGTGATGTCCAATCACTAAGTTGCTGGTGAGATAAAATGGAAAGATGAAACCTCTTTGCATTTCTATTTGTTTTATTTATGTCTTTATACACAGAGTGTAGGCTGATGTTGCATAGGGATCTCTGGAAAGGCTTGCCACACTTTCTGAAAAACTACGAATGCTACCTTTGTGAGCTCGTAATATTTCTGTGATGTAAATCAAGATTATTCATTTCTACTCCAGATTGTATTATCTAACTCCTACCAAGCCTGGGATTTGACTATATGCCCTTGTTTGGCAGCAAAAAGTTCTGTTCTTAGGCTACAGAGCTGGCTCTTTTTAAGCATAGTTTTGAAAATGCAAATGCAGTGAACCATGTTTCCCATGGAATTAAAATAACATGCAATCCTAATTTATTGTGTTCAGTGATTAAACAAATAATTTCTTCCTTACGTATTCAAATTGCCATCCATCAGCTCTTTCAAGATTGAATCTATAGTACCCTTCCAAATAGCTGCAGAAAAGTCTTTCATTAATTATCACACACAGTGTTATTACTGCATGTACACTTCTGGCTGCAAAAATATTTCTTTGTGTTTCTTTGTAGTAACTTATTGCTTCTATCTTGGCATAAAATCTACTCACTTGAGCCTCATGAGTCCAATGAGCACTGCCACCATACACAGAGCTCTGTACACACACAAAATCACAGAATCACAGAATCACAGAATAAGCTGAGTTGTAAGAGACCCACAAAGGTCATCGAGTCCAACTTCTGGCCCTGCACAGCACCATCCCCAAATGTCACACCATGTGCCCGAGAGCACTGTCCAAACACTTCTTGAACTCTGTCAGGCTTGGTGCTGTGACCACTTCCCTGGGGAGCCTGTTCCAGTGCCCAACCACCCTCTGGGTGAAGAATATTTTCCTGATATCCAACCTAAACCTCCCCTGACACAGCTTCAGGCCATTCCCACGGGTCCTGTCATGAATCACCACAAAGAAAGGATCAGTGTCTGCCCCTCCTCTTCCCCTCAGGAGGAAGCTGTAGTCTGCAATGAGGTCTCTCCTCAGTTTCCTCTTCTCCAGGCTGAACAGATGGAGTGACCTCAGCCACTCCTCATACGGCTTCCTCTCAAAGCCCTTCACCATCTTTGTTGCCCTTCTTTGTGCACTCTCTAAGAGCTTAATACTTTTTTTATGTTGTGGTGCCCAAAACTGCCTCCAGGACTTGAGGTGCACCCCAGTGCAGAGCAGAGTGGGACAATCCCCTCCCTTGCCTGGCTGGCGATGCTGTGCCTGATGCCCCTCAGGATACGGTTGGCCCCCCTGGCTGCCAGGGCACTGCTGATTCACATCCAACTTTCCATTGTCCAGGCCCCCCGGTCTCTTTCCACAGCACTGCTTTGCAGCATCTCATTCCCCAGTCTGGGATTGCTGCATCCCAGGTGCAGAATCCAGCACTGTCCCTTGTTGAACTTCAGGTGGCTGGTGATTGCCCAGTCCTTTGGTTTGTCAAGGTCTCTCTGCAGGGCCTCCCTGCCTTCGAGGGAGTCAGCAGCTCCTCCCAGTATTATATTATCTGCAAACTTACTCAGTATCCCTTCCAGTTCTGCCTCCCAGTCATTTATGAAGATGTTTAAGAGAGCTGGGCTGAGGATGGAGCCCTGCAGAACCCCACTAGTGACAGGTTGCCAGCCTGATGTCACTCCATTCACTGTAACCCTTTGTGACTGACCCATGAGCCAGTTGCTCGCCCATCACATGATGTGTTTATCCAGCTGTGTGCTGGACATTATTTTCAGAAGGATCTTATGAGAGACAGTACTGAAATCCACAAAGATTACATCAGCTGGCTTCCCTTGATCAATAAGTGGTTACCTTGTCATAAAAGGAAATCAGGTTTTACAAGCAGGACTTTCCTCTCACGAAGCTGTGCTGGTTGTGACCAATGACTGCATCATCTTTCAGGTGTCTTTCAATGCCTCCTCCATAACTTTACCAGACACTGAAGTGAGACTAACAGACCTGTATTTTCTGGGGTCCTTCTTGCTCTTCTTTAAAATCAGGAGATCATTCACCAGCTTTCAGTCAGCTGGGAACAAGAATAGAGAAGATAGCAACCCCTTGAGTGGAGCATTTATCTCATTTAATAAAAGGAACAGTGGCCATAGCTGGTGGGTAGAGTAAGAAATGTTTCCTCCCAGACTTGAAGCTGATGTGCAAACTGCTCTGGGCTGATGGAGAACTCCGATCATAGAACTTTAGAATCACAGAATGGTTTGAGTTGACATAGCTGAAGATGGAATATTTTTTGTTCTTCTAATTCATTGTGAAATGCTTTCAAAATTCTCAGTGCAAAGCAACATTACATTTCACTACGCTGACAATTTGCACATTATTCATCTGAGTTACAGAGTCTTTCATTGTACTTTTTCTAACTCTTCTTCACAGTTGAGCCTTTTTTCACATTTTGGGCTTTGTGGGTATGTTTCTGACAGATGAGTAACATCTCTTTTCTTTCAGAAATCACTTGAATCTACAGTAGAATGGGGTACACCCAGATTAAGGAGAACATAATTTCATTCTGCTGTAAATTTACAGCTAAGCGTCTATGCTATGTTGGTAGAATTGGCTGTCTGTAAAGCTTTACAATGTGGTGCATTTTGTCTAGGTTTCCCTACTTATTTATGATCTTAATTTTTACTTATCTCCATTTCTGGCTGCACCTTGTTTGGCAAAAAGGCAATTCTAGGTTAATTAATATCTTTGATAATCATAAGGAAATGTTAGAAATCATTCTTAATTACATGGACTACAGAAGGACTACAAAAAAATGGAAAGTGTTTTGAACCTGTGGTCCTCATGGGCACTCTTGAAGCTTTGATTCCTGAAAATTCTGGTGAAATGGTAATTTCTGTCTAGAAATTGTATTTGGGTGCTTTTCATTTTTTTCCCCATGACAAGAAAGAGAGGGATAATTTGAGGAGCTCAGTGCTGCTCCTTGCTAAAAAAATAACAAAAAAAGTGTGAGAGCTGCATAAGGAAACAGTTTGGAACACAAAGTGCTGATCTTTCAAGAGGGGCACCATTTAGGATTATTAAAAGTAGGTTATTAAAAGTTAAAAAAAAAAATGGAACAGGGCAAGTCTTGGCTTGCCAATAGACTTTTCTGGGATTGCCAGAAGGCTGAAATTGGCCGAGTTTCTCTGGTCTGTTTGGAGAATAGCAGATGTGGGAGCTTCTAGAAAAGGAAACTTATGTTTCTTAGGGCTTGAGGCCATGGGGATTGTTTACATAGATTGGTAAATTTATTTTGAAGGAAGGACACACTAAAAACAGGATTTGAAAATAAATTCTTCCTTTCTTCTTTCTTCAAATACACATGAGAAGGAAGTGAAGAGCTTCGAAGCTAGGATTTGGTGCCATACCCACACCTATCTGACTCCTCTGAGTTCATCCCTCCCTCAGGGGACAGGCCTTGTGCCTTTGCCTCCCACGCTGCAAGCTCATGGTTCTCTACTCTTACACGAGGGTGAGGGCTGTGGTATTTTTGTGTATGAACTTTGTTCATCCAGAAGGTCAACCAGATTACTCTTGCTAATGGTTTTCTGTAAGAGTGTTTATATTAGTTTAGGGGAATGAGGAGTCATTTTAAAGAAAGTGCAGTTTACTCTTACTACAACATATAATGACAAAGTGGGGTTTCTTTTAAAATCTAGAATTATAAATGAGTACAGGAATGCCTACCTGACTGGAGCTTTTCCCTTCTCTGGGCTGGATGCCAGTTAATTATACAGTTGCTTCTGAAGCTTACTCTGCATTTTTATAGCTAAAAGAAGACTTTTATTTCCAGGTCTTAGCCGAGACATATGAACTAGTTTAGTAATACTCAGAAAACAAATGTTGCTACCAAAGTAGCAACACTAAATGCATTACTTTGATGTTTTTTTCCAAAAACCTACTATCTGGTTGTGTCTTTTCCTCCATTCCTACTTGCATTTCCTCCCAGTCCTTCTACTGAATTAATGTAGCCTGTACCTATAGTGAACTGCCTAACAGACAGTTCACAGCACACTGATGTATTGCTCTGGGGAAGCTAAAATCTGTCACAGGGGGAGGTGAACTGGAACTGATTTAAATTCCCATTCAATTTCTCAAGAATGCAAGAAAAAGAAAAACAAGGGGAGGTAGGGTGGTAAAGGGACTAAGACTTTAAATAGTATTCTTGACATTTTGAAATAATGATCATTGGCACTAATGCCTAAAAGCTTATAAGCCACTTCCTTGTGTGGATTAAAGAAGTGGAAAGGCCAGCTCCCTCTTAGGCAGAGTACTTTATAGTGCTATCTTGGTTTTATGGATTAAGGCGGATTTCAATAGACTTACATTTACTAACAAGTCTACGACCACCAGTGCCACTCATGTCCCTCCCAGTGTACACTGATCACCTGTGAGGGAGAGGAAACACATCTTTCTACTTGTAAGGTGGACCCAGCACTTGCAACTAGAAATATCACTTTTACTGGGCTCTTACCTACTAATATCAATTACCATAATGTGGCTTAGAAACAGGGAGTAGTGGCAGTATGAAGCAAGGTTAGTCCGGAGTTCTTGGCAATGCAGAGGAACAGATATGAACAGATTTGCTTCCTTCAGCCCTCTCTCCTCCTTTGCTCTGGCTTTTAAGACACACTTTTCTATCCTGTAAGATGTGTCTGCCTTTTGTGAATTTTGAAAAAGCTTTCAATACCTCTGGAATACTACCATTATGGAAGAATGACATCTTTTCTTCAGATCAAACTACTCTGCCAATCAGGATGTACTTCCAGTGTCAGCCAGGCTGTCTTCCCTCCTAGCAGGCTGCTGTGCAAACACTGGCAGAAACACAGTCAGCCCCCAGCTTAGCAAGGACAGAAAGCTCCATTCACAACATGAAATTTCTCACCATGTGTAGGAGAGCTGTAAAGACATGGGAACGGATCTGACAGGGGAGAGACAGACATCTTTAAAGTGAGAAAATAGCTTATCTGTGACAGAAGGTGATAACTCTGTAAGAAATTATTAACTGTTTTGGGGATTGGGTCCTGAATTGTAAAAGTTAGTCTCTGAAGAGCCTGTGGAGATGTTTGGCAGGGGACTGCCCTGTCTGGGAAAGTGGCCTGCCATCTCCTCAAAAGGAAGGCGGTGGGTACTCAGTGGACAGCAGGCTGATGGGGCTGTGCTCCCAAGGGGAGGCTGCAAACAGCTTTCATGGTGCTGAGGTTTGTATGATCACGTGTTGTGAGCCCAGGTACAGAGCCCAGTGTTGTTCCCGAATATCTGATACTGGGGCTGGTAAACCAAGGTGGCAATCACTGAAAAGAATGAGGTTCCATAGTAGCCATGGCAGACACTCTGGTTTAGGAAACCCTTTCCTCCAGCCTCCTCGTTCCCATCCTCAGTCACAACTCCCATTCCGTGTCCCAGTTCCCTCTCCCTTCATTTATGCTGCTAAAATTGCTGTTGATCAAGATATAAATCTGACCTCTGTACCAGGATGTCTCCTTTTTTAAGTTCTCTGGTCAGCTTTTCCACTTGCCAAATGCACTTACAGCCTGTTTGCACAAGCTAACTCATTGTAAAAAATGATCTGATTTATATTATTTTCCTCCTCTCTTCACTCCCAGCTGTTAGTTCTGTACCTGCCTGAAATTCTTGCTCCTTACTTTATGCCTGCTATAAAAACCAACTCATTATCAATCTGGATCATAAAATGGTCAAACAAATGTTATAGCCTGCTGGCATCATAGGAGTGGAAAAGCAGGAATGACCATTAAGGAAGCCTAGAGACTGGAATGATTAAATCTGTACCCAACACAACAGCTTGTGTGACTGCAGTCTGAGAAATAACATAGTCACACCTGAAATGCAAAAAATTTTTTGTAAGAGTGTGTAACAGAAGGTGATGCAAGAAATTAGCTGGTCTAGCAGAGACAGATCTTCACACTGTGAGCAGAAGGAACCAGCAAAAGGGGAGTAACAGGATTTGTTTTTCTAAGCTGTAATGAAAAAACAGATTGGTTTTCCTCTGTTCTACTTCAAATTTGTCACAAAGGTTTTGCTGTGAGGTTTGTAAAAGAATTCCATAAGCCTTAATGAGTGAGGTAGTCAGGAACATCTCTCAGATGTGGACGAAATTCTTGTGACCCAGAGCTGAAAAAGAAGAAATTACCAGAAATGAATAGATTTCCCTCTCAAGCATAAGATGAAGAGTTTATCATTCACTTATCAGTGAAATATGAAGTATCGAATTTTCTGACTAGAAATCCGTCGTGGATGCGGACTGTGCTTGCAATGCATGTTTATAGTTTCAGTTATGCTGTGGTTTAAGGTTGTTGTGTCCATGTTGGGAAAGACTCAGTCAATTTGTATGAAAGTTATTCACCAGCTTTGACGTATAAGAAATCGTTCTCCTGGAATTTACTGCATTTTTAATATAATACTTTAGAACACGGAAGTTTTTGGTCACTCTGATGTTTAAAAATCAATAGATGGGGTGTGAAAATCATGTCTCTGCAATTGTAGGTTTTTTGGTGGGTGAACAAAGAGATGGGACTTCCTTTCATTTACCTGCAGAGACTTTGATTTATGAAGCATATTGTTTCATATTTCATGATGGACCTTTGACAATTCATTTCATTGTGTTAGCATGTGACTTTAAAAGGAGCACTTGCCTTTAAACAACTTGGCATGTTAAAAATAAATTTATCTGGAAAAGCTGGGGGGATTTGGAAAATCAGGAGTCTATTGCTTAAAGGTCAGCAAGAACAAACTTACTTAGTTCTGCTTTCTAAAATGGCTTTCTTAAAGACATAGTTATAGGAGGCCTAAAATAATACTCTCAAATAAAGAAGATGTTCCTTCTCTTCTTCCACTTGGCTTTGGTCAGTAACAATGTAGAGTAGAGCTTCAGTTTTTTGATCTTCTGATGTTTGGAAAAGTTGCTCACTGGCCATGGCCATTATGATGTTTTGATTTTACATATAACTTTTGGTAAACTCCATATTGATAGGCTCTTTTGTGCCACTGTTCAATGAAAATAATTTGAGTTTGGTTTGATTATTTTTCTGCAGGTTCAAAAGTTTTTATGGTCTTTTTTTGATCCATAGTATATCTTTACAATGCAGACAGATGGGTGGATGAATGAGGGAAAGAAATCCTCTGTCAGCATCTTCTTGTATTGAGTTTTGTCTCCCATATGCTGGTAATGGCACAGCTGAAGCCATAGCGTTAGAAGAAACTGGATACTCCATATCCTGTCTGAGAAAGTGCACCCTGATCCTGCTACTCAGGAGGAATCCCATCATCTTTAAGGGAAAGTATCCATGTTTCTATACATTCAGTGTACATACATACATTTCTATACATTCAGTGACCATGTTTCAGAACTTAGATATGAAAGCATAAATAAATTGTTTTTCTACTCTGAGCATCACTGGAAATCTCAGCAAGCATCAGCACAACAAAACCCCAAGTCTCTTGACCCAAAAGAGCAGTTAGACTTACACATCTTTTATTCTTGGTGGCTACTGCTTGTGACTTGGAATTGGGCTGGATGCCCTGTGGTGCACTTTCACAAGGGAGAGAGCACTGTCTCTTTTCTCTTGACATTGGGTTAGTGGATGAGTTCAGCTGAGGAGGTTGGGCAATCACCCAAATCGGAGCAGAGATATAAATATCAGCAAAGCATTCTCATGGGACATCCACAGAATTTAAAACTGGCTTCCTTGATTGGTCTCAGAGCCTGACAGAGCTTGGCAGACCTATCTATTTTCTCAGGCATTAAATGAGCATGGCTTGGATTATCTCCTTAAATATTTTATTTCTTTTTGGTGAAGTATAGAAATTGGGGAGTGACTTAAAAAAAAGAAAAGAAAAGAAAATGGAAAGTTTGCATCCTGAATCCATATTTATCATAGAAGAAAGGGATAGGAAAGATCTCAAAAGGTCACCTACACCATTTTCCTATCCCCAGGCAGGATTAATGAGACATAAAGTGGAGTTCCCACGCTGTGGTGCACTGCTGATACATGAATCCTTTAAAAGTGAATGCAGAAGTGCTGCATAGAGTTACAGCATTCTGGGGCAAATCTTCAGCACACAGGAAATACTATTTTCAGGAGATCATTTGGAATAGGCTTGCTGAGCCTTCAGCCAAGGGAGGGAGGCCTGACTGAGGCTGTTCAGCCTCGAAGGATAGTGAGAGCAGCTTAGTGCTGGATGCAGCAGGATGAGTGCCTGTCTCCTGTTGTTCAGCTGGGCTTTCTGCCTGTGACAGCTTTCCTGGCTTGCCTCTCCTAGCTAGAGCTGTAGCTACAGTCTGTGAGTTTCTCATCCACTCTGGCTAAAATGGTCCATGTCCATTCTCTGGCACTGAATCCTGGAGTGAATTAGCCCTCACTCTCGTTATTGTACTCTGCCAGCCCTCACATGTAAGTGGTCATTTGCAGGACAGCTGCCTATTGACAGCGACAGTGGCCCATTCAGTCTCCAAAAACAGGCACAGGAGAGAGAAAAGCAGATTGTTTGGGAAGCCAAAACATGTTCAGAGACCATTTTAATAACTTAATAGAAAAGGTAACTGAGTCCCTGGGCCTGGGTACATTCCCTGTTGCAACTGAGTTTAATCCAATAGATTTAGTCCTCACTCTATAGATGCAGTTCCTCCCTCTGCCTCCTTGAAGACTTCCTTCATGTGTGATCTCTCTGCATGCAGTCATCTTTTTATCCTGGCAAAGCAACAGCTGTCCCTGCTTGTGGCTTTTTACTTGAGGAGTAGAACTTTCTCCAGGAGTTTTACACAATCTGGTCTATGCCTTTTTGTCCAGTTTGCCTTAAGGCTCAGAAGACCTGTGCTACAAAAAGATTTGTGGAAGCAGTTTTTGCAGATGGTGTAATTGAGTGCTGGTCACTTGAATGCTGATAACTTCCTGCTGTGATCTTTAATCTGTTCATAGTGCCTGCTTTGGGAACTCCCCTAGTCCTATAATCTGCATTTCCCTCAAGGTTTCTAGGGCAAGGACAACATAGGTGAAGTAAAAAAGCATGTTTTTTGGGACACAGGGGTTGCCTTTGTTAGTCAAGTGAAGAGGACAGAGCAGCAATTGAGAAAGACAGATTTTGAGGGGTGGGGTGTGGAATGAGGTCTCCATCTGATGAAAGGATGTAGGAGGTGACAGGGTAATAGCAAGTGAAGTGGCTAGACAGCAATTCATGTCACCCATTTAGAAGGACAGCCAGGAAAGCAGTCTGTGCAGTACTGGAGATAACACAGAGCTGCTACACCATCAGGGTGCTGATGGCCAGTGTTGATGCAACAGTGAAATATTGGCTTTTGTGTGAAGAAGCAGGCTGTGTTATCAGACTGCACAGGATGGCATTATGACAGATCCCTTACTAAAATAAAGAAGCTGACCAAAAAAGGCCTTTTGAAAAGTTGGTGTGCTGTGCCTGAAAACCTTACCTCTTCTCAGGAAAATAAGGTATCTTGTGGACATTCAAACCCTTTTGTACCTGATGAAAGAGGCAGATGAGGGACAAGAGACATTTCCAAGACCTTGACTTGGCCTGACAGAGGCAAATATTTCCCTTGGAAAAAAACCTGAAGGCTGGTAGCTTTCATCCCTGTGAAGAGATTATTCTCAGGGAATCAATTTTTAAGGCATACTATACCATGCTGATACCTTAGTGTGATTTTAAGATTCAAGATGTAAACCTTAGCTTTTGGCAGGGACTATCTCAGTGAGCATGTTGTGAAGAAATCCAGGGTAGCTGTGCCCATGACTGATGTCACTGTCATGTCTTTTCTTCCATGGTGCAGCGCTGCGTTTCCATATCTGTTGCAGGAGTAGGAAGAACTGTGCCAAGAGATGTGGCTCGATGGCCTGTTGGATACTTTTCCTGTGAGACACAAAACTAACAGAAGAAGAGCTGACTAGCACTTGACTGACATTGGTGTCCTTCTGTCTTACAAGGACTTTTTTTCGCTGGCCCTTTCTATAGTTGGATATCGTGATTTGCTAGAGCGTTTTGGCGACCTGGTCTCCCCTTTAGTGTAACATGGTGGTGTTCAGAAGACGAGTTATCTTCCAAGAACTGCAGTGTGTCTGCTACTAGAAAACACTGTAATTAATGGATGCTGAAATGTTAACATTGAAATGGAATATATAATAACTCCCCATGCTGAACTTCTGAACCACAGCAGATTGCCTCAGGTTTTATGATGTCCTCAAGGTAGTAAAGTATTTGTGGGCATATAAACAGAAGTTCTTTCCTAAACCTCACATCAACAGATTTAGAGGAAGAAATCTGCATTTAAAATATTACAATTTTTGAGTGTAAAGGTAGAACATCTATGAGCTTGTGCATGGTCCTTTTGACACTGTCACCAATTCAGCTGCTCAGAAATGGCATCGCAATTCTCATATTGGCCCACTTCCTGCTTTGCTTCTCTTATATCACTATATGACCTGCACAGAGCTGTCACTTTCTAGATTCTCAGGCAAATAAATAATGAATATGGCTTCATTTAACAATTGGGACTTTGCATCTGCAAGTTAGCTGTTTTTCAGTACCTTCAGAAGAGTTGTGTGCTGACTGTAAACCTTGAGGGGGAGGAATAGCTGTTTTATATACATGTCTGGAATGTGAGCATGTGGTAGGGGATGTGTAGGGGATACAACATCACAAAGTCACCCCAAGACATACAGATAAATATTATAACATAGAAAGTGCTGTTATACTAAAATCTGACCCCGACTTTAATGATGGTGGTGTAATCCATCTATCCCAGGTTGCTGTTAGGGAAGAATGCATTTAAATGTATGGCTAAAATTTCATTACTAAAACAACTTTCTGAAGTTTGGTGTGGGACTGTGCAATATATTTTTGGAGCAACTAAGAATATCACCAACACACCACTGAATCTACCTTTTTGTCCAGACACAAGGAAAATGTTTTTAATATTTTTGTCTTTCACATAGATTGGTTGTATTTCAACAAGTAATGTTAGGAAAGCAAATTGAAAATTGGTTATTCTAGAAAGGAAAGTGAATAATTACAAGAAGAAAGTTAATAAACAACTAAATTATGGCTGTAAACCTCTATGATGAGCTTCATATCAAATAACACTACCACGTTGCCTTTTTAAAAATATGTTCCGCAGTGTTTCAGGGAAAATTGCAAAATACACCACCTGAACCTCGTTGATTAGAATCTTTAACTACCAACTGAAAATTAATTTGTATTTTTCTTCTAGGTCTAGGAATACTCAAATGGGAATACCATATTATTTGTATTTCAAAAGTTCTCTATTGCAGAAGTCTGAGCAGACTACAAGAGTCTACCAAGGGCTTCTCCTCAGTGCTTCCTCTCCCTTCCTCCACTAGTTATCCCTTTGGTCACTCTTCATCAAGTTCAGTCATGGTAGAGACAGGAAAAAGGGACCTTGGCATTGGTCAGTGATTTAAAGAAATGCAGTCACAGGAAGTAGATGCCTGTATTCCACAAAGGGCTCCCAGCCTAAACCCCACATCCTTCAATCCTTCAGCCTCACATGGGAAACTGTTTCACCTGTGTGGAGCCACTTGAACACATTGGCACATGTGAAGAAAAAGAAATCAATGGTCTGGAAAACATTTTCTCTGCTGGAAAATGTGTAATAAGATGCTGCCAATTGCTCAGCTGCGTAAGCACTGGGAGCACAGTCATGAACGTCTGCTGAAAGCACACAAACCTTTTTTGTGCTCGTTGCTTGGCACTCGTGCAGCTGAGCTGCTGCAGAAATCTGGGTATGAGATGTCAGAGGAGAGAACAGGACTGATCTACTTGGTGCTATGAATACAACCTTTGCCTCCTGATTATAAGTCTTTGGGTTACTATTAGGTTTGGATTCCTTCTGACCACTAAAAACCCAACAAACTAGGATTTTAGTGAAAATTTCATTATGAGGGAACTTTCACCTCTATACACATGGTCTTGTGTGTTAAGTGTAAATCAGAGTTGAACAGGCAAACCCTGAGCCACAGATCAAAAATATGATTTTTGTGGATGTTTCTTCATTTATTCCTGTTTTTTTGGGACTGAGGCTCATTATATGCTTAAGTACTAGGAAGGTATGGCTGAGAATCTTGAATTAAGAAATTGCTTTGTCCCCTGTCCCAACTGAGGGAGCTGTAAACAGTGGTGACTGAAGTGAAATGTGACCAGACAGTTTGGGAATTGGAGAATATGTAAACTAAACACTTCATGATGACAGCTGGACATACCTTCCAGCAAAGTTATGCTACAGATGAGCCAGGCTATACTGGTAGATAGATGATTTCTGCCACTGAGGATATATGAAAGCCACAGGATTATTCCAGGTGGAAATGCTCCAAGCTCATCCATAACTCTCTCACAAAATATTTTTATGCAAACATTGAGTATGATATACTGTATACATTTAAACATGCATCTTCTTATAGGCCAGTTTGGCCTGCTCGGTTTCTCAGCACCCCTGGGTTCACTAGGAAATGTTTGCCTGCATTTCCTTGAAGATCTGATTGTTGCTGCCTTAATGACATCTTCATAGACTCAGAAGAAACATGTTCATTTTATGTGTGGGAAATTGAATTTTCAGCTAGATTTACCCATATTCTTTTCATGTTGGGCAGACCTTCCATTTTTCTCACTAGTTTGGTCTTTGAAAGCTAGTAAAAAGGAAAAAAATTGTGAAAAACTTACCTATTGGTTACCTCACAGCTGTGATATCGGAGTAGTGTATAACTGTATAACATAAATTGCTTTGGAGGCAAGAGTATTTAATTTTCTTTTTTTTTTTTTTTTTTTTTTTTGCCAAAATTTTCAAACCTAAAAGTTATAGCGTA
>VZTI01001825.1:671865-799702 GCA_013397865.1 Struthidea cinerea | reverse complement strand
GAGATAGGCTGATGTCACTTGCCTCTGAAAAAGGCGGGAAGGCTCCTCATTAAAATTCTGCGTTGCCATGGAGGCAAGTTACAGGGGTGACAGTTAAGGGCTATTTTTAGCAGGTGGCAGTTAGGAAACCCAGTGGAGCTGTCTCAAAACCCCCAACTCAGAGAAACTAAGGATTTAAGTACAGAACATATAAAATCACATAAATAAGTTAAATTAATACATGGAACACCACTAACAATAAACAACATGAACTTTTAGGGAATAAGGCTATCTCTAGGGGTGTCCGGGTTCGACTGCTGGCGACGAGATAGCCTTTGGGAGTGAGGGCTGCTTCTGGGAGTGTCCGGGATCGACTGGCCTTGACGAAGCAGCCCTTTTTAACTTAAACTTAGTCAACAATATTAAACAGTTTTTTTTTTTTAACATTTAACTTTAACTAATTAACATGGAACAATTAAGTAATTAACTGGATTAAACGAGTCACAGATGGGATAACTGATCAGCAAAAGACCAACACGATTTTTCATATATAACACAAAGCAAACTCTGAGTGACTTTTAGCTGGGAAATTTCATAGCACTTAGATTCTACCCTCCTGCTGTTCTGACATAGATCACAGCACAGTGAGTAATGGAAACTCAGCAGCATCCAACTTGCAGATGAGCTTTCAGGTCTACCTATATCCCCAAGGACAGCTCTATAACCAGGCCTTAAAGCCTCCAGTAGTGGACTCTCCCAAGCCTCCCTCCAGGCAAGCTATTCTGATATTTGATTATTTAATTTTTTGGAGCAATTTCCTTAATCTTCTTTCCTTCATCTTTTTTTTTTTTTTTTTTTTTTTTTTTTTTTGGTGGGCATAGCTAATAGCAACGTCTCCAATGAAATAATTCTTTCTCTTGTATCAATGATCTGCATACTGGAAGACTACTGTGTTCTACTCTCTCTCTTCCACCCTCCTCTTCCTTAAGCTTCACAATCCTATTTCTTTCATCCCTTCCTCAGAGAAGACTTTTTCAAGATGTTGCCACTTCCTTCCAGAGTCTCTCCAGGCGTTATACATTTTTCAGGAAGGAACAATGTGGTATTGTCTTGTGATGTTTATCTTGCTGTTCACCAAAACACACATAATTGTTTTGGTAGAACTGTTAGATAAAATTTTGGTCTGTTTTCCCCATTATTTCTGCCTAAATTGAAATGTTGTGATGACAAATCACAATTACCTACATGCTAAATACAATTTCCAGTATTTTTCAATTTTCAATACAGAGTGATATATATACAATTTTCAGTATAAAGTACACCTCCAAGTACTTTGTTCTTACACAACCTCTGAGATTGTTGACAATGACATTTTTCTGTGCAATTGTGGAAAAAATTCCTTAGAGATAAAGAAAATAAGTAAACACGAGTATAAAGGTTTGATTTGATGATGGTCTTTTCCAACCTTACTGTTTCTATGTTCGTAAGATTCTTTATTTCAGTAGGATTTTGAACACTGTTAGGGAGGAATCTTAGTTGACTGTTACTCATCTGCTACTAATCAGAATGACTTTCCCAAAGTCACACAGCAAGCATTTTGATGTAACTAATGTGGTACAGAAATGGAGATTGCATTCTGACCAACAGGGAAAAATAATGAAGTCCTGGAACAACTAAAATACTCACCCCAGAAACATTTAAAATGTGATACAGTAAAGTATTTCTAAAAATCAATTTTTCATGGACAAACCACAGTAAGTTTTCTTCTTCTATACTACTTAATGTATAAAAGACATATTTAAAAAATTAATTTCTAGTATTTTTTAAAGGGGAAAAAAAAAGACTGAAAGAAGTGTGTATCAGACCATATATCTGTAACACAGTTCTGCAGGAAGCAGTTTTACATTCCATGGATGATCTAAGGTGAATAAATTTCAGCAAGTATAGTGCTTCTGGCTGGTAAGAGGATGTGTAATTGAGCTCTTTCACTTGTAGAGTGAGCCCCAGTCTGAAGGAATGTAAAAATTGCATCTGAGCTTTCAAGAAACAAGTTGCACACAGGGGACTTGCTGTGAAGGAGCTGTTGAAATGTAAGGTGCTAAGACTTATATAACAAGGTAACCACATACATTGAGCCTTTAGTATGATTGATTGTGCTTTTGGTTTTTTGGGGTTTTTTGGTGGTTTTACTTTTCTCTTTTTTTCCCCTTTGCAGTGGTGATGTATTTTGCTTTGTTTTCTGACACATGCCTGCAGACAAATTGTAGGGGGCAGGAAAGAGACAACTTGAGCTGCTGACTGCTTCAGTGAGACAGAGGGTGTGAGGAACATCTCATATTTCATCAAACCTCCAGTGGTCAAATGGAGAGACTGAGGAGAGCAAGTAAGAGTCAGGCCTGGGTAAGCAGTACCATTAGTCAGTGAAAATTATGAGTCAAGTGCTAAGCAGTACTTTTTCTGTAGAGCTACCCCACGAAATAATTTTCTCAAAGCCAGACCAGGTGTATGAGAGTTGTGTTTGGTTAAGATTGATTATACATGTGTTAATCAAGGACACAGAAAAGCTTCACATCAGATTGATGTACCCTAGCAAGCCAGCTTACTCAGTGAAGTCAAAAAGCTGTGATAATTCCCTGAATGCCATGTTTTCACTGCATCTTTTGTGTTTTCCTGGTGCTCTTTTGCCACACAGCCATAGAAAAGTTATACCCAGTGCCATAGTCAAAGAAACATTAATAAATTAAATGAATCCACTTCTTTTGTTGACACTCTAGAGTTTACATTTTTCTTTCTCTTAAGATGGTGGACAAAAAGAAGTAAATTTATCCCTTTTTAAATTTTAAACTACTTATATACATATATATATTTCTCACTATATCTGTCAGTTATTCCTTGCTTCCACTTGTTTGTGTCTTTTGCAGGGTGAGGAGAAGTTGACCTCAGTGCTGGAAATTTTCTTTCCACAGTTGTGTCAGGACATGAAGAAGCTAATTTCTTTCTCTGACCCCAGCCATACACAGAAATAACAGATGTCTCAATGTGCTGAGATCAGACACTAAGGGGCATTGGGGAGGACAGATGTTGCATCAACAGAGCTTTCCTTCTTCTGAATTAATCTGAAGGGTTGTTTTCTGACCTTTTTCTTCCTAATTTAATCAAATTATATTGAACTAGTTCTCCTGATATCAAGTCTAATTATTTGCATTTATTTAGGGACTAATCCAGAAAAACACAGATTTAGCTATAAATGTATACATATTTTTTCCACAGGAAATTTCTCTGAGGAAACATCATGTAATTTAATCAGAAAATGAGCCTCTCTGTAGAATAAAGTGGGGCCAAATAATCTCCTTTAGATAGATGCACTTAAATGATATATTTAAAAACATGTAGAATCAATATGGAATCAAAATATGGTGTTAATTTTGATAGAGTAAATGGACCCAAGGATCACAAAGGTGTTAACCTGATCAAGTCATTGTAAAGCAGTCACGAGTAGCTCAAAATTTGAGTACAGAGACCCTGAATCACCATGGCTAAATCCCATGACAAATACACACACACACACACACAAAGTTTAGATTAGGAGGTAAAAACGCAACCAACCAAAACCAAACATGTGGGGTTTTGAAGCTGAAAGGTTAGGAAACAGCCTGATTGTGCAAAGTTCATCTATTTGGGAGTTTCCTGAGTCTTTTTTTGTCAGAGATACTGGTCAGGGCCTCTTAATCTGGATTAATCTTAATTCTTAGTAGAGAAGAGTAAACTGTTTCTGCTGAAGATTTTTACAAATTACTCTGAGGCAGAGGGTTGATTTTAGTCTTTTGCTCACTTTGATAAAAAGTACAGAGAAGAGGAGGGAGGAGAGGTTTGGTAGTAGGAGGTGAGGTAGTTGGAGTTTACTCCCAGTCCTGGGATCCAAAGCAGCTGTTTTTTTGTGGTGGATGGTCAGAGCCACTGGGACAACCTCAGCTGTTAGACTGGCAGGTCTGTCTCAGTCCCACAGCTGAGGCTGCAACCTGGCATGTCCAGCTGGGGTCCCACTGCCTCTCTTGGGATGAGCTTCTGGGGCTGCTCTAGAGAGTGAGTGCAGAGCCATGGAAGCAAAATAAAAATGAGGGAGAGAAAAAGACTGGGATGGGAGGGGTGGTAGTATGTGGTATAGGTTGTTGTAAAGAGGATTGGAAGGAAGATAGTGCCAATGCAGTGGCATGTTGTTGGAGAGGGGAGGCTGGAGTATGATCCCCAGTCTCTCCTGAGGTGGATGTTCCTGAGGTGCTGTGGTCCCACACATGGTGGTGTGTTGATCAAGAATATTGCTGTCTGCCATTTCTGGGGATGGACTAGCTGTGCACGCTCTGCAGGACTTAGATAGGACACTAACTTTCAGAGTGTAGCATGAAACATTTTGATCAACTCTTAAATTCAGAAGCAGGACCAAGGGCTTTTTTCAGAAAAGTATGGTTCTCTTGAGTGGGTTTTGCTCTTAAAATCTGCCTTATGGTATGAGTTGAATAAATACTTTTCAAAATCATAGTTGAGAATAGTATTAATTAATTGAGAAGTAGTAATTAACATTGGAAAGTCTGTTACCTGCATGCTCCACTGCTCTATGAAGATTCAGATGCAGAAAAGCTCAATTATACCCAAACACCATGTTGAATCCTTGCTGAGCAGGAGGATGTGGTTCACATTTCACTTCCCAGTTCTGATTGTTTTGTTACCAGGTTCAGCTTCGTTCTCACTCAACTCCAGGATGAGATCTGTGTGCTTGTCATTTTCCTATGTACATTGGTTTCCTTTCAAAAACAACCTGGGGTTGTGGACAGGGAGGAATCTGTGGTATGCTCTGATATCTTCCCTGACAGAGTGTTCCGAGGACCAGGGGTGTGGGTGCACCCATTCTGCATCCTTGCCATAGCCAAGGTCTCTGCATGGAGAGCAGCACCGATATTACTATGAAGATTTTGGCAGCATCTCCAGGGATGTCAAAAGTGGAGTTTCTATAGTGCTATAGGAAGTATCTATAAAAAAGAGACAAGAACTCAACAACCTGTGATTGTACAAGACCCTCTTTATCTCCATTTTTCCCAATGGTGATCTAAGGGAACGTTATAATAATTAATTTAAATGGTATTGTTCATGATAATAAAATTATACAACTTTTCTGTCTGCTTTCTATAAACATTACAATAGAGATTCTGAGGGGAAGCTGAAATGTAAACAGTACTTTTTTACATAAACATTCACTAAGAGTCTTGCTCTTTTTTCCTAAAGACTCCACACCAGCACTTGATTGCAAACCTAAATTAAATTGTTTGAAGACTGGGTTTAACATTTTTCAGTACAGATAAACAACATATTTCAAAGTAAACACTGTTACATGACATGCACAACCTTAGAAATATACCATTTTAATTATTACTGATGACATTGCTTGTTTATCCTTGGTATAACATCATTAATTGAAGTGAAATTACCTTTGATTTTACAAATGTAAATGGGCAAATTTAAATTCTTACTTTCTAATATGTAAACAACTAAATTTCATATGTCTCTTATGAACACAGGAGGTGTTATTAAATGCCATTACTGACTTCATGTCTGGTTCATGAACAAACTGAAAATTTTGCTTATGTGCAAAGTGAGAAGGTAGTTTGGATCTCTCTCTCTCTGAAATGATTCATTCTCTCAGACAAGAAATCTCTCTCAGTTTAGTTGTTGCCTTAATCTGAGCTGCAGTTCTTCTGACTGAGAAGACACTTGTGTATTCTTCATGTCCTGGAGTGTGCAGCACTCTAATGATGTAAATGACTCTCACTGCTACGTCTGGAAGAAATGGTATCAACCACATACCATGTCTTGGGCCTCTCTCCTCCTGCTCCTCTCTCCTAAAGTGGTTTTTCATGACAAGTGTTGCAAAACAGAAGCCAGTGGGAAACGTGCTGCTGAGCAAAGTAACTCTGTGAAGCAGAAAGTTAGAACCAGAGAACAAAAGGTTAGTTTTCTTGTAGAAAAGATAACAGCTTGAACCTCTCTCCCTCTTCTCTCCCCACATTAGAAAAGGGTGCACTAGTGAGGTTAGGTCAGCACACACATGTTTTAAATTAGTGGTTTATAAACAAGGAAGTGACAATTATTCGTTATGATTATTTGTCAAATAATCACATCTGTACCTAATTACCATGTATGTGACAGTGTTTGCATTTCTCAGTAAGCTGAATTCAGTGAGAATAGCTTAGATGGTAAATTGTGAGCCTGCATTTAATGGGTACAGATATTTTAACACAGTATACATTGTGTTAAAAGTTATAAATAAAAGTGCCATATAGCTCTAATCAGTCTCACTCCTTATCTTTCACTTGCAAAGTTTACAAAACACAGCAATAAATCTTACATACTCTCTGTGATGTGGGTTTCTCTCATTCTTAAAGTCTTCTTATCAGATAAATTTTAGTCTTATTGTTTTATTACCAAATAATGTTCTCTCTTTGTTAATACAGACATAGCCTCACTATACTCTGGCCAGGCTAACATTTTCAATATTCATCTTATTTATTTATATTTCTGTTTTCTATCTTTGCATGTAGTTCATTCCTTTAGAAACACAGGCTTTCACCAATGGTTTAATTTTCAAGGTCAGCTTATTTTAAATGTCATAAACTCAGGTTTGAAATACCAAACCAAAAAACCTTTCAATGCTCATTTGAATAGAGACTTCTCTTTGACATTCTTGTCCTTCAGAAATTCTTAACTCAGATTCCATCCAAAAGTGTATTTGGGGAGAGGGAAATTGTAAGTATGTCTTTACATGAGTGTTTGTTTGCCCCAGAGGTGTTCGTGCTGTCATCTCTTAAAGTGCTTGAGTTTAGGAGTCACTCAGGGTCCAGGAAAACATAACACATGTTTGAATTATTCCAAGGCTTTGGACTGGATTCTTGGAGTATGTGTGATGTTGTCTTGCCTGCTCTGAAAGAATGCTTTCCCAGCTGTGTCAGGGGTTTTAACACCCCGTTATGTCATTCTTCTATGTCTTATAGGGAGCAGAGTAAGATGTGTATCACCATCCTGTTTGTGGTCAAAGAGCATGTCTGTGACAAATATAGACAGATAGGGAGATGGGGTGGGAATCCCTGGCTGGAGGAGTCCCTCTGTGGTTTACACTTCTCTTACAGTGCTGTGTTTCTGTGTGTGGTCACGCTTTGGCAGAGTCACACTGCCTTACATGGTGGGAAGTTTGGGGTGTTCTTTTTCAGCCCATCCACATACCTTTGCCTGCTTGTAGGATCTTGAAATGAACTCATTCAAGGGACAACAGTTTGGCCTCTTTTTCTTAGACCCCACTGTCTAAACTCTCTCTAGCCCAGGGCTGTGAGCTGTGGCCAAGTGGGCAGCAGTACATCACAGCAGTTTTGCCCCCCAGCAGGCCCCTGTGCACAAGGCTTCTGCACAATTTCTTTTTGGGATAGGCCATGAGACACAGGCCTCAAAATAAAACATGGGGTAACATAGCAGTGGGAATAGCTACAGGAGGAAAAAAAAGGTTTAGCACAATTCATTGTGTATTTGTGGAATTAGCAACCAACCACAGAGAGGTGTGATGTTACACAACTGTAACAGCATTACTTGCGTCACATATTTCCCTGATTGTTTTTAGGTAAGCTGAGGCACCAAGGATGATCCCACTTACTCCAGTGTTCAAGGGAACAAAATTAGCATTTATTCTTTTTCAACACAGGGTCAAGTTCTAGTTTAATTCTTTCTTTGGCTTCTCAATTACCACATTTCTGGCGGTACTATGCCAGCCTCAAAATTAAAGTTGGAAAATCCTAACCTGGCAGTTGCCACCTAGCTGCTCAGCAAAGTAAATTCAAACTGCCTAAGGCTGAAACGAACCTAAAACACTCTTTTCCAGTTTCCTGAGGATGTGCTTTCATGAGTAGGTTGTTGCTTTTAGTCTATCATTTCTCTTTGTGTTTCTTTGTGCACACATTGCAATGAAAGAAGGTGAGCTTTGCATTACACTCAGCTCTGCCCAAGGGAGCTGGGATCTTAGGCATACCTATTGGACTGTTTTCCTGTGGCAATTTAGATTTAAATTAAGTATCTTCCACCAGGATTTAGACATGGTTCCCAGTGCAAAGCACTTCATGGTCTTGCTTAAGGAACTCCACATTATGGTCCCGAAGGGTGTTGTCGAATAATTTTGGTACATGTCAAGAGGTCATATGAATCCTGAGACTTGTATGCATGAATTCATTCCTAGTTTGAGCTTAAATGGAAATTATGTGATACGAATACATTCACAGCTCAGCAGAAACAGAAATTCCTTTTCAGAGAGGACAAACTGATGTATAAGGTGGAAAAGTTTCACACTAAGAGCAATGGGGAGGGGTGAAATTGGTATTGTAGTGTTAATCAGATCTCTTCACAAGATTTTCATGACTCTAATATTTAAAATTAAGACCTCTAATCTGTTAGAGAGAAGGAAAAACACATTGCCTACTCTTGTTTCTTTGAATACATACACAGAATACAGTCCCTTAGGTGGCAGCTAGGGTTAATCAGTCAGGCAACACTGACTGACACCTGAAGACAGAACTACATAGGGAAGGTAAAACAACATTATTATGGTGGAATTCAATCTGAGCAGCTGCTTCTACTGTCTTGTTGACTATATTTAAATGTCACAATTTTTGGAAATGATAGAAGCATTTTATTCAATAAATGAATTACAGCAAATATGTGAAATTCTACTACTTCCCATCTTGACACGTACAAAAGAATTAATCACAAAGTCAAAATTTGTTAGATACATAGACTTAAAATACTGTGAATGAATTAAAACAAATTGCTTCATATAAGTAAATATATAATGTCATAAGAGACTAATTTCTCAAAGGTGAAATTTATATAAGTCAAATAATCCAAAAGAAAATTTAAACAGAAAATTATGATTCATATCTGAAAATGCTGAAGGAAACTTTACTGAATTCCTCAGAAACCAAAGTCTGGAAAAAAATTCCAAAAAAATCCAAATTATAAACATAACAAACTGGTCTAGAGAAAAAATGGAATAATCTAAATTTAATTTTATAGCAATGGCTATAAATGACGAGATAGGAATTGGAGACAATGATTTTTAGTGAAACCTGAATGTCTTTGTGATACCTGAATTGAAAAATAAAGCATATTTTTCAAACGAAATGGAAAAAATGAAAGGAAAATTATTAGCCTGACAAAGTAAAGTAGAACTCTAAAGAATTTTCATTCAGTGTTAGAAACAAGGAAAATTATAGTACTAATATTGGATTGAATAATAATGCAGAAAATTTGAAAGTCTTATTTCAATTATTATTTTTCTTTAGGATAAAAAAAGAGGATTCCATTACATAATGTTACACATGTGCTTTCTACTGCAATCTTAGCCACATGTCATAAGGTAATTACTAAATTTTAGGTATTTTTAAATTACTGGCCCTGATAAACTGTGTCCAAGAGATTTAAAAACTATGTCTTGGGAGCTGTCTCATTTATTTTTAGTAAACCAGGGAACACTGAAAAAAATCCAAACTAAGCTAATGTCAAGCCAAAATTGAGATCTGAAAAAATTTGAATAATTCATAGACCTGTCATCGTAACTTTGATAAATGATGGTATGGTAATCAATTATAAAGAATTAAGAGGGAGTCAGTAAAATTAACAATAGTCAGCATGGGCTTGTAGAACTAGTCATACTAACATTGCATAATCCCTTTGGTCCATAGACAGAATATTAATGACATAGTATATTGAATGTGCTATTAAATACTTGAATTATTATACTGTTGTGGTTTCATTTAGGAAGTCTGAGCATTACAAATTATACATTTTAAATGGATTAAACCCTGAGTGTATGCGAATGTAAATTGGGGTATATTACGGGCATAGAAGAGGAACTTGTGTTAAAATGCATTTTTTTGAAGGTTTTGTGGTCCCGGGCTTAAAAAATTATCATAAATGAAGAAACATAAAGTCACCACTTATTTTAGTTACATATAATTCCATGTTTAGGTGAGAGATAAAGCTGCTGACTCATCACCCTGCAGATGAGACACAACCTACGGGATGAAAATCAATTCACGGCAAAATGAGAAATTTTTACTCACTGGAATTAAAAAAGTAGGTCATAATTACAATAATAGTGATGACTTTTTGGACTAGCAAAGACTAAATTGGCTTAATCGTGGTGGATAAGCACAGTCAGTTCACTGTAAGTTTTTGAAGATTTTCCTTGACCAAAGATGTTAATACAATCTTTGCCTTTTATATAAAGTTAAATATTAAGAAAGAGTAGGTACATGATGTGCAATTTAGTATTTCATGCCTCTGCAGTTCTCAAAGATATCCAGATTTAGTATATGCAATTTATGTAATTTAAGAAAAACATTGAAATATAACATGAAGTTCCAAAAAAAATTCAGAGTAATTAATTGTTCTAAAATTATACTTTATAACTAAGGATTGATAAATATCAATTTATCAATTTTATCCCTGTTTATCAAGGAGAAGATTACAGGCTGATTGAGCACTGTTTCTATGTATTCTATAAGAAGAGCTCTATTTCACAGGTGGATAGCTGTAGTGTAACAGAAAAATATAAAATCAAAAGGATGGAAGTCATTAGTAGAAAAATTCACTTCAAAATAAAATGAGTAATATGAAAAACTGAGTATTTATAAGTATGTATGAGAACAATATGCTAATGTAATGTGATGTACGCAAGTAATATAGTAGTGATATGTAAATAATGTGATAAAAGAAAAGTTGAGGAATAATGGGAAATTCTTAAAGTTTATAAAAACCTCTCCATCTCTGGAAATTTTAAAATCATACTTTTTCACCAGCAAGTTTCCATTACAATACGCCTTCATGAAGACAGACGGCTGTGGCCCATTCTTCACAGGCATGGTAGCCTGTGTTTGCAGCTCTGACTTGGTGAAGGCATGGCCTTGCTCAAGCTAACCAAATCAGAAAAGCAGTTGTCTTCTCTCCTCTCATGGCAGAACTAGACTTTCTGGCTGAATGTTACTGATGCTCATTAACAAAGCTATGAGGCTCCTCAGTGGTAACACACAACTCTAAAATGCCTGCTAGGATTCTTGTTTAAATACATTCTTATTCCTTATGAGTTGAACTTCAACTGCAACTTCTCTAAGGTGAAAAATTTCCAATTTTTAACTGTGTTATAATTTTAATTACAAAATCTCCATAAATATAAGGCCTTAAAACTGAAATAGTATATTATGCAACCTTGTTTTCTTCATGTTTATGTGACCTTGCCCTGTGGCTACGGTCTGAGCGTATTTGCTCTACACACAGTTTCTGATGTGTCCTAGATTTTTCCTCTGTGTGCCATATATTTGGTCTGATGACACAAAGGGCGTAAGATATAATTTCTGAAAGACCTCTTAAGTGTTTTAAAACTTTCACTTTGGTACAGTGGTTGTCATTACAAAATGGTACCTAATATATCACTCACTCCCTATTCTTCCAACAGAAAATATCTATGTATTTATTGGCAGATGGCAAATTGTTAATTGCTCCCAATAGCACTTACTTCATGTAATGCAATGTTAGGGCCAAAATTTGCCCTTAGATCAACTTGTCTTCTGTGGTTTGGAGCCTGTAGTTGGCTTCTAACACTAACAGACTCTTTCAAAGTTAAATTCCATGCCTGCCTTTGGAGCTCTCTTTTAATCTTGGCAGATAAATGTTGTGCTCTGTCTTGGTACATGTGTGCACCAGTCATTTCAGGAATCATAAGTAAACAAGATCCTAACTTCAATAATTCAGTTCTGGAAGGTAAGTGGGATTAAGACATTTTCAAGAGACAGAGATCCAGAATGACCTATTTTGAAGGAGAGTTCAGTTAAAACCTCAAAAACTCAGCAAAAAAAAAGACAACTAAGAAGATTTATTACTAGAGATAAAGTAAAAGCAGAAGTAATGAGAAGGTGGTGAGTACTTACTAGGCTTCATATTAGAATAATAAAGAAATGTAATCAAGAATCAAGTTTAAGAACAAACTGAAGACAAGCTGTTCACAGCTGCCTATTTAGTCTGTGTAGCTCATTGCCATGAGGTGTGCAGGATGCCAGAAGTATAAATGGTTCAAAAAGGTATTAGGTACAATCATGAGTAAGTTCATGGAGTGTTATGAAATGTGAATGAAAGGTTGCAACCTCTGGCTCAGGGTTTCCCTAAATCACAGATTGCCAGCATCTGGAAGGATTTGCCATGGGGACTATCATGTTGTACTCATTCAATTTTTATTCCTTTTCTCTGAAACAACTGCTACTGGCAGTGTCAGAGACAGGATCTTGGACTAGAAGAACCTTTAGTCCAACCCACCACAGCCGTGCTTACAGGAGCTCAAGCGGGGCTTCTATTCTAAGAAACAGGGCTTTTTCTAAAAAAACAGTTCCCAGACTGTACTTACTTTATTGCACCTGAGACATCCCATGCTAAACAGTCAAAGATCACTTACTCTTTCAAGACACCTAAAAAAAGGTCAAGAGTAGTTCAAAGTAAGAGCCTTATCTCAGACTTATTTTCCTTCTATCAATTCTGATTAAATCATTAATGGTTCTTCTAAAGTAAAAGTTTTTGTAATATTATATCACATGAAGTCTGTCTTCATGTTGGATTTGTGTTGTCACTATTGATTTATGTGCTTTTAAAATATTAGTTTAAAATTTTCTGGAATGTTGATCAAGTCTTTAATGAAGCTTGAAATGTGTTCTTTCAATGTTTTTCAATCAAATTTAAATCACTTAATGATTTAATAATTTTATCCATCATGAAATCATAACATTTACTTTAGGAGTTGTCCTGACTAGGTGCACTTCTGTATTTTAGGTGGAAAAAGTACAGCTCAATACTTTAGACATTTAAAGGTAATTTTTTTTAAGTCACAAGTTCCAAAATTAATTACTTAGTCTCAAAATAAAACTAAGTGCCCTTTAAAGGCACTTGCTTTCATTTCTGTAGGTACAGGTTTGCAGCATATTCCCATTCACGAAAATGAAACACTTTATTTCTCCATAATGCAGCACATACTTTTCCAGTGAAACTGACTCATGTAGTTAACAATCTCTCTTCAGTACTCCACGGGGTAGCAAATGTGTGCACACATGCACACACTTAGAGGACAGTATATACATTACTTCTGGCTATAAATAAAACTAACAAAAAAGGTTCAACTAAGCACAAAAGAAAACAAAGAAAATAGAAGTGATATGGATGACAAGATGTTAATGCCCAGGATTTCCTGGAACAATAGAGGGCAGTTTCCACATAAGAGTGGGGCAAACAAAATCAGCTATAGATTTGGGGCTGAGATGCAGCTAATTTTCTCCACGGCAGCTCTCACAGTGTTGTGCTTTGCATTGGTAATGAGGAAGGCGTTTGGGTGGTGCTGAGCAGTGCTGACACAGCACCAAGGCCCTCTCCCCAACATCCCCACCTCACCAGCAGGCTGGGGGTGGGCAAAATCTTTAGGATATTCTCAGCAACAGAAGTTGGAAAAAGGAGAAGGAAGTGGGAACACTCCTTATTTACAACTCATCTTCCTGAGCAACCTCTGTGTATACCGAAGCTTCCCAGGAATGGGTTGGACATGGCTTGCTGATGGGAAGCAGAGAATAAAATCTTTTGTTTCCCTCTGCTTCTGTGTGTGTGACCTGTACTTTTGCTTTATTACAATTCCATAATCTGGACCCACCAGATTTTTCCACCTTACTTTTTCCTCATCCTGTCCTGCTTAGAAGGAGCTTGAAGGGCAGCTCAGTGGGCACCTGACATCCAGCCAAGGTCAACTCACCACAAAGTCACTCTGATAAAAGATTTGACAGATTTCCACATTGCATCTTAAGCCACACTACCACTAGTGAAAAGGAACAGAAAAATTGTCCTGCCTCTGCTTAGAAGCCCGTACTGGGGAATAAATTTTACTTCACATTCTGGCTAAAATTGTTCTTTTTAAACACAGACAATGGGAAATATCCTTCTATTTCAATAGATCTCATGCTTCTATCCCATTTGGCCTAAATTGCTACATTTAGAAAATACTATTATCTTTTTTTTTAATTCTTCTTGGCCTAATCACAGGCCTCAAAGTGTGAGTATCAGCTGTTTATGTCTGCAAAGCAACTTGGGAAAGGTGCGAATTATGCTTTTGCTTATCTCCTACCACAATGAAACAAAAGACTCTTCCCCCCTCCATGTTCCTTGTACTAGCAAAAAACATGGACAACTCTCCAAGCTTCGGTAACAGCAAACTTCTTATTGTATAAACTTTTTCCTCACAATTTAAATGGGTTGGAAGGAGGAAAGAAAAAAAGATTGAATGCCAGATAATTTTATGAAGAACAATATACTTTATGCCTGACTTAGACAAAACCAAGGATGAGAAAATAGCCCAAAAGAGAAAAATGAGAAAGTCAAAGGTGCTATGCTTGTGTGTGTCAGCTGTAGGAAAATGTTAACAAACTTGCTGTGTATTTTTTTATCAATTAGCTGGTGTCTCTCTTATTCAGCTACACAGAAATTGGTAAAAGCTTACCAGCCTATTATCTGGCTGCCACTTCTGTTGCCTTTCTTATCCTTGAAGTTACCATGTGTATTAGTTTGTCTTGAAAGTTTGCTAGAAAATCATTAACATGCCCATCTGTAGAATGAAACAAGGCTGAAGCACAGGTACCAGCAAGGGAAACGGAATTCAAACACCATCTTCACTGTCAAAGTTAAGCATTTTTCTCTAGTTCTATGTCCATGTGAGATTTCAGCCCTCAAAAACAACCAAACAGGGAAAATATAGAGACCGTGCACTTACCTGGACAAAATGCCACCATCTCCATTACCTTCAACTTGCCTACATTTAAGACTGCTTAGGTCTTTAATTTTAAAACATTTATCTTTCATTTGTTTCCCATCCTGATCCCGTTAGTTTGGGAGGGAGTGCCATATTAAAACATCTGGGATTCATCAAATGTGTTCTTTTTAACACAGGTTCAGTGTGATCAATCCCAGATGCTCAACAACTAAGGTTACATATAAACTATTCATAGGTTTTGGCCAAAATCAGATTCATCTCCCCATACCTTAAAAGCAGAAGTTCTTTAAATTGATATGAATTAGATTTAAATAATTTATTCAAAACCAAACCCAAAACAAAACCAAAAAGAAAGAAAGGAAGGAAAGAAGCAAAAATTGCAAATGAACCTCATCTAAAATATATTTGAGTTAGACAGCTTAATTTATGTGTCACTTTAGGCTGGATTTTCAGTGTTATCAGTCATTAAAGACTTCAGTAAGACTTCTTGTCATAAGTTCCTTCTTTCAGTCACTTATATTTTGAGCCACCAGGACAGCTAATTCAAACTGAAATCTTTCAAGGAGATCTGGACCAGTTCAGTTCAACTCTTCCTGAGAAGTAAGGCTGGGGGGGACTGAGATAACAGTTTTCCCATGAGAAAAATATCCTAGAGTACAGTTGTTAAAAATTCTCTCAAACCAAATGCAGTGAAATAGGACGTTGAGGTTAGGTGGAGAAGAGAGGGGATACAAGGAACCCTGCAAGTCCTTTTGCCATTGCTGTGAAGTTTTAGCCTGGCTTTAAGATACTCAGTTATTACTGCTTGGGGAGCATTTTCAATCTCCCCCTTATTGTATGCATGCTTGGCACTGCCCAAGAAGTGTCAGTGTCACGTGTTGGCTGGTGCTAATGAACACAGAACTGTAGCGGGAATGTTCCAATTTCCAGGCATTTTAGTAGACATTTGATTGAGTTTAGTTTATTTCTGGGATAAAGCTGCTATTTGCATAAATGTAGGACACTTAATGTATATCTGGTGTAGTTTCTACTTCCCTGCTTAAAATCAGACCTGGTTTATTAAGGATATTCTGAGCTGAAGAAAGCACCAAAAGAAAAAAAAATAGCTATCTTATCCGAAGTAGATTTCTTCTCTTCATCAACGCAACAGTTTTAAAAGCTATTATTGAGTGAATTTCCAAGGTCAGAATTAAAAAAAAGCATTCCCTTAATCCAAAGGTAGTTCTGATTTTATAATGGTATCAGTGTCTCATTTCTGTTTTTGTTAAACCTGCCACTGATTCAACAGCCAATATCACCATTTTCTCAATTGGAAAAAGGTATTGATACTCAGGGGTAAAACCAGATTCTTTCTACGGGACTTCAGGGTGCATTCTTTTTTTTAGGTCTAATTTAAAATAATGATTTCTTTTAATTTAATACTTATGTGTCTTCTTTAAAATGGTGTTCAGAAGAACAAAAGGCAATTAATAATAAAAACTCAGCAAAGTCTCACAACTGGACTACCATTATTGAAATAGCTTTTGATGGTGAAAGAAAAAAAATGCCGTAGCTTCAAAAAGGTTTATATTATGGCAAATCATGCCAGAATGAAACTGTTTTGTCATTGCTTATTTATGCTGTAATATTGTCTAGGATCTTGACCATTCAGCACAAACCCAATTTCTAAACCTTGACAAAGCACTTACAGACACTTCTCTGAAGGAGACCAAGGAAGTAAATTTTGTAAGTCTATTATCAAATAAGATGTGGCTTATTCAAAACTTCTAAGCAAATCAAAGTACACATTGTTTGTGAGCTTATTCTCTATAATTATACAAAACTTTTCCTCTAAGGATTTTGTTGGGGGTGGGGAGAAAAAAAGCACTATATTTGCTGCTAAACAATCCTGACTTCTACCAGTTTGTAACAAAATTATGTCTTACCCTCTCTTTAAACCTGGCTCATCTGCCTGGCCTCAGCTGCCTAGCACTGAACCAAAACAGAAGGTGTCATCTACATTGGAAATTAACATTTTTAAGACAGAGAATGTTCCTATGACAGGAAAAGGTGGACTGTTTTCTCAGATTTTCAGATTCCCAGTGCAGCCAAGGAGTGTAAAACCACTTCTTTTATATGAGGATTACAAAACTTTTTTTGCAATGATCTCCATCCTAAAACTGAGCTTGGAAGGTGATGGGAAAGAGGCTGCTGAGATCAGGCAAGGCAGAGTTTCACATGTCAGTAGGTTTTAATAAAAAACAAGAGGTTTTCTGGTCATCCAGAAACAAAAAATAAATGTCAATTTCTAATTTATTCTTTCCACCATCAAATACTAGTATATTTTTAATATAAAATACAAGGACTTGGTTGCTTAACACAATATTGAAAATCAAGGACAAGTGATCTCGGGTAAAAGGTGAGATTGGGACATGGAAATGATTAAAAAAAGGAGAAATATTAAAGATTGATAACAAAGAGGTTGGGGAGGGGGAAACAGGCAAGTAATAAAAAGCATGATAAAGGGGGAAAATTTGTAAAGAAAGAGTTCAATTAAGTTGGTTTTTGTCTGTGAAATGTCAAACACTTTCAGGTTATTTTACAGTTTTGGAAAAATGGGTGAGGAAAAATTAATGAATGACAAGACAGAACCAATTAATTTTGAATCTGAGCATCTCTATAGCACATTTTATCACATCAAATCTTACCCTCTGAATCCTGAAAAATACTGTTTAAAATGATACATGTAGAAGAGAAAGAGAGGGAAATATAGTAGGAAAAATGAAGAAATAGAAACTGCTTTGAATCTTCAAGTCCAAACTTCCTTCCTTTTAGCCACTTTGATTAACTGGACTTGAATATGAAAGTAAAGAGGCAACCAAATAACCTATTTAGTTCATGAAGAGTTGCATCTATATCCATCAGAGTTCTCTATTAGCCTCAGTGCCCCTAAACTGCAGCTGCTCCTCATTAGTTTAAGAAGGATAAGAATGAAATGTATGAGAAAATGAATAGGCTATCTTCTACATATAGAAAATGAAACTTTTTTCCTCTCTGATGAGTCATTTAGATATTAAAAAAAATTATTACAGGAATGTTTGCAATTAAATAACATAGCAAAATTTAAAAATAACTTTTCCATATACAGTATAACTCTAAGTGGATAACTGACTTTGTTAGAGAAATACGTACAACAAGGCTGCAGTGTGAGTTACATACAGTATGCAAGCTTTTCCCTACCAATGACCTCTGGAACCCTTCCCTTAAGGAGCTAATGCTTGGAGAGAGAATAATTGGTGACTGGTCTGCTGAAGTCTGACAATTCCTAGGTTACCTATACACTCTAATGCAAACATCTCTTGAACTCTGCATCCTAGAATGTATCAGACCATAAAGATTCAGTAATCAGATAAAGTTGGCAGCCACATTTCTTCAGGCTTCAAACATCAAAGACAGAGACAACATTTTGAGTTATTTTAACATCTCCTGAATAGAACATTTTGATTCTCCAGCTGAAAATAAATGTTTTGTGTCGCAAGTCTGTATCTAATCTGTCCTAAGACTTTTGGCGGTCACTAAGCCACTTTTTTACAGAAGACAGGATGAATATGAAGTAAAGAGCATATTCCAGCATGAAAAACAATTACCAAGAGGCTGATTTTTCTTTGGTTTGCATTGGTGAAAAATTCATGCTTTATCTCAGTGAGGTCTTTTTAATCTAAACACAGCCATACACAGGCAGAAGAAACTGCATCTCTTTCCTGTCGTAAACCCAGCTCCCAGAGTCCAGCTTGCTCTTATCTACCTGTGAGCATAAAGCCCACAGACAACAGACACAGATAACATTTTGCCTAAATCTGTCTGTCTCTGAGCTGAAATTTGCTTGAAGTTAGTTTACCAATATGATTATTTTAAATGTGGAGAAAAATAATACCACATAGTTTAGACTCAACTTTTTTCAGATGGAATGAATCAAACCTTGAAGATACCCAAGACAGAAGAATCACAAATCAAGCATATAGACAGAAAAGCTAGAATGCTTCCAGGGTCATTCTTGTCATATTCTGTCAGTTAGTCAGGAGTTTCCAATGTCACAGTAAAAACCATGTCACTGCAGAATGCAGAAAAGTGGGGAAAAAGAGAGGATTGAGAAGAGCAATGCCTTTCAACATGAGCTTCAACTGATCTATCTTTGAAGTTGGATCTGACCTCAATATGGGCTATGAGTGCTGAAACAGCTGGCGGACCCCCTAGCAAGGCCACTCACAATCATCTGTGAAAGGCTGTGGCAATCAGGTGGTACCTGAGGACTGGAAGAAAGCAAATGCTATCCCAGTCTCCAAAAAAGGGTAAGAAGAAACCAGCGAGCTACCGGCCAGTCAGCCTCACCTCAGTCCCTGGAAAGGTGATGGAACGCCTCATTCTGGAGGCCATCTCTACCTATATGGATGACAAGAAGGTGATCAGAAGTAGTCAGGAGAGATTTACTAAAGGCTTGACCAATCTGACTGCCTTCAGCAATGAAACAACTGGGTTGTTCAACCAATGAACAACATTGGTTGAATGAAAGGAGAGCAGTGAGTATTGCCTACCTTGACTTTAGCAAAGCTTTCAGTAGTGTCACATCATCCTCACAGGCAAACTTGGAAAGTGAGTTAGATGAGTAAACAGTGAGATGGATTGAGAACTGGCTGAACAGATCCCAGAGGGTTTTTGTCAGTGGCATGCTGTGTAGTTGGAGGCCTGTCACTAGTGGTGTCCCTGAAGGAGCAATAGTGGGCCCAGTATTGTTTAACTTATTCACCCATTCATCCCATGACTCGGATGAAGGGACGGACGCCTCCTCAGCAAATTCACTGATGGCACAAAGCTGGGAGGAGTGGCCCACAACCCAGAGAGCTGTGAGCCCTTCAGAAGGACCTTTACAGGCTGGAGAGATGGGCAGAGAAGAGCCATCTGAATCTCAGCAAAGGCAGGTGCAGGGTCCTGCACCTGGGGAGGAACAAGCCCAAGGACCAGCACAAGTTGGGGGCTGACCTGCTGGGAAGCAGCTCTCCAGAGAAGGACCTGGGGGTCCCAATGGACAACAAAGTGTGCACGAGCCAGAAGTATGGCCAAGAAGGCCAATGGTGTCCTGGGCTGCATTAGGAAGAACATTGCCAGCAGGTTGAGGGAGATGTTCCTGCCCCTCTACTCTGGACTAGTGAGGCACATTTGTAGTGTTGTGTCCTATTCTGGGCTCCTCAGTACAAGAGAGACCTGGAGTTCCTGGAGCAGGTCCAGAGGCAGGTGACAAAAATGATTAAAGGACTGGAGCATCTCTCTTAAGAGAATAGAAAGGAAAGAAGGACATCGTTCCGCCTTAGAAGAAGCAACTGAAAGCGTTCCTTATCACTGTCTGTCAGTATCTGAAGGGGCGGTGTCAAGACGGTGGAGCCAGGCTCTTCTCAGTGGTGCCAAGCAATAGGATAAGAGGAAATGGGCAGGAATTGACACACAGGAAATTCCACCTGAACATGAGGAAGAATTTTTTTAGTGTGCAGTGACCATGCACTAGAATGGATTGTCCAGAGAGCTTGTGGAGTCTCCCTCACTGGAGATATTCAAGAACCTTCTGGACACAATCCTGTGTAATGTGCTCTGGGATGACCCTACTTGAGCAGCAAGGTTGGACCACAGGAATCACTGTGATCCCTTCCAACCACACCTTGTGTGATTCTGTTATCTGGGGTAGCAGGTTGGTCAAGATAATTTCCAGATGATTCCTCTTGTTTGGTTCATTCTATACTTCTACCATATCACTGTTCAGGTTTAAAAATCATGAGGATTACAGGACTGGACTATAGTTTCAGTTTTTTGTAACACAGTATATCTCAGACTACTGTAACAATTATATAGAAAATAATTTCAACAGTACTTTCAACAATGATAGAAACAATACAGTCCTAAATTTTTTTATTGAAGCTACCAGTGAAACATATCAAAGAGCTATCTGAGGCTATATGATCATCAGAACTTGGCATGCTGTAAAAAAGAAATCATTAAAATGAAGTCAAAACACATGGAAGTAAACTCAAGGAAAGTATGGCACTAAAAGGATTGAAATTTCAAATAAATGTAAAAGAGTATATTTAAATTTATATACTTTTACTCACAAGAAAACATTTGACTGTAAAAAAAGGGTATTGGTTTTTCTTTGCAAGATGTAAAAGCCTTTTCTTCTGCAAAGAAGGTCAAACAAGCAAGACCTTAATTGTAGTTGGTCTCTAGTGGAAAGATCCTGATGGATCCAAGGAACCATGCAGACAGGACTTCTGAGAAAAGAGTTCACTGATAAACACTCACCATGTTTGTTACATTAAGTAGTACTCATAAAATAAGTTAATCCTGTAAAGCTTGGAAAGTCAGAATGATGGCCTGATTCAATGCGATAACTTCAGGAGCAAGCAGGAAACAGACCCCATCTCTCATGAGCTACAGTGGCTGACACAGAAAAGAGAAACATATTTCCTCTTCTTTCAACGGTCTGCAGTTAATAAGCAAGCAATAGGATTTCTGTCATACTGCTTTTGGCCATCTAGAAATATCATGCCAGTCACAGACTGATGGGATAGAGACATTTTACCAAATCCGTGGAGCAAACTGATATTTCTAGGTACATAAATGCTGTTATGTCCTGTCTTAGCTGCCTTAGTAAAGTGTCTAAAGCTGTCTGGGATGAGTCTGGGAAAAGGAAGCTGGATTTGAACTTCAAGTAATGGACTTAATTGTAGGATCCCAAACCCATTACTATCACAGTTGCTCCAGATAAAACTGGAATTATTCTCTCTTATTTGCAGTTCAGTCATACCATTTGAAGTCCAGCATCTTACATCCCATGCAAGTCTTTGCTTATAGTTGCAGTGGGGATACAGAGGTTACAGCAGGTTTACCAATGCACAGATACTTAAAATATCTAGATTCTGGTATATTCCTAAAAGACATATGCATGTTTTCACTATCTTTAGTGAGTCCCTTAGAAACAACACATGAACACTCAAGGATTAATAATCTATGTGGAAAAAAACCATGATATTACAGCCATACTGAGAAAAGAGTAATTGTGGGAAATTATTCAAAATTTAAGCTAAAAAATATATGCTAAAAGTATTTATGGTGAGTGGAGTGCATAACTCCCTTGGTTATATGGAATTACTGTCTCAGAACGAAAACTAAGTTGATTTTTCTATTACATTTCTTTCTAAAACATTTCTTTCATTTTTACTATAACTTTAATATATCTATGTTTTACTTCTCCTTACTTTTCTATGACTACATTTCTACATATTTAGTGTTTCACTAAATGATTGAAACCACTCAATCATCAAGTTACTGAGGTCAGGGTTGATAGCTTTATACAGAGAAATGAACTTATCTCTGTTACTATCCTGAAGACTAACATTGCTAAGGAAACAAAATTGATGACAAAATTGATTGCTTAATCTTTTCCCCCACAGCCTTTCCAGTTCACAGAAATAACATGCTGATCATCTTTCTACACATGTGACTGATGCACTGCATGGGTCTCTTCTGACTCAGCCCACGCTGGAGACTACTGTGTATTCTTCTGTCTATAATTCTAGCATCTAGTGAGGAAAAATTGGTCCTGGTATGTTGCCTCACACAGCTCAGAAGTACTCTACAAGATGGGAAGGGATGGCATATGTGAGGAATGAAATAGCAGCCAGCAACCTGTGCATTCCTCTTGGCTCTGGTCTGGGTGCAGGCATCTTGGCAGAGGTTCTTGAAATACAAAGAGTGAATTTTTAACTTACCAGGAGCTGCGATGTGATCAGCAGGGTTATCTTAAACTGCATCAGACCAAGGCAGTAAAACAGAGTAGGGCTTCTGTACCTCATGCTGAAACTTTCAGTAGAAGGGTTTGTGAAGACAAATAAATCATGATTGCTTTAGGTGGGCCATGATTTCTGGAAAGGGAGGCTGAACAAGTTCCTTTTGATGAATGCAGCATACACTGTGCTCTAAGGTGACCAGCAGTGTTCCTGGTGAAAGGACAAAGTAAATTATGATGCAGTCCAATGAACTAACGTCATGCCACAGCTATATATTGTCACTCAGCAGGGCACTGGCTTTGAGCAATACTTCATTTCCCATGCTCTAGGCTGAGCTGAGATCACATGGCTTTAGTTCTTGGATTGCTTCAGCACTGATTTTAATTCTGTTGTTATTCTGCCAGCAGGAGTAAATAATGAGACAAAAAGATGCCAAGTAGCTGAAAGACAAGTTCAGCTGCACTATGAGAAGTCAGGGAGCAGAGAAGATAATGTGCGATTAATTTTGTGAATACACGGACTCATTCAACTTGCCCCTGAGTACTCTTTCATTATAATGAACCAAAATCCACCACATTTGGTCAGGAGAAACCTATTTTTGTGGCAGTGTTGCTAAATAAACTAGAGAACTCAGTGTACTTACTGATAAGTGCTTTTTTTATGGGCACAACTTCTGTGATCCTTTCGGCAAAGGACGCTTTTATGCTGACACTCACTGCCAGTGCTGGACATCATACCTCTTCTTCATGTCTGCACATCTGTCATGTACTACAGAACCTTATTCCTATAGTGAGTGAAATATAAAAAATTAATCACTAATCCTGGAAGATAGAACAAGCAATCACAGAATCATTTGGATGGGAAAAAACCCTTAAGATCCCCAAGTCCAGCCATTAACCTGACACTGCCAAGTCCACCACTAAATACCACCCTCAAGTGCCCCATCTACCATGTCTGTTAAATATCTCCAGGGATGGTGACTGAACCACTTCCCTGAGCAGCCTGTTCCAAAGCAATGATGATGTGGAATTCAGGTTGGAAAGAAACAATAGTCTTTGATATTTTTTTTCAAAGCAGATGATATTCTTAAGCTGACTGATAAAAGATCTTGGCTTGACTGTTAGATCGCATCCTTTTGTGGTATCTTCTTTAGTATTCTGGGTGAAATTAATTGCTAGGTCTGACATTCTAATGAATTATATCTCTATAAACTATGTTAAAATTAATTTAAACATCATTTACTGTAGAATGAGGGCTTCGGTGGATCGATGCCGCGTCTATTCCTGCAGAGTCCCTCGCGGACCCGCTCGGGCGGCACTCCGGTAGCACCTACGCGTGCACACGACCTCACCTTCGCAGATGTACGCGAACAGCCCCTCCCACACACAGTCTGTGCACGGACCGGAGACGAAGAGGCGAGAGGGGTTCTCTGCATGTAATTCCGAGGCGTTTAATGGCAACACACCCGGAGGGGAACAGAGGCAAGAAGAACCCAGAACCGAAAGCCCACGCCCATTTTATCCCAAACACTCCCAAAGGCAGGCAGAGCATCCAAGACCAATAGTCTGAGGGCTAGGGGGCAGAGGCAAGGTTGAGTGATGTAACAGGGGCCAATGGGAAAAGGGATGGGAGGGGGGAGAGGGCCAGCGACCAGCAGGACCCAGACAAAGGGAGAACTTTCTAGCACAGTGTTGTAGGGAGAGACCACTTTTAGGGCAACTTGGGGGGTGTAAAGTGGACTTAGCCACCACAACAATTTACCCAGTTAATGAATGTTTTCTGTAAGTTCCTCTTATCAGGTGGTCTGTGGTCTAAGGGAGGGGATCTGGGTGGAGGAAAGGCACATCTGTGAAAGAGCAAAGGGCATCTCCTGTGGGATCAGCTCCAACTCAGGCAGAGACCAGGAGGAGATGAAAAGGATGGGGAAAGCTAAGCAGACCCAAATCAAAAGCCTGGCAGCTTCTGTCCCTCTGACTGCCCCAACAATTTTCCACTAACTGTTTTTGAAGGTCACTTTTTAAAGGACCTCTTCATCTCCCTTACCCCATCTTTTTGTGATCAACTCCTTCAGATACCTCAGATTCTGCACTACTCTATGCCTAACAGGAGTTGAGTGACTTACGAACCAGAAGAGACAGAATTCCTGTACCTGAATTTTGATGATAAACCACTGGAATTTGGTGTCTAGGGTCCCAAATCACTATTAAAAATTAGTGTTAATTGATTCACTTCAAACTATTTGGAATATATACATTTATTTCAAGAATTATACGTCAGGACTTTATTATTAACACATTTATTATCTTATTTTGCAGAACCTGGCCAAAAAATAACAGCTTTAAGAGTCAAGAACTTGTCAAGAAGCAGCTTTATTGACCATGCCTTCAGAAGTAGTGAGAGCATTAAACATAATATTTTACTGGGAAAGGCTGGAAATGCAAAGTATTTTTGGCCTGATACAGTAAATAATTTTCTTCTTTGGTATGGCGAATAAAGGCATCTCTATCAAAATAGATCATCCCTCAGGCTAGTATATTCTGCTTTTCTAAAACACATGTCCTTCTTCCTCAGGATACATTTGAGTGTATATGAAAGGCAAACACAGATGAATCAGATTAATAGTATTGGAGCATGTCAGCCTGAGATCCTGTAAGGATCGGTGCTTGCCAATAGCCGGCCACAGTCAGAGTGAGAACATAAGGCTCACATTACCCCCATGCTCCCCTGAGCAGATACAAATCTCGGATGTGTCGAGTGTGTGTTCAGTGCTGGTTAATCATAGGGAGAGCAGTTGCTTCGTCAGTCTCATGACTGACATCGGCACAGCACCAGCCAGGAAAAAATATTTCTCTGCTCAGAATAGCATCTCATGTACTTAATTTTAAAATAATTTCTGGGGCTATCCTCCATGTTAAATATTTCCATGGCTTCCTGAAAGCCCCCTTTTTTATCCATCAGCTGAGACTGATTTCAGTCAAGTTTTTCTTTCAAGGTTATGCCAATGTTTCTTGATTAAACAGTTGCATAGGAACACCTGTTTTCAAATCTCTCACCTATTTTTCTCTAACTATTTTTCTGATATTTGATATGTTTGAACAACAAAACAAGCATCATCAGTTCAGGTAATACCACATGTGAATATCTTCATTAACCATCCACATAGTGTGACACACATGCTCAAGTATATTGATATATATACAGATAGCAGAGAGAAGAAAATTGGGGATAACTTGGATAAAACACCAGTGAAAGTTTTTGTGTCCTTCCTGATACATTTTAACTGCTAGCAGGCAAGGAGACAGGCTCTTGAATATGCAGTTATTTGTAGAGCTATGAAAATATGTCAATCACACATTCAACAGATTTAGATCTTTTTGACTTTTTAAAAAATGTTGTCTTTTATAATTAAAACCAAAGATGTGTTATTTGATGAATATTTTGTAAATCCAAAAAATGTGAATAATAGAAACATAGAATGGTTTGGGTTGGAAGGGACCTTAAAGATCACCTAGTTACAACTCCACTGTTGTGGGCAGGGACAATTTCCCCTAGACCGAGTTGCTCACAGCCACATCTAGCCTGGCCTTGAACACTTCCAGGAATGGAGAGCCCACAGCCTCTCTGGGCAATCTGCTCCAGTGCCTCACCACCCTTATAGTAAAGAATTTCTTCCTAGTATCTTATCTAAACCTGTCCTCTGACAGCGTAAAGCCATTCCCCCTTGTCCTATCAATACATGCCCTTGTCAAAAGTCACTCCCCAGCCTTCTTGTAGGCCCCCCCTTTAGGTAGTGTAAGGTTGCTAGAAGGTCTCCCTGGCATTTTAGTCTTTGTGTACTAAAATATATTTTAAAACCCTCACAAATTAGGTTTTCATGATATTTCAGTAATCATTTTAATATTCACAACTATGTTCCAAGACATACAAAACACAAGCATTATATGAAAACATTTCACTTCAGCTTAAAAAGCCATCTCTTATCATTAAGAAAGCTACACTAGAAAAGAAAACAAGTTAAAGATTTAATTTTCTGCAACTGTTTGGGGTTTGTAATGTGTGAAACAGGCTTTGTCTACACAGGACACAAATTAAAGCTATGGGTAAGTAATAGTTGCTAGTCTCGATTGTAAGTGAAATGAAAATGCAAGTATATTTTATTGTTTTCCATGGAAAAAATAATTGCTTATTTATGTCCTTCTATTCCAAATGTCTCCTTTGAATACTAACCAGTGATATTGATCTCTCCTAGTAGTTCAGAAAGTAAAGGATCTCTTTTTGTAATATCTGTTTTCAAAGCTTACCAAAACCTAGAAGCAAAACTGATGTTAGAGAACTGGCTTTTGTAGGTAGGTTTTCTGTCTAGCTAATGAAACCATTGACAGTGTCAGTCACAAGACAAAATTGCCAGCTTTGCTGTCCTTGAGGGGGAGTGTTTAATGAAGGAAACATACACTCTGAATATAAATCCCTCATACTTTATAATGCAGCTCTGTAACCAAACTTACTGGGTATGCCCCAGTAGGACACAGAAGAAATATGGACACCAACACCCCAATTGCCCAATTTTTCTGTAAGTCTTCCAGAACAAGTTCCCATGCTTACACGTATCCAGAGACATCAGAGGAACTAGCATTTGCTGTTGGGTCTTGATTTCTCTGCTGCTTCTCTGCTGGGTTTCCAGCTGTATGGAAGAACATTTTACTTCTTTCTATTGTGGGATGTACTTGAGTGATCTTGTGGGAAGCATTCAAGGCATGCTTCCAGAAGCTCTGGAGAGACTCAGTCTGGTGATTCCATGGGGCTAACACCAGGGAAGCAGAGCAGGGCAATACTTCCGTTTTCATGAAGTAATGTAATTTTCATCAGCACAGAAAGCTTGACTGCTCCTGTACAGAGACTAACTCTCTGAACCATCATGGGTAAGAGTCCAGTGGAGAAATAGTTTGATGACAGCTTCAAAGTCCCAGCTTGTCAGCTTTTAAACTTAAAAAATTGCAGTCTGGTGATTTATAGTGAGCATAATGAGAACAGAAAAACATTTTCAGAAACATTCTTCTTTTGAAGCAAACAGATCTGAGACCTTTGGTCAGCAAAGCTCTTCCCTTACTGACCCAAGTTTAACATTACAGTCTTTATGGAACAAGAATACAAGTTCAGTAGCAAAACAGTCCTTAGTGTGATCTCTGTCATTACAGATGAAAGGCCAGAATCTAAGATTATTCTATTTGTAGACTTTAAGCCTAAAACAACAAACAGTTAAAAAGTCATTTTAAATGCAAATAACTCTGAAAAAAAAAAAAAAGCTAAAAAGCTATCGTTACTTTCTAGATGTACTTGACAAAAGCCATTTAATCTACTAAGTGTTGCAAGATTAGATGTTATTAAATATTTATAGAGAAGAAACACCCATATTCTTAGGAAAAGGACAGTATTTCTGTCATAATTGCTAGAATGAAATATAATTTCTGGTTGCTAAAAAATCCCTACTAGTTCTATACATTAATATTAAGGTGAACTACATATTCAATAACAGTGCAAATGACAATCCAAAAGTGGTATGCAAAATCTCTCCCCCAGGAGTATCAGTTTACTTTTTGGATCATATCCAAAGCTCTCAAAATTCTTTGAAATTCTTCCTATTGATTTCAATAGGGTCAGGCCCCTATAACATTATATCACTCTACATGTTGTTGAACCTAGTATTGCTCAATTGTTGAACCTGAGGGTCAAGTCTGATAGTTCAGTATTTGCCTTGAAGAGATGTTTCCATAATGTTTTCGTCTTTTCCTACCACCAATTTTATTTAAAAGTACCATTTTTTATCTCTCACTTTCATTCTTTTGCCACAGTTGCAGAAAACTGGTGTAGGCAGTTTTCAATTATGAAAGGCTCTGCTTGGCAGAGTACCATGCCTTCATTCCTGCATAATGCGTCACAGGTTCAACCTCTCCCCAAATTAGTAGCAGTAATAATATAACTAAGAAAAATAAAACCATGTTCAGGTAACTTAAAACACAATCAAACCTATGCATTAATTAAAACACCTCAACTGCAAAACCAAGATTTGATATTCAACTTTCAGTATCTCCTGACATATACTCATTTAATTTTTCAAACTTAACATAGTATTAAGTTTCATTTAGCTTCTTCCTCTTCTTGAAAGCTTATTACAAGTTACATTGTCATTCTTGGGTTCTGCTTTTCAAGTTTACTTATCTGGATATGAGTGCAAAGAAATCCATTGCATAAAAAAAATTTTAACCATTTTTCTTGAGGAGAGATGTACTTGGGAGAACAATGAACAGTTATTTGTCCACATAGGCAACAATGATCTATTTATGTTACTAAATTCGTGTGCATGTGTAAATGTACATGTGATCAATTAAATTCTGCCAAATCTCAGATTATATTTCAGGGTGGAACTGGGGCTGACAGTGAGAAGATACATCAAAGCTCTGTCAGCAGCTGCTTGTGGCATCCTGGTCTTCCATCATATAAATCCAGATTGGTGAATACATTGCAAACAAGTGGAAAGTTTGGTCTACACAGAACTATGATTGTTAATTCACCCTTGAGGTAGTGTGTCTAACAGAGGAATAAAGTGTAGCTGGTTCAATCATTTACAAATTTTCAGAACTATTATCATAATATAACTAGCACAAAAGGGATTTTTCTTTCTCCTTAGGATTAAAAATTAATCTTCTATTAAATCATAAATGCACATACTCATGAAGAGAAATTTGCTTCACTATGTTTAACATAGAGAACACTTCACTGACATTTTAAGACTTGCCACTCTATTTTTCTTTTAAGATACCCATGCAAAGAACACCCTTGTGATCTATGAGTATAAAACTGCATTAACTTATTCAGATTAGAAAAAAATAAAGGAGACAAATCTCAGGCTTGATCACTAGGCAGTCATTCAATAGCTAACAAGATTGAAGCCTTTTGTATGTAGCATCTCAAAATACCAGCTGGATCTCCATTTAGGAAGTCTTTCTAAGAATTAATTTCATCTTATAAAAGAGATAAGAACTGTAAAAGTTCAGAAACATTTCTGACATACAACTGGAGGCAGCATTATGTTCTTCATGCAACAAACCTTTCAGAATCCTGTTCAATTGTAAATACATAGAAAAGCTGTCTTTGTTGCCTCTTGTGTGAATTCTGGCCATACACCCAAAAATGTTGTGTAGGTTTCATGCCTGAAAATCAAGGTTATCTGTCTGAATCTCCAACTATGTATAGCAGTGATTGAGGAACAGCAACACACACCCAAACTGAAAGCAATATAACAGAATGTTTCTGCTGCTTCTAGTAAAAACCCTAAGAGTCCAAACTTAATTATATGTCTAAATATCTGCTTATCAAACTAAGAAAAATCTTAATCCAATAACATGGAAATAAATAAAGCAAAACAAAAAACCAATACAAGAGTAAGAATGAATGTTTAATAATACATCTGAGTTTCCTAAATTTGTTTTGAAGGGAAAGAGCTGGGAAAGGGTTTATTTCTACAGCCTTGCAGTAGTATATGACAATAGCTTGAAAACCTAAGGAATGTGATAATAATGCTTAACTTTGTAAGTAGTGCAATTGGAGGTAAATATTTAAAGTCATAGCTGTCAGTGGAACACTGGATAAATGTTTTAACCCTTCTGGTTTTAATATTTTTACTTTTCCATTCTACCCTCTAAGAATACAGTTCTGCCACTAAGCTCTACAAAGAAAATCCACTAATTATATGAATAAGGGGTGGGTTTCAATTTGTAATATAAATAAAAAACTGCTAAAGAACAGCATTCACACTCAAGCATTTCTTTACAATGCAAATCCTCTGCCCCAGAGGTCACACACAGATGAGCAGCCACATCACAGGTAGACCTGTCATACAAACCCAGACCATGATCTTTTCAAAACATGCATAAAAAGATATTCACATGGTGTGTTTCAATATGAAATGCCATAAAATAAATTTTGCCTCCTAATAATATCCCCCTAGAATGTACCCCCTAGCATTGTACCTAATTTTTCTCTTTCTCATCTAGTGAACAGTAGTCACCAAAAGAGGTTATGACTCTTGCAATTTTAGAAATTAAAAGAAGTATTTATAAAAAAAATCAATAGACCACATAGGCATCTAATCAGAGCTATTAGCTAGTATAATTTTTTTATGTATAATTCTTCCCTGCAACAGGTAATGGATTGTATTAATACTAAAAATGGCATATTAGTAAAAAATTTATTAGATTTTACCAAAATTATTAAAGAGAATGTGTAGTTCAGTAAATCAGTTTTATTAGTATCTGAATGTCATAATGCTTTATAATACGTATTTTTTCCTTGTACAGTGGTAAATGAAAGGTAAAAGAGAAGTTTCTAATCTAGTCTATAATATCAATGTACTTGCATTTAAGTCACTGTGTTTTCCTTTACGGAGACAAGAGTTCAGTCATAGTGAGCTGGCCAATCCTTTAAGCTACAGTTCCACTGTGAGTAGTAAATTCTGTATAAATGGGCAAATTTTAGGGGGCATGGGGGAGGACTTTCTTCCAAGACGGAAAAATATGTAAGGCATTTTTATTTCAATTAAGCAATAAGTAAAACAGTTTCGATGACAAAATTTATGTTTGAAATACCTGTAAAATAATCATAGTAATTAAAATGTAATAGCCATCGTATAGGATCCAATATATATAAAAAACTATAGTAGTGCATTATTGCAGTCTGGTGTCCACCTGTACCGAGCAGTTATGTAGCAGGAAGTTGCTGGGAGTTCTTTAAAATGTAATAAAACGTTATTAGCACAGGGAATTCTGGACAGATGTCAAACTGGTCACAGTCTCTGCAGCTGAAGTGTTTCCTGCAGTAGAAAACATGAGTACTGGGGCTAAGGTGAGGCACTTAAACCCAAGATTTAAATAATGCAATACTATGTGCCTCTGCTGCTGATGGTTTGGGAAGCACTTGCATTTCCCATATGCCAAACTTGCTTGCAACACCAGAACATCCAATCATGTACCAAGGGCCACGTTGCCCAGTGAGGAGGCCCGGTGAGCTGAGACTTTGTACAAACAAGCAGGCTACCCAATTTTAATGTGATGTCCTCTAGGTTTTTGAAACCATCTTGCAAAATGGGAGGCTACATTGTCCATCATGATTCACAATGGACATTGCTCAGAGTCCTGCTACGTGAAATTGCTCTTTTAAGATAATGCAATGACTTTAAGTTGGTAAAAGAATGAAAATGGCTCTATGAGTTTTTGCTTTCTCTCAGGCATAAGCCATTCTATTCCACGCAATTTAGCTGAGTATCTTGCTCTCCGGGGACTGATTGGTTAATGAAATTGCTGGTAGGATCAGTAAAGTGATTGCTCTTTCCTCTGTTTACAATGACTCATTTTGGTGAACGTGATAGATCTGGTGGTAGAGCCACCTCACTTTTCTTCTGGAAAATTGACGGGACCCCAGAGAGGAGAATAATCTGAATTTAGACTAATCATTAATTCTGAGGTGCATGAATTTTTTATAAAGCTAGCTGATTTTTCATTTCAAGTGTAACGTGGTAGGCTTTCACTAAAACTACTGATACAGACACTCTGTTACTTTATACAGCTTAAAATTCATGCTAAGCTGGTAGCTCATTTTTACACCAGAAGTTTGGTGGGTTTTTTTGTAGAGCTCTCTGAAAATGCCACTAAATGCAGGAAAATCTCAAGATTTCTCCTGTCTTCTGTACCTCTGCTGCATATTCAGTGTGATGCTTGGAACAGCACAATCTTCTGGACAAAGGTCTGGGAACACATATTTTTACTTCAATTAGCGCTTGAATCATCCATTTAGGTATCAGAATTCCACAGTTGTTTTCCAGTTGAGATGCTGTCTCTTCCTAAAATGGTGACCCTGGTAATTCTGCAAGCAAATATAATCTTATTATGATGAATTATCCCATGTCCAGAATTTAGCACCATGTTTACATGTGTGTCCTTTCTTGGTTCTTCCTCTTACCCAGAAAAAGCCTCAGAGACTCTTCTGTTGAGTACTCTGTCAAGAAGAAGGGACTCTTTATTTTAACAGCTGACAGTTGGTGGGTGGATACTGTGCTCTAATAGAACAAACATATTTTGAAAATTCCCAAGAAAATACTAGTTCAGACTGACTGATATGAAAAACAATTTTTAATATTGTTGGATTTGAGAATTCCCAGATGTTTATATATAGTACTGCAGGAATGGTGCTCCTCTTGTATGGGGACCAGGACAGGTTTATGTGAGGTACTTCACAATCTGCTAGAATGTGACAGTCCCAACACTGATGAGGGTTAAAAAAAAATTTAAAAAAATACAAGACAGAAAATACTTAGAAAAGGAACCAATGAAGACATCACATGAGATTTTCAGAGCAAGATAGAAACTCAGTGATGGTGTCAGAACAAGAACCAGAATGTCATTTGCCTGTCCCAACAAATGCTTGTCCAGGTTATAATCCAACTGACTCACTGCCAAACACATCTTATATTTAGCCCATCCAACTGAAATGCCCATATTACAAGCCTAAATATTCTCATTTGCTTTAAATTCTCCAAGGAATAAATGCCTAAAAAGAACTGGGGTTTCAAAGTACCTTATGGTAACAGAAGCAGAAATATTTTTGGTACCCTGATACCTCCCTGGTGGTTCCACATGGGATTTATAGTTCATTTTTCTCAAAAATTTCAGCTCTCCCTGAGTATACTGAGATAGAGTTATTCCACGCTGATTAAAATAAGCAAATGACCCAAGGCATTTATGTAAAGAGGAGACAAAAGTGTGAGTGAATTGGGAAGGTCATGAAAACAAGACACAAAAGCTATAAATCTATTTAAAATTAAGATGTATTGAAATATATATAACTAAGGCCAGAGTTGAAGAAACTTATACAAATATTATAATTTTGTGCTGCAGCAGACATCCATAGGTGCTCTTCTGAGAAACCAGAAAGATTGTGTCAGTCTAAGATTTACATTGTTAAAGTCCATAAATTACACTATTGAAACAAGCTTTTTAATTTACTCTTTTCCATCCTACTTCTGTTTCTGGGTACACTGACTGTTTTTCTAGTGAAACTTAGTCACATAGTACAAATATTAGTAAGCATAATGTGAAATATAATGAAAATATGATTTAGTTATGCTTGGCTCCAGTAGACTAAAGAATATCAAACATTATCAACAGAGATTTTCCTTTTATGGGGGAATATGATACAGTGGTAAAAGAAGGCAGGCAGGACGAGTCTGAAGTTATGCTAAACTGGCTACAGCAGTTTAATTAGGGATTTGGACATAAAATATTTTTTATTAAGTCCATGCTTATTTTTAGCAAGTCCTGTAGCCTTTAAATTAATGCGATACACAGATGTTTTACAAGCATGAATTATTTACTAAAGCATGTTTACTATTGAAGCACAGCAGATTTATTGCCAAATAATGCTCCCTAGCTGTTTTAAATGTCAGTAAGTAACAGATGTGCTTTTGCTGAAGTTTATCACTTCTGTTTGGGCTGCCGAAAATTTCATAAGGTGACTAGAGGTCTTCAAGAACTCTCCTCTCATAGGAACGAGAGTCCAGATGCTCATTCTTTCATTCAGCTCAGCTTCAGTTTTATGCAGAAGCTCGCATCAAGAGTGGTTTTGAGTATCCTACTTTGGAAGTGAGGGCTTCCTTCGATTAGGCAGCAGTGTCACACTCAGCTCTCCAAACTGATCCTGTGCTGAAGATCATCATGGAGGCAGGTGTGTCTCAAAGCTCAGTTTGCCCTCTCCTCAGCCACCACAGCTCACAGTTACATCAAACCACAAAAGGCAGCTCCAGGAAAGGTGCTAACAGAGTACCAGAGTTGTGTTGAATATATTCTGTTTTGCTGCCCATGCTACGGTGTCAGTAATGTGCAGCAGAAGATGAAGGCAGAAGCATTAGCCTGTCACCACCTTTACAGTCATGGCTAGATTCCTCTGCTTAAGCCCTCATTAAACATGTGTGAAATGCATACATTTCATTTTTGGTATTGCAGTTTTATTGCGATGTTACTAGGCAAAAATTAATAATATTGAATTTTGCCTCTTCTGATGATGATCATTTTGCTCAGACACAGTGCTGCAGGCTTAGGAAGTTCCTGAGACACAAAATATCGGAGGCTGGAAGAATACTTTGGAATGACTAAATCATTGACTGAATACATCCTATATGTTCTCTCTGTTCTGAAATTTCTCACCAGACATATGGTTTTGGCCTTAGTAAAGGAGACAGAGTTTGTGGAGGTGAAGTCAATGGGCTGTCTGTTCTTGGCACATGAACCTCTCCTTTCTTTGACTGGGAAAAAACAGAGTGACAGAAGAGAGATCAAGCAGTGCTTGGCAAGTAGGAATCATGAAAAATAATGAAAAAAGAAGACAAGTTCCAACAAAGGCCATAGAAAACAAACAGAACCAAAACCACAGAACCTACCACACAGTAGGAAAGTATTTCTCAGTCACACATCATAACCACACAGAAGACAGAAGACAGAAGACCTACACATGCAAATTTTAATACCCGTAAGAATGAAGAACACCTAAAAGTGTCTATAATCAGTCATTCTTGGAGGCAGGATGAGGGTCTATATGATCTTCTGAGAGACTTTATTGGTACTATTCATTCTGCTACAGAAGGTTGACTTTCCTTCTGATAAATAATGACAACAACACTAACAGTACTGTGAGTTGCAATAGTTGACTAGGAAAGCAAAACACTTAACCAGCCATTTCTGGATGGATTTTTGTGAGAAGCAGAAGATAAATAGAGACCAAGGAAATAATTATGACCCATCACAGCTATGATGATGAAAACACCGTACTAAAAAACAAAACATATTTCTTGACCAGTAATGTTCCATTTCATGCTTGCTGCATGGATGAACATGTACTCCCTACTAAGTTCCTAAAGGACACCCATTACCACAGTTTTAATTTCACCTGTTATCAAGCACAGTCAAAGATTATATCCTACTTTATTGGTATTAAAGATCATTACCCCGGATCCAGCCTGTGAGCTGTGGAACGTGAATGAACTGCTGGGTAGCATGATCTTTCCATGGCAACCACACATCAATCCCAACACAGCTGTGCAGAATCAGGAAGCACACCAATGCTACACCCATCTTGAGTGGCACTCACAAAATGTGGAGGGATGGAGGGTATTTTCCCTGTCTTCAAGAGAACCATAGGTAATTATCTACCAATTGAGTTACTTCAGTCAAATTTCAGCAATTACAAGGCAAGAATCCATATCGTTTTAAAAAAATGTGCAAAATCTCATGAAAGTTATGTCGTCACTGATGGAAAATAAGAATCAATATGATAACAAGTGAAATTCAACAAGCCAATAACTCTGCAGTTTAATAGCTCATACTCTGATCTTATATAAATGCTGTCCTAGAATTTAATATGCAATTTATTTGTCGATGTTATCATGTGATTAACAAAGTTTTTTTAGCAATTAGTTTAGTTCTTTCAAAAGGAATCAGAATTCACTATATTTGCCAGTCGCAGTGTCTTTTACAAAGTACTATAAACAAAAAAATGCAAGTATTTGTAACCTTAGATGTTTTATACTCTTTGCTCTAGGTTGAAAGCATAACACTGTCAGTTTTCACAAGCCATAGCTGCTCTTTTCACAGCAACCAGGCAATGCCAACTGCAACTGTATTTCCAAATTAAGGAATAAATCTTCCTCCAACCCTCCATACCTGACACCTGCTTAGGACAACCATTTCCCAATTATCTTTACCAATCTGAGGTGCTGCAAAGGCACAAAGAAGTTTGTTTTTTCAACCCCTCCTTCCTTCACCCTTTTTTTGAGTGAAGCTATACTTCAAGCAGAAAGCTAAAGGCTGCACATTCTTCCCACATATATGCACCATTAACTGCAGCTTGTTCACAGAACAAATCAGCAATTTCTTCATAGTCTTTTCTCTCCTAATGGGCATTTCCAAAGGCTTTTCTTTCAACAGCACTATCTTCTGCATCAGGAAGTCCAGGCATTCACCTTCATTCCCCACTTTTGCAGTATCATGGCACTTAATCATCATAACATGGCTGACATCATCTGGATCTTGCCATCCTGCAACTTGAAAACGCCCAGCCCTGGGAACAGGAACAGAACATTCCAACTTACTTTACAGAAATTGCAGGGTTGTAAAAGTCATTTAAAAATAATGTAGCAAACACTGAGGGAGAGTTTTAAAGATTTAGGAGGACCACAGACAAATTTGATGTTTTGTCTCTCTGCTTACAGTGAAGGTGAAAAAAGATCTGAAAATAGATTGCAATGTAACTGTGTTTAAGTATTTTTATACATTTTATCTGTTATGTGAAAGTATCCTATGAGACATGGGAATGAAATTAGATGCTTGCTTTCCATTTGACCTCACTTTGTTCTGACTGTAAAAATGGTCAGTAATATGCTTGATTCTACTGATTCCTTTTCATAGGAAACAAAGAGATCAAACTAAGTTACAATGCACTAAGTACAAATCTACTCTGTTGCTGAGGTTGTTTCAATAAAGAGAGAAAGCATGCAATTGAATGGATCATATTGTGAAAAGCAGTCTGCTTAAATGGCACTAATTCCCAAATCTCAAACCAAAACTGAATGATTGTACTATATGTTTATTGTATTCAATTTTATGGATAACTTTGCCAGATATACATTGTAAAAAGCTATTGTATATGATAGCATAACATAAATCAGTCACATCTAATTTGGACAAGGAAAACCAGAAGGATGTGTGATGTCTGTACTGAGTTTGTGTATCTTACGCACAGGGAGTTTTCTGATTTTGATTTTCATGGAAATGAAATCTGATTCTAAACATATAAAGGTAGCCAAGTTAAAAATGTGTTATCTTGGCTGTACTGTACATACAGCTTTGGGATGTAAGCTTTAGCCTTTTAAATGCTCAGTTTGGATCAGGAGATGTTGCTTCATAAAGAAAATAATGGCATTTCTCCCCCCTCACTTTTACTCACCCCATTTCACTACAGTTCAAAAATATTGTCAGCTGAGAAAATCGGAAAATTTTATTTGTGTCTATTGTTCCATTAAAAAAAAATGAATTCTTCAGAAATGTTATTCTGGTACATTATTTGTAAAAAAAAGTTTCTTTAGTACATAAAGAATTAGTAAGTCTACCAAAGATAGATTCAGTGGTCACACTGAAATTTATGAACTCAGACAAATAAATTCACCAGATTAGTTTGTAATATTTAGCATTTTTACAGTCCCTTCTATGCTCCTACACTCACACTTCAAATCCCCAAGAATACGTGATATTCCACAAACACAGGCAAAATTACCTTAAAGTTTTATACCAAGAAATTAATTATACCAAAAAAGAGAGGTTTTAAGGAAAACTGACCCACAGGATTGGACAAGAAGTCTTAGGTCATGAAGTCCAGGAACAGCATTGCAAAATTCCTCTCTATTTTCTCAGCTTTATCAAGTAGAATTGGCTCATTGGACCAGAGCTGACAGCCACCAGAGCAAACTGATTTACCAGATCCCCTGCAAAGCATTTGTACCCCACATAGCACTAATATCCCATGGCAGAACCATGCAATTGGCTGGCTGCAGCTCCATTGTATTAGAGACATGGACAGCTTTGTGACAGCGCTTTGCCAAGCGTGACACAAACATAACCTTACGATAGCAAAGACAGAGCTGGATGAATGAGAACAGAACAGAAGAATTTGGCAGTGACTCAGGTGAAGCTGAACCCTAGAAATAACGTAGGCTACCCCTTTTGTTCTCTCTCCATGCAGGAGAATTGTCACAGAATTGCCATACCAGTGGGTTTGGCCTAGTTGCTTCTCTAGTGCACATGGTGCATCTAGGGGAATATATTCAAATTTCCCAAAGGCAGGAGGTACCTGAAGAAAATAGAATAAGAGTAAGTAAGATGAAGTAACACTTTACATGTGCTTCTTAAATCCTTTCTGAGTTAGGCCCATGAGCTTTATAAAGGTGAGCAATAAAAGCTGGTGTTGTTGAGTATCCATATCCTGTACAGCATTCTTTGATGAGAGATAAAACGTTCTAGTAATAGAAAATCAAAATAAAACAATCTTGCCTCAGAGTATTTTTAAAATTATTTTACTGGGCCATTTGCAACATTTCATTGCATTAATAGTGGAAAGAAAAAGGTAATTTTCACATTATTTCCTATTGGTCTTCATGATTTTGTCACCAAAACCATGCTGGTGCCATCAGGAATATATTTCTATTGCACTCCACTATCATCCAGCTTGCGGCACTTTCTGGGGGGCCAGGTGTCTCCAATTTGGAAGAAATTATTAAAATCTGTTCAGCTGGTTCTGCATCAAAGAACTCTGTAATTGCTTGGTTCTAGGGCTTTCTGCCATCTGAGGCTGAAATGGCAACCATCTGTTAAGAATTCCTCCACTGAGTAATTTTATTCATATTCTGAAGAACATCAGGAAAAAAAGCTGAAAAAACCTCCAAAATTTTCTTAGTTATAGCATGGTTTTGAATGGAGCTCTGAAACATGCATCTCCCAGGATTCTTGTTGTCAAGTTTCTGCACAGGTTGACTGTGCAGCAGAAAGAATGGTTTGCTTACCATGATACATTACTACTTCATGCTAATGATCACTCACAGGTAAAACAACCATTGTCTTGTTATTATTCATTCATCAATATAATGCCTACAAGGTGTTGAGAGATCCACAGTTTAAATTAAAGAGAATTCCTGGCCTAGAAAGCATAGGACTGGAAGAACAGTCTTTTCTATAAAAGTTTCTGGAAAATAAATGTTCACATTCTGTTATCTAAGGTCACTTTGTCATTTAAGATAAGGTTTAACTTTAACAACTTGTGCCATCTCAAAGTTAAGTGTCTCATGATGAAAACATAGTCCTCTAGGTTTCTTCTGTACTCAATGCTAAGGCATGAACATATCTACTGAACCATTCACCTAAATGTTCACGGCCTTTGGACCCTTTCTTTGTTCTTCTGGGTGCTCTTCTCATAAAATGGAGTGCTTAGTTTCTCCGACTCTCTGTGTGTTTTCCCACTTTTATAACTGCTGAGGCCCCATATATATTCTTACTCAAACTTCATTTTCAGACCCTAATTTCCATTGTATTTAGCCACAGTGATGATTATATGAATAAATCTAGTATCATAACGTGTATATATGTGCAGGAATATTAATTCTGTGGTTTCTAGTTTCTGAAAAATGTACATTTTGGGTTTCGATTTTGCTGGTGGTTTGGTTTTGGTTTTGTTTTTTTTATTTGTGCTTGGGGAATGGAAGGGAGGAGATAGTATCACTCTGTTGCCTAAAACATCTCTATCTTGAATGACAGCCACAAAATACAACTTTTCCCCTTAAAGACCCTGAAGACTAAAAGAACTATGTGTGAGTGGATGACTCTCCAGGTCCTGAGCAACAGAGGGACTGAGTTAACCAGAACTTCAAAGGATGTCCAGAGCAAGGGTTGGAGTGGACTCTCAATCTGGAAATTCAGATTTTTGTGTTCATCACTGCAGCCTCTTCAGCTTTTTTTCAGGGCTTCTCTTTGTCATCTCTATAGAAAATTATCAACTCTGTCTCCTTACATCTGGAGAAACCAGCACTCTGCCACCACATTCCATGTGTCAGGCTCTTAATGTGTGCTTTTATTACCAGTTCTCCTTGTCCCAAAATTATGAAAGAGGCTAGAATGTTGGAGAAAGTGACTGCTTATTTGTCATGTTTATATTTTAAAAGGTAGGACAAAATGTTGGAATAAAAGCCAGAAGATTATGGTAGAGTGGAATAGAAGATTTCCAACTTTTTTTGTTCACCTTTATAAAGCTCATGGGCCTAACATGAAAAGTGCCAGGAAGAACATGCAAAACATTACTTTTGACTTACTGAACAAATCAAGTATTTTCAGCCCTTCTACCAAAATTTTGTCTTATAGAAGCCTGAAGATAAAGTAGGTTGGAGGTGTGCTACAATGACTGCCTGCCTTGCAATTTTGAAGCAGGAATATATTTCTTGTCCTCTGCTTGTACAGTGAACAGCACAACATGGGCTTGACTATGAGTTTGACTCATTTATACTTTATCCTCTAATGCATTATTTCATTATTTCAGAGTTGCTTTTAAATTATCAGCATTTAGATATATATGAAAATAGGAAAATAGGAGCTGCAGTTTTCATTTGTCTTTAATCTGTGCCTGAGTCATTACTGATCCCACAGGAAGACCAACTGCCCATAAGATATGTGGATCTCATTCCTAGGCCCAGCAATATGGTAACAATTCATAGAAAAATTAATTACCTGATGTTTTTGCAATGTCTTCCTTTCATATCTTTGTACCATCATTAACCCATCATTAATTTCAGGCAGAGCCTTGGTCAAATGCTGAGCCATTCTCACTCTTCCCTTTCTGGTGCAAGCAACAGGGGATTCAGAGTGGGAGCACCCAAGAGCTGAGAGACACCCACAGACAACAAAGGAGATGGGATGAATACCTCCTGGTTGCCAGTAAGATGATAATCTTCTCACAGAGATAGAACAAAACGCTGGACTCTCCTGTAGAACACTGGTCATCTCTCACTACAAACAGATGTCCATGTGCATGTGTTTTCAATCCATGAGTTTTATGACATTTGGAAAGCATATTTTATTGGGGATTGGGGAACTGCTTTATTCTAAAGCTCCTTTTCTTGACAGAGGTCTCCTTACCAGCAGAGTCCAGTCTGCAATTTCTTCCCAGAGCCCTCTGAACAAACAGCCTTTTCAGTCCTGCCTTCACTTCAGAACTCCCAGCCCCTGAGAGTCTGTCTGTGAGTTGATGCCCAACCACAGCAGACCACTCTCAGACAGGCCCCTGAGTTGTGGTCATCCCCAGGGATGGACACTTAGTGATACAGCCTTCAGTCCTCCCACCCTGGTGAAGCATCGCCTGGGGACTGTGCACTAAGCCATGTACTTTGTTAATTCATTAATGTCCTTTAGTGGCTCTTAGATCATTGTGGTAACAGAATTACTGTGACCAAGAATGCTGTTTTACGGCAAAAAATAAAACTGGAGCTAAATTGAGTGTGACAGTGACCATAGAGAAGAATAACATTGCTAATGGAGCTCTTGCACTGCTCAGATTCCACAGGCAACACTGGGATTGTAAAACAAGACTTAGTTTGATTTTATACATAGCAACAACATCAAAACTGACAGAAACAAGGGCTGTGAGATAGAAACATACCAAAACCATGCTTGTGTCAGAAGAGTTTTGACTAATGAACTGAAGACAGGAGGTCTGAAGCGATATATTCAGTGCTAAGATTAGTAGCAACCCTGTAACTTAGCCAGATAGGATTTTCTCAACTCCATTTTGATTCTAGTGAGGGAGTTGCCTTGATGCCTTGAGAGACCGCCTAAAAACAGAGACTAGACAGGAATAAGGGAATAAAGGTAGGTATTTATTTGAAAGGCCTTCAAAGGTACACCCTGGAGAGCCAGAGGCTATTCTCAAAATGGACCCCAAGATGGATGACAGGTCACGAGTTCTTCACACTTTTATAAGTTTGGTTCATTTGCATATCAGGGTTACTTCTCCAATTAAAGCTTCAATTAATGATGTAATTTCCCCTCAGCTTGCCCCCCTCTCAAAGACTTTTGGTTTATACTTTTTGGGCCTAGGATGGTCTGGGTGTCCTCGGAGAGCAGGCCTGGAGAGGCTGTGTTGTGTCTACCTAGCATGAGAGAGCAGAAATTAACAGGCTACAAGAAACTTCAGAGTTGAACACTAAGCAGTACAGGATTTGAAAAATCTAAAAGTTAAAACCTAAGGCATCAGCCTTGTTTCTTTGCTGTTGTTAAATTGAGGAGACAATACCAAAAGAAACCTCTTTATGGAACAGTGTAGTCACAGCAAAGAAAACTGAATGGTGGGCACTACACCAGCATGCTCAGCCCTTGCTCAACCTTGCCACCTTCAGAGCATGGCATCAGGGACAATGGACACAGGAGTGTGGGAACCTGGCACCAGCAGGTGTTAGAGTGCGGAACACGGGCATGACTTGTAAGAAGGAATCTCCCACAACAATTTGGCTGGGAATGAACCCAGAAGCTGTCAGAGCTGTTTGCAGAGAATTAACAGAAGTCATGTTAGTATCCTGGTTTGAATGAAGCTTTTTGCAATACATAGATCTTCATTATGGATATTTAAACCAACAATTATAACATTCAGGTTCAAATCAAATACCTGACATACTGGAAGATGGAAATGAGGGAAGCAAAAACTGAGACATTCATTACTCTAGTGCATAATGTGGCATGTAAATACTTTCTCCATCTACTCCCTTTTCATAATTCAGAGAATACTTTAAGCTTGCAATAACAATTGCCAGGATAATAACCAGCACATAGAAAATAGAATAAATACTCCTTTCTTTTCAGCAAAGATTTAGGTAGAAAAAGATATATCCAGTAGCAATCAAACCAATTGAACTTGTCAGACAGGTAGATAAAAACAGTGAAATTAAAAGATTATTGTTCTCTTCTTAATATTGAGCTGTCAGTATCATCAGAAAAAAAAAGATAAATTCCAACTTTAATAACATCCAGTCATCCATGAACTGTGTTGGCACTGGTAGTATCTCTTTTGGGAAGAACAATAATCTCAAAGATTCAAACTTGGAAGTATTCACAAAATTCTGCTAACAAAAATATTTTTGAGATTGAAATCCAAAGGAAAAAGAACACGTGAGAGAAGTAAATGTAGTACTCATGGTTATGCATGCATAAGCCTATGTAGAAACTCTAATACAGAACACTTGCACGCTTCTACAGATCATTTAGCTGAAAACTTCCCAAGGGAGATTTCCAATTCTAAAAAAGCATCCACACCCCTCAGAAAAACCTCCCTCAGAATATACTCAAATTCAAGGAGAAATCCTGTAAAAATAGCGTGCCATAGACTTATGTAACTCATCATGCGTAATACACTCAATGGGAGCAAGTGGAGGCATAAGTGAAACTGTCTGTATAATTGAGTTTTTCCAGGGTTATTTTATTGCTTACTTGCACGCTTGCTTTTATTCAAACAAAGAAAAGAGTAAACTGGAAGGAAAAGAGCATTCTGATAAGCTCTGTCTGAGAGTTACTTTTTCTTTACCTTTACTTTCTAGGTGTCTAAGCTTTTTTTTCCTTCTTATGACTGAATAGGCTGCCACTCTCTGGAGCTGTAGCTCTTCAGTGTCACAATACCTCCAATCCTTGGCTGCCTGCCTTCTGGAAATATGACATAGACAAGTGGCCCGAGAAGCAACTTCCATGGGAGAACCCTGGCTTCAATGTCACTGCTGACACATTCCGGCAGAATCAGCAGTATCCAGTAACCCTCCACATCTAGTTAGAGCCAGATGTGACACTGACACAGTAGAAAGCCATCTATCTTACTTAGAAATCTTTCCACCAATGTCCTTCCAAGAAATACTTCAGGAACCTGTACTACATGTGAAAAAAGGTGAAGGGTTTTTTCTGGGCATGCTTCCTCAAAAACTTGTGCATGTTCATTTTCTTTAGTGTACTTGCTGATGCTGCCTGCTGGTGCACCAGACCATAAATAAAAGGGCACAGTTTCATCAGTGTCATCACCTCCCTTGACTTGGTATTCCTAGTCCATATGACTGTGACTCAAATGTGAATAGAGATTAAAATCGACTATGCCAGTCTTCACAGGGTCACAACTTAAATTATTCCAAACCTTGTGGTTTTATTTATTCAATCCATAAACAAATTCAATATATTATTATGCTTAGAGTGAGTCCTTAAAATCACATAGGTTTTGCAATCAAAAATATGTGCAGAAGAGTTTTCTAAGGAAAGTTGCTCTGTTACTACTAGGTCCTGTCAAAATAAAGCCAAACCACTAGAAAGCACAGTACACTAATGAGATTAGTCCAGTGTGAAGGTTTCTGCACAAAACTACACAAAATACCAGAACAATGTGGTGCTAATGTGATAGTACTGCTATTACTGTTGGTGCCATATGGATGCTTTATAGTGCCAATACTGTCATGGCCTTAAAATATGAAGGTTTCATTAATGTGTTCCTTGAATCTGTAACTTTATCCCTTAGGGATTATCTTTCACTCACTGGAAGACCTTTTCTTCTATACATGTCTGAATTCTCTCAACATTTATTTTAATTAAGCTTGTCTTGAAAATGACAATAAGAAAGTATTTCTGTCTTTAATTATAAGTGTTTACCTGACACTATGTCAGCAGGGAAATATTTTATGGTAACATAGATTTTGTCACTTTTGCTAAAAATTTAATTTTACATTGGCCATGTATGGTTACAGCTTACATCTCTAAGTGGCAATACTCTGGGTAATACTCCTATTTCTTATAAGTTGGTCAAGGAAATTATGAACAGATGGAGAAGTTGCTGAAACTTTCCATATTTCCAGATTAACCACTATAAAAATTAAATCACACAGAACTATGGGAAGAGTTTTGAACTTGCATTACTTGTACTTTAGCAATATTGATACTGAGAAGATTTCACTTGCAAATTACCTTAAGGATAGAATTTATATTTGCTTTGTAATCTGCTGGAGATACACATCATGTTGCACACCCTATAGCATCCAGCATAATGATGCTCTTGTTCTTGTCAGCTCCTATTTCATAAAACAAATAATCTCTATTATATCAACTTCCTTAGGGCAACATATATTTGCACATATTAGCAAAACCTAGTCTTTTGATTATTTCCTTCTTCACTGTCCTCCTTGATTTGTTTTCTTCTTTTCCTGCTACAGAAACACCACAACCAGCCTAAATCACCAGAGAGTTAAATATTTATTGTTCTTGGTCAGTTTACTTTTCTGTGTTTTGTGATTTGATTGTATAATATTTAAAGAACAAGATTGAAGTCTTCTGCTAAAATAGATGCACAAAAAAACCATCACTATAATGTTGTATTCTTCACATTAGCTTCTCCCAACCTGTCCCTCACAAATGAGACATACCTCTGATGTTGGAGGTGAGACCTCGTTTTTCTTTCCACTATATGCTTTCCCAAGTGGAATAGGAAAACAAGAAATTTTGCTTTTTTCACTAAATTTCTCCCTGGAAATGGCAATGGTTCCTTGGTAAGTGGAAGTTTGTTAACAGTTATAACAGTTGAGTGGAAAAGAGAGGAGGATATATCTGCGATCTATAGAGGAAGGTTTATTTGGGATCTGAACTTAATATTTTCATTTTTTCAGACTGATGACCTTCCTCTGCATTGCCCTTCAAATGTACTGTCATGGAACTGCTATAGGGTGGAAAACCTTTAAAGAAATAGTTCAAAGGATTATTTAGATTTACATTTAACAGTCTACTATATTAATAGCATGATTCACTTTGACTCTAGTGGGCTAAATGACATCATTATTATATTGTGGGAGAAAGATGTTAAGTTTAAGTTGGAAATAATGTTGTTCAGAATCTTATCAGCAATATTTATGAAAGTATTAATATTACATCAGGGAAAAAATTGAGCTGAAATCCTGAAGAATGTGTTTTATATTATAAACTTCCATAAACCATTGACACAGAGCAGCTTTAGCATTTGGCACAACTGTTTTCTCTCTGAAATGCTATTTATGGCAAAAGAACAAAAAAAATCATGTACCATATTTTCTTCTTGTTCTCAGATTTTTTTAGTATTGACTGTTATACTTATAGCATATGAGTACATAACGTGCAGATGAATGTGTGAATAACTACAAAGAAAATGAGTTAATTCAATATTTTAATCTTCATCTAGATCAGTTAGATCTAGTTATTTTGAAGGAATAACAATCCAGTTATTTTGAAGGAAAAAAGTTATTTTTTGGAAACAAGAAGGATATTGAAACAAAATGGGGATATTTTTAGCAATAACTTGTCTACTGAAATATGTACACTTTTTTCTTTAGGAATGAGTAATATATTATGTCTAATTATTGAGACACTAATGGCATAATTACACCTCCTAAAAATTTCCATTGATAAAATATCAGAGCAAAATTACTTTATATATTCTTACCAATTATTTCAATTATAGCTGGCATTAGAGATAGATTTATGGTGCATACTGAGGTATTTCATTGTATTTTCATCACATCTTTAATATAGAGGTGTATTTAAACTGCTGAAGATAAGTTTTACTGTTCTCTTATGAACAGAAATCAAGATTTTATAACAAATTTGGAAAAAATAGACTTTCAATAATGAAAAAGTGGAAGAAAATTCTCTTTTCAAGACAGCCTTTTCAAGACTCCTTTCAAGACAGATACAAAAATTTTAAATTGGAACAGTATAATGATGAGAAAAAGTGATGTAATGATATCTCTCTAGTGTTATACACTTTAAAATTTCATAACTGATAAATTTTTTTCATTATATAAAACATTTTGAATGTCATGAGTGGCAGTTTAATAATATAATTTGAGTAAACATAATTTTATAGCAAAATTTTGCTATTGTCTCTGGTTTAAAATCTTCCTCATTATTTTGCTAAAATCCATTGTCCTTATTTTACCAGGTTTTCAATATCAAGCCTTAGCAAAAAAAGGCAAAAGTAAGAGAAAATATTGAAAAGAAACATAATTTATGGAAGATATTCCTTTAAAAAAAAAAAATAGATGCCTTCAAATCAGCCAGCCGAAACATTCTTATAACTGACAACGCAGTTAGTTAGAAATGCAAAATTAGGTGATTTGGATGTAATTGATGGACCTGGAAATGATATCCCCCTCTCCACTTCAGGCACAAAAAGTTACACACTAAGTCTGCATGCGCTCTGTGACTTTGGCTATCTCTGTTCTTAACTGCAAATGGCTTTTGTCTTTTAGGTGAGTGTGCCAGCTCCTTTGAGAAGATGCTTATCAGTTCCTAAGTCAGTGCCATGAAATGTCCATGTGCACTGATACTGGGTTTTATGCTGCTTTAGTTTTCTGTGCCTTGTTCTTTTGCTCAGAGATTTTTCTTTGCCTTAGCTTTTCATTTTTTTCCTGCAGTGGAAGTGTCTATTCATCTGCACTTGAAATGGTATCTGATACAAGTAGACAATAATTCTGGAGTCAGTTTCTGAATATATTTCTGTTGGAGACAGTTATTACCCTCAAATTGAGAGATGTTCTCACTGATGACAGAAGATCTTAGCTGCAATTTGTTTCTAAGAATTTTTCTTTCCTCTTAATTGAAAACTATCTATAAAGTCAATAAACTCATTAGCCCTCACATTACTGTAACAATGGACTGGAACACAGTAGTTCTGGGAATCAAGTTTAAAAGGAAATGTGAAAGATAAAAATATTCACTGCTTTCTTTGTGGCAGTTCCAATGGAATAATGAACTGCTATTTGTGGTAACCATGGCACATTTCATGGAAAATGAAAAATAAGTTTATATTTCTGTATGGTATATCTTGATGTACACAGTGGTTGATTCAAATTTCAGAAGAATTTCTGCAAAATTCTGTATAAAAGCTAGATGGAAAGTTAAAATGTGGTTCTCTCACCACACGACTTGGGTAAGATGTAAATGACTAAACACAAAAGATACGTAGAGCTTTTGGGTATTGAAACACCCAACTCTGAGTCCTGTACGAGGATGACACATTGAACACACACTACCCTCTGAAAGGGATGCTAACGGCTTCAGTCATTGAAGTATCTGTCAAATCAGGAGAGACTGGGAGAGCAGGGGCTTTTTAGCCCAGCCTTGAGAAGGCTCAGGGAGGAGTGAAGAAGAGAGAAGCAGACTCTTCTCAGTGGTTCTCAGTGACAGGACAAGAGGCAATGGGCAAAAATTGAAATACAGGAAATTCCAATTAAATGTTAGAGAAAGCTTTTGTGCTATGAGAGTGGTCAAACATTGGAGCAGGTTTCTGAGAGAGGCTGTGGAGTCTCCATCTTTGAAGATATTCAAAACACGACTGGGCAGGGTCATGAGCAGCTGTATCCAGCCAGCCCTGCTCATAGTGGGGCCAGACTGGACTGGACGAGCTCCAGAGGTGCTCTGAGGTGAATGAAGGTGCTCCAGCCTCAGTCACACTGCAGCTCCCTTTGTTGATACTGGAAAAGGCTCATCATAACGACTTGCTAAAGTTCAGCTGGGATTAAAGTTGCATAACAAATCTTTTCACGTTACATTTTAGAATAAGAATGCCTGTTGCTGATATAAATGTTGCATGATGCCCCTGTTCAGTACGTTTCTGATCGGTGCTTGACATACACAGCACAGTCCCTGCTTTATATTCTAAATGGTAGCAGTAAGTGTTTAATATCCACACTTAAAATTTCTTTAAGTCACAATCTTGTTTGGTGTAAATTTGAAATCTTTTTGCTGATGTGAATGAAGGACTGAGAGTAGTGTGCTTCCTTTACTGTATAAGGATACAACATAATTGTACTGAGAAATTAAAACCTTAAGAATTATTTGAAAATATACACTTAAAGTTTATAAAACTGATACAAATTGTTATTTCATGAAAAAAAAGCATAGCTTAAAAAAATATGCAAGATTGGAAGGTGAAAATAATGGGGGTTGCACTATAATTAGTAGGTCCTCCTAAAAATTTCCATCTTATTAACTCATTTATCAAGTATGAATCAAACACCTATCTTATATTCAAAAGGTCAGAATGGATTTTCATATTTTGAGGGCTTGTTTCCATATCCAGATTAAAAATTAAGGTATAAGAGAGGTTATGTAGCTTTTGGCTACAGTTCCCTTACAATATATTAATTTTAGATGTGTTAGAAGAGTGTTACTGAAGGATATTTCAAGATAATAGATTTACCAGATAATGAAAATAAAACTGCTGTTAGTTCATACCAGCATATAGAAAGAGCAGAGCAAGCCAAATATATTCTAAAAAGGAGATGATAACTTTAAGCTTAAAATAGAAAATATTTGGATTATATGTTTGCCTTTTGATGAAAATGTAAATAATGAAAAGTACTTTGACTTGCAATAAAAGATATGTCTCCTCTCCTCTCCTCTCCTCTCCTCTCCCCTCCCTTTCTCTCCTCTCCTTTCAGAAGAGGTTGCAAACACAAACAAGCATCAGCTTTCAGACTGCCTGGGAAATGTGATGGGCCCGTAGCCACATTTCAGAGGAGCTAAAGCTCATGGGAAGCCAGAATTGCTGTTTGAAATGTCAGTGCTACAACTTCTAGTAAAGGTTTTTGCATCAGCTCGAGCTGCACTTCATTGCAACAATTGTTCTCATACGTCTCCAAAGAGCCTTGCAGGTCTCTCTCACATCTCACTGCCCAGACCCAGAAAAGTGCTGTGTCTGCCTAACCTTTTTATTATCCATGGTCACTGACTTTGGACAGCTACACCGCATGTGCTGTGTGCAAGTTATTCTACATTCTACTTCAATAAGATAGAGACTTCCAGAGGAGAATACGTGATTTGAATTCTATAAATTATTTTGAACTGTTGTAGAAAACCTTCTGTTAGAGCTATGCAGTCCTAGGAATATTCCCTTCTTCCCATTTTTTTGGCCATATTAAAGTGTACAGGAAATACAAAATTGTACCGAGGTCCTTGATTCTGGTGATCATCTATAAGGAAATATTAGTAAGGAAGAGATCCTTAAGAGATCCACATGCAGACGTGCAGCCACATATATCTTTGATTGTTTCTCCATTTTCTTTCATGAAAATTCTACTGGTGTAGGTAACTAAATTTAATAGCAGAAGCCACATACATCATGACTGATCTCATTGATGGGAGATGTAAGCTCACGTTTGAATTTACATTCTTACTACTGACCCTGTTGTCAACTGAGAATCCATTATCCTAATTCGACTAATGTTTTCTTTAATTTTAGGCAATGTATGTCACAGCTTGCATATTGAGTTATATGCTGGCATGCTCTTGTAGGAGCCAGCACTGCTGTTACCCTGTCAACACCAGGTTTCAGAAGGAATTCCTTTGGTCAGTCTGCCTTCAGTGTTGTGCCCCTCAAATTTGAAGTTCGTCCCTGCAGAGGGTTGTCTTGCTGGTTCAATATCTCTTTCAGTTGTTTTCATAATGCCTTCCACTTACTGGATTACTGTTTTCTTTAGGGAGTGCCTTGGAAGGCCATTAGGAAATATATATTTTAATAAACACATATTTATTAATATGTGGGGGAGCAAGAGAGAGGCAGAGATGCTCTACAGGTATCTAAACTACTTTTTCTTGTGCTACAATACCTTTGAAGACACTTCCCTAAAAGACATTTTGTGAAGTATTTTTCCATGTTGTATACTTAAAACTAAAACAATCGAGAAACAAGCATCTTAGGAAGACCAGTACCATCTCCTTAAATAATATTACAATACACTTGGTATTGTTTAATCCATATTGAGCAAAAATACTTTCATTGTTCTAAATGAGCATTTACAGTATATTTTGGACCTGTTACAAGAACTGCTAAAGTGAGAAGTTTTTGGGGTGACCTGAACAATTTTATCAAATCTTTACTACTCTTGAGTAACGTGATTAACTCACGCAAGTGCCAACACAGCCTTCATGCCAATCCACACCACACTATCAAGTTATTTTTCTCTCCCTCATCTAACCTAGTTTTCAGCACATATAGCAAAGCCAAACTGCCATGATGAGAGTCCAAAGGCTGGAGAAGGAGAGGTTGAAAGTTACTTAAGCCTGAGAGTATTTTGGCACAAGGTGGTAAGAGATCTTTGTGAGGAATTAACTATAAGTGCAGGTCGTATAGAAGAGACTGGAACAAATTCTTCCTCATGTAACAAACCAAGCTGTGCTATAACTGGTAGGTTTCTTTGTGTAAGTGAGAGGAGGCTTTGGCTGAGCATTTATCTAATAGGTTAAATGTAAACAGAGTCCAGTAGAGAACTGTATTTTCCACACTAATCTGAGTTACTGCTGGGAGTTAAACTATGTGTGTCCCTTTCTTATATTAAAGAAAATGAGTAGGAGAAATATAATCTAATCACTGCTGATATTTCATAGAGATGGAAGTAGGAAGAGGCTTTAGGTTTCTTCAGCTGTTTATTCTACTTTATTTTTCTTCTGAACATGAATCTCTCTTCTCAGGAAAACTGCTGTTTCGGATGCAGTCTTACTGAACCTCTGCCCAGTGCTTTAACCAAACTGAATCTGAGCCTTTTCCAGGAAGACTGGGAGGAGAGGTGAAAACTGTTTAGAACTGAGATTAAAAAAATAAATGTGGTGTCTCTGCACTGCTGCTTTCACTTGGGATCCGAACTCAGGTCAGAAGGGCCATCCTTACCACAATTCCTGAGAGGACCCAGCCAGGAAAAGTTCATTCTTCTTAGGCTGTCAAAGGTGACACAGGCATTCTACAATTGACCCTGATGCCGGATTTGTAGATCTCGCTTCCTTTAGAGCCGGCTTTGGAAGGAACACTGAGTATGGTAGGAAAGGAGGAGAGAACTCTGGCCAGGCAACTTCCTGCCCCGTAGGAGAAACTGGACCCCTGGCTGCCAGAAGAGGGATGGCATTTCTCACAAGAAGGATTGTTTGATTAGCTAAAGAAACTATCAACCCCAGCACCACAAGCATCTTTTTCAATTGCACAAGAAGAGTTAGGAGATACATGAGGATTCACTAGTATTTCATGTGTCAGGGAACAGATTCAACTAGAACTGACTAATGAAATAGGTGTTACAACAGTTCACTGTTCAAAGGCACAGCATGGCCTGTAACTACAAACTCATTTTGAACAGTATCAGCTTGTGAAATTGTAACATTAGTGTATTTTTTCCTGCTTACTGGTGCAGTTGATACTTCAGCTTTGATTTGTAAGGGTTAAATTAAACTGTGTTCTTTTTATATGTAAAGATCAACAGCAAGTTGTTTGCTAATAGCAGAAAACGCTCACAATTCTTTGACTAACACTTTGAATGTGACCAAGAAAGAGCATTTGAACCTACCTTGTAAACATTATTTTCATTTTCATTTACACTGCCTATATGAATACAGGAGGTTTGATGGGAGACACACTGTGGCAGTATTTGACCTATGAAATAAAATTTATTTACAGTGAGATAGCCTCCTTTTGAAATTCCTTGGTGTATATACAGTGTTGATTTTTTTCTGTACCTCCTCAGCCTCTAATGCTGCTGCATGTCATTGTTTAGTTGTGGTTGCTGTGACAAGAGGAAAGTGTCTCTCTGGCTGCCAAAGAAGAGCCACATGAGCTCTCTGAAGGGACAAAGAAATGGTGAAAGGAGGAGGAAAGACAATAAGGAAGTGAATTTTCTGTGGGTGTCATTCCATTACCATTTAGGTGATAGAGTAAACCCACAGGTGTTTGTTGGATGTTTCATAGAGGGAAGGATGTAAGCTCTCTTTCTGCTGTGCTTTTAGAAACACTTTCCAAATCTCCTTAATGCATTAATCTATTTTTCTACTTTTTCTTAATTTCTGAGGAAATAGACACAGAACTCCCTCTGAACTAAGGTTGTACAATTAGAGGTTGAAGAAACTTATCTGACTATGGATTGATGAGTCATTTATAGATAGTAGGAATGATTTATGAAACATTCTGGCTAATATCTAAAACTAACTAATGAATGTAAAGATACCATTAAAACATATAAGTGTAGCAGTTGTTTCCCCACTCCCTACTTGTTATCTTTTTAATGCCTTCCTACTCTTCAGCTAAATTAGTGAATTACGAGAAAGTGTCATTCATTTGTTCATTGTCAATGCAGAATGATACGTTTTTACTTGCTTATATGCCTTGGTGTGTCTGAGGCACACTTGAATCTGTTTAGTGTCTCAGCAAAGATCATACTTATCCCCAATTTTAGTTGTTAACACAGACTGCTAAGTATGTTTTTGGTATTTTCAGCAGTTTTCAAAGTCTGGTTAAGAAGAGTTTCCTGCTTCAGAAAGGAGATTTATGCTTCTAAAGAAATGGAACACAACCCCTCCTGATCCCATTCTGATCCCTTTCTATCTTCTCCCCTGCCCATTTCTGCAAAGAGGAATCTGCAGGCTTCCAGGGGAATGTCTCTCTACATTTCTGCACTGATTCCCTTTCTGTCTGCTTCTGCAGATTATAGAAAGCAAATAATTAGAACTCAGGATAAGTTAACCTCAACCATACTACCTCGTACCCCTAACTGATTTCAGTATCCTGGACCAAGTCCTTAGTGCAAGTGAGCTAATTACAAATGCATTAAAAAAAACCCCAAACAAACACTAACACCCCCAGGTTTTATTTTTTGTTTTGCAATTAAGGTAGCTTTGTACTTTTCCCTTAATTTAAAGTTCCTTTTTTTGACTGCAAATTATCAAAAAGCGGAGCAATACTACTAGATCTACTTTTAACTACAAAGGGGTTATGATATCAGTGAATGACTGGAAACACTCAGATTTGGAGGACTTCACACAAAAGTGGGTTAAACCAAGTGAAAACCAGTTCTGTTGCCAAAGACTTATCTCTTGACCTATGTCTGTGAAAGTAACAACACTGCCAAAATAAAGAGCAGTACCTTAGCACTAGGTATTGGGGTATACTGTGGATTTTAGAGTTAACCTCAGCTGGAGCTGGTTTATACAAAATACATTAAAGAGGCTTAATATAGACAAAAAAATTATTCTTTTTTTATACTTTTCAGTGGTTTTTCACTGTAGGGAATTTAGTTTTGAATCTAAATGAAGGTTGCTCAAGATTACACAGGTTCTTAGTGCATTTTCATGTTAATTAGTTGCCACATCAATGCAAATTCTTGGTAAATTCAGCTCTTAGAAGCAGTTCTGTCTGTCCCATGAATAGCTGTTGACTAAGCTAATTTTCCACTCTTACAAAAGAGTGTTCTTAACTTTATGTCTGATTTTAACATATAGTCTTAGTGTATTGTTAATATATAACTTCTTTAAAAAAGTCATGTTATAATTGTGTTATCTTCTTTTTGTCTACATTTTTCATTTGTAGATATCTATAGACCTTTTACTTCCTTCAGATGAATCAAATATTGATCCCTGGTTTGGAATTTATGCTATCCAAGAGGGGCTTGTAATTTTATCCATAATGGGCAAAAGAGAATGAAAAAAGGGTTATGTTTCTCATTTGCTATATATTAGGGCCTGGATGGAAGCAAAAGTTGTACGAATATTGCTCGTATCTGTAGATTTATACATATGGTACTATTCAAATTCTATTAATGATGAAGACTGTTTCAAATTTTATTGATTTTCTAAATGAGTTCTCCTCTATCTCTACATGGTATTGAAATCTCTATAAGAACCAGACCAAGCTTCCCTTCTTTCCCAGGTCTAACTCACTTCAGAAGAGATAACCAATAATGCTTTCTTCTAGAAGGAAAAAGTGCTCATATTACAATGGATTTCGTTATTTTTCACTTCATTGTTTTCTTCTACTTTGAGCAAAGGGTGATTTTTCCTGATTTGCTACTAGCAAGCAGTAAGACTCTTAATTCCATATGTAATTTAAATAACATTTTTCTGTTTCATACCTATATGTGAAGACCTACTATCATATACAGGCCAAGCAGAGCACAATATTTGGAAAAACAGTTTGCAGAAGAAATACTTTACCTGTGAAATGGGGTGTTTCCAAAGTACAGATGTGTAAAGTGAGACAGGCAGAACTATCTGTATGTGGAGTATGTGCTGAACAGGCAGTAAACAGAGCACCACTATACCACTGCATGCTCTAGGAGGTGCATATGTCCTGCCTGCTCTGCACAAACCTTGTCCTCCTGTCTCAGAAACAATACAAGACTGGAATAGGAACAGAGAATGACCTCTGAAGGGTGAAAAAGCTTCTGTACAAAGAACATCTTATGTAAGCTATGACTTGGCAAGCTGAAAAAGAGACGTCTGAGGGTCTGCAGCAGAAGCCTGTAAAAGGGTGAGAAGAAGAGACTGGAAGTCATTGTTTGATCATTTCTAGTGCAGAGCCAAATGAATGCAGCAATTAACAAGCTAGAACGTCACAAAAGCAGACATTTTATATATCAAGTAGACAAACTAAAAGCTACTCACCAAAAGTTATCACAGACATTCCACTAATGGCTGAATCACATATGGCAGGTGAGATATACACTGAATGGTATAGCTGTTAGTTCCAATTTATTAAATTCTAGGTGGAATTTGCCTGCACCTGGAAATCACATATTTAACATAATTGTCTGACACTGGGAACTTGCCTTAACTAGTTTCTGCCCATATGCTTATCTGGCTTATAGTGCTATTTAGTTCCTGAGAGTTCTGGATGATAAAATTTAAAATCAACTTATGAAACAACTTTTTTTCATTCTACCTCTACTAATTATCTCATTTGATAGAAATATTGCATAAAATGAAGACTTGTCATAAAATGATTGTTTGTTCGTGTAGATAAGCAAGTAAATCCTAATGGTAGAGAACCTTCTGTCCAATTCTTAATCAGAATGGTTTTTTTTAATACTTTCATTTATCTTACGGCATTGCTTTATCAACTTATGTCTAAGAGTCACTACTTCTGCATGGATGCTAGAGAATCTCTCTTGCTGACTGACATGAGATCTTCATCCCTTGCTGGTAAGATAAACTCCTCCCTGGAAAGCAGTATGGATGAAGGTAACATTATTCTTGGTGGGTTTTTTTAATTTGTTTTTTCCCACTGGAATTCTCTCTCCTTTACAATTGAGATAGTTCCCTTAAGATCTTCCATTTAAATTAAAGGTAAGGATTTGCATATACAGTGGTAAATGATTTTATGATTCGTTACATTCATGCGCAACAGTAATTTTACCAAATAAAATGGTCTCAAATTTGTGCCAATAGCACAAAACAACCTTTTGCTTCTGACTCTCAAATTTGGGTGTTTTAACAAACTATCATCCAATTATAGCAAACAAGATTTTGGTAACCTTTCCACATCAGTAAGTGGCTTCATCAGTATACTGAAACCATACTTCGAAATTGTAGATTCAATTGTAAATAACTTTCTGTCTCTTAAAGGGCTTTGTAGTTATTGCAGCAAAAAGACAATTACTAGATTGTCTATGGTAGAAGCTCTTTCAAGAATTTTCAAGTTGTTGGGTGAACTTGAGTGTCCGTGAGCAGCTCTTATTTCTTGTGAAAGTGAGAGAAGACGTGGAAATTTCTCAATTCAAATGCAATCTCTGTCAAACCAAAAATCAGTTAAAAATCCCTCATGAGTGTTGCTTTCTGATGAGCTTTATCAAAGCTTCACAGGAAAATTGATGAAAATGTATGTGCTAGGATTTATAAATCTATGGCCGCTATGAAAACATTGCTTCTAACAGAGAGATGAAGTACTATCATTAGCACACAGAATATTAAAGCAATGCTACACATCTCCTTTTAGTACTGGCATAAGTTTGACAGAAATTGCTTAGAGAGGCATGTGGTGAACGAGATAAGAATTTTGCTTCCCTCCTACTTCAGGATCTGTTTCTTCCCACTGAAAATTTGATTTCCTTGGTGCCTGACATACAGAAGCTGGAGCACTTTCCTAGGACATTTCTCTTGCAGTCTGAAGTTGTAGTTGCCAATTCGTATGTTCACAAAAATATTTTACTGTCATTTTTTGAAACATAATTAGAACAAAAGGTAGGGCTTAGTTTGCAATTACTGCATCTAATTTTTACATTTTCTGCACTATTTGAAACAGTTAATTGATGCTGTCAATAACTCTAGTGGAGAGTAATGCTAGTCTTTCGACTGTAGCATTCCAAGCTTGTTTTCAAGTTTTAGGGTATTTTCCAACTCGCAATGGTGTATGGCAAAGAAAAACAGTACAATAAAAATAGATAGTCATTGTAGCCAGCATCAACAAGTAAGTTTCCAACTTTTCTGGATGTGTCTATTTAATTTTATCCTAGCCAAATTAATTGCTCCTTCAATCTCCAGATTCTGAGAAATATAAAGCACTACATGATAATGAGATCATTGTGATAATGTACATTACCAGTAGAGCTTGCCTGGAGTGAGAGAAGTCTGAGCATATGAAGAAAACAAAGGCCAAGTCCAGGACTGAAAGTCGTGGTGAGAAAACATTTAAATTCGAAATACAAATATATTCTCATTATCTTTTGTTTCTTTCTCCATTGAAAAATCTGGCCAGTATCTAATTTTAGTGATATCAGCGCGTCTTCTTATTGCTGTAAATTTGTTGGTATATCCAAACATTAAATCCAGATGAGGATTTAGTTGCATACCCTATTCTCTTCAAATGCTCAGAAATTAATTGTCTGTAATAATCATTACCTCTTGCATTTCAGAACTTGAGTGAATTTAGTGCTCAGGAAAGCAGAGTCAAAACCAGCTCGGGCTGATATTTAGGACTGGAGCAGGTGTCATGTAAACTTCACCACTGTGCCTCTCCAAGTGTGACTCGTATTGACCTACTAGTTCTAAATAAATGCTAACAAATTAAAAGGAGAATGTGACGTGCTGGCAGTAGCTAAAGACAGTGATGATACCATTGCATAAGATGACATTATTTACTGCTTTTTGGATGCCTTTGGTGCAAAGGTAAGATAAATGGTCTCTGTCTCCAGCTAGACATGAAATGCTTATTGTTCAAAGCAGCTCCTAAGCTGAACCCTCTCTCAGGGAAAGTCTCTTTGCCATTGCTGAATGATCCTGAGATTAGAGGTCAGAGCATGGTGCTTATAGCACCAAGGTTTTGGGTCCAATCCCCGTATGAGCCATTCACATTAGAGGTGGACTTGATCTTTGTAGGTCCTTTCCAACCCAGAATACTCTGTGATCTGGAAATAAATATTAAATATAATAGCCCTCCACCTAAACAGGTCAATCCACTTGCTCCTAAGTGGCTCCTGGGAATATTAAGGTTTCCTTAGTGAAAATAAGTTATTCTGAATTTTAAACAAAGCCTTCACAAATAAAATATCTGTTTCCAGAAAGACCATACTAAAACAGGAGTCAGTAAAAAAACAGGTACTATTTACAGTAGTCAGACTTATACACTAATTTGGGAAAAACCTTATACTGTAAGTACTGGATTAAATCAGTTAAAGTAAATGTATCATTTTTACTTCAGTGTGTTTATCATATTACAACAGTGACAGCATGAGATCATGAACCATAAAAATTATTACTCTAGAAGTCCAGAACATGTTTACATAGCTGTAGTTGTGAATTTGAGTTGAAAGCAATGAGGCAATTTTGAGCTATGTAATATGATTTGTTAACATACTCTGGAATGCAGACAGGTAGCCCCACTGATGACCATAAGGAGAATGCAGGGAATTTATTTTCCTTGTTGAAGAGTTATGCAAAAGTACCGGGGCGAGTGAGCATTTCAGATGTTGCAGACATAAACCTTTTGCAAAAGAAAATATTTAGATACTCCCAGATGCTCAGGAAAGCCAAGAGGGTTAATGCACTTTTTTGGCTGCTACTAATACAAATTTAATATCCTTTCTGACTACATATGACTATAGCAATTTTGAATGTATCCATCACATGAGTTTATCAAGAAGCTGAATAATGAAATGGCTGCAAGAGCAGCTCCTTGTAGTCAGAATCAAAGACCAGACAGAAGGGGAGAGGTCTTACGCAGGAGAAAGTTAATCCCAAAATATTTGAGTCACCTGTCTGGAAATGAGGGTGATGATATGAAGTACAAATCTAATTTTAGTTTTCTGTGATTGCAACTCAGAAATAATGAGTACCTTCTAAGTAAGCTATAGACATTCTCAATCGGGAATTAGCAAAAGAACAACTGTTTGGTCTTCCACTGAATTTTAATATGCTGAGATTTTTCCTTACTGCTTTCAACCAATTTTTCCTAAAATTTTGTCATCATATGCACCCCTTAAAGAAAAAAGTTGTATCAGATCTGTGTATATTAGAAAACATCAGAGAACATAAATAGCTCTCTAAAACAAAGACACTCTAAAAGGGAAAGGAACTGAAATTTCCTTCTGCCAGTCAAACAGAACTGACAGTTTCTGTGGGCTTGGGAATATCATTTCCCATTCCCTTGCTGGAGAGCCCACTACACTGCTTCCTTATGAAAATTAAAAAATTGATCACCCTTAAATCTGGTGCCATCCTGATCCTTTGCCAGCCTTCACGGAGAGGCCAGAGAGTGGTCTCGTCCCTCCCCACCCCAAAAAACCAATTATTTATTTTTCATCTCACCAGATCTGACTCTCTAGGTTAGGTCTGCGTGTTTCCTGCTGCTGTGGGTTGTACCAAGGGCTTTCCTTCAGATCCTAATGTCTGTGGGTAATCCTGATCATCTAGCTCTTACACAGTTGAGGCACAAGTCATTTCCCCCTCAGTACTGCGCCCTAAGATTCCAGGAGCTCTGCTTAATTCCATGGTCCCAAAGGGTGATTTAGATTTGCTCTAAAGCAAAATCAGAATCACATAATGGAAACATAGGTAAGCAGTTGTCATTATTGCAAGGAGAAACATTTTTTTTTCTGAAGAAAGGCAGCTTTCTGGTAACACTACAGAAAGATAACAAAAACCTTAGGAAAACAAGTCTGATACTGATTTTTAAGTCAAATAAAACAAAAGAAAGACACTTTCTTTTCTGGCTTTCTTTTCTTCTTTCAGCTCTTCCCCCAAGCTGTCATTTGATGGATCATATACTTGAACAGTGGTAATATTTGATCACTCAACTGGACTCTTTGACCATTTGTATCTGCCCCAGGTCAAAGATTCCGTTTCAGGTGTGCCAACACAGTTGTCTAAGCTCATACTGTCAAAATGGAAATCAACTGGGTATTACCTTTTGGTTTTGTTTTAGATAGAGGGAATAGGATTTTTAGTTCTCTTTCTGATAGTAAAGTTTAAGCCAGGGAAAATACATTGGATACTTTGTTGTTACTTCTGAGAGAAATGTGTATTGGCTTGATGTCAAAATGAGATTCGCATTTTTATTGGGTGCTTCTTTTAGTTTGGTTTCCTGGCTATGTTTTACTAGTAATACAAAATCAAGTGCTGTTTTTATTTTCAGTTGAACCAGTGTTTTACCTCAAGTACAAATCACTGACACTAGGAAACTTTTGGAAGACTTTGTTAGATCTGACTCCTTCTGATGAGTATCAGAAGCCTGGAGATCGGAAAACAAAATTAAGAAAAAGAGAAATTGCTATTAGAATTTGAAATATTTTCTATCTCATGAGAATTAAGCAAATTAGATAATTTTGTCCACTTTCTAACAGGCTTTTCATACACTAGAACAAAAATAAATACAGGCCAGCACTTTAACTCAGAGCTGAGTTGCTGCAGAATTTTCAGTGCAATCTTGAAACACTTCAGTGTAGCAGAAGCAAAAATGTTCTGAGCCTTTGAAAGCCGGGGGCCATTCCCTCAGATGAGGTGACAGTAATAAACTCACGTCTGGCTTTCAACCCTGCCTCAAATAATGAGCAAAATCAAGCAATAGGTCACCTCAAATGCTTTCCAGAGCTAACCCAGGGAGATATGTTGTAAATCTGCAGCAAATGTAGAAACTTTTACTGTTTTATTACTAATGACAGTTTATAAAATGGAATAGTATTGTTATAATAGTACAATATAATAGTTTATTGTTGAAAGATTAAAAGCAATATCTTTTCCCCTCATTTTTGATAGTAACACCAAATTCCATTAGAAGCAGATCTATGAGGTTATTTTTATTTGTTGATAACTGCAAAATCAGCCTTTTTTCGTTGACAACCTATTTTGAATGTCATAATTAGAATAAAATGCTGTTTAGTGAATTTGAAGTATGTGAGTGCAGTTAAATTCATGTTCAGATATTTTTCTAGGAGAAATTTCATTTACAGATTCAGTTACTTGCAGAAATTTAGATTTTTAAGACTGTCTAAAGTATGTAAATATATAATGCCCTTGTAATTTCACAGGATATCTCAAAACCAAACAAAAAAAAGAAGGGCTACACCTTCTTCAAAAACTGTTGTGTAGTGTCCCATCAGAACTACTTTGATGAAATTTTTGCTTTTTATCATATGTTCAAGAAAGCTGTGCTGCTCATAGGAAAAAAATTCCGTGTAGAAAACTGAAAATCTTATGATGTTTTCATTCCGTTTGGGTTAGGTCTATAAATACTGAAGATTGAATAATAATTGAATGCCATGGCTTCTGAAGTATCCAAAATTTTGTGTGTTATAAGGAGCAATGAAAGCAATATCTGATGATTTTGCTTAACAAAACTCATCTTGACTGCGATATCATTCTTGACTCAGTGTCATTTCCCATAACTATTGTGGTTTAGAAATAGTATTCCCCAATTTAGTACTCCCACTAAAAAGACCGTGAGCCACTCCTCTCCCTTCCTGAACGGGAGGTGTAAAAGACAAAGACCACAGGTTGAGATTAGAACTACTTTCTGGAAAAAGGAATGACATGAGAAAACAGTAAGAGCAACAATATTAATAACAAAAGGTATGAGACAAAGAAATTATTTACATACAAAAGAAAACAATACCAGACTGTTTTGCCTGGCAAACTTTCTCCCACCAGAAGGAATGCCCTCCTTCATGGAAGCAAGAGAGTGTCTTTGCCCTGCCCTGCCAATGACGTGGGGTGGTATCAAATATCATTCGGGTCTAGGCCACACCCTCTCCTACTGACCTGGGCGCCAAAACCAGGGCAGTAACATTTTGTAATATGCTAGTTTTATGGATATTTTATATAGAATATTCTAAAATATTTTAAGGTAAGGCAGAATACATACTGCAGATAACTTAGAGAAAAATACTTAATATCTTGAACTCAATCTTTATTTCTTAACAGAAGTATAAATCTTCCATTGTTGTCTGGCAACATCAATGACATGCAGATGCGAAAGAGGCTGTCAAGCTCAGTAAGCAAAATATAAATTTTGCTGCAGCTATAGCAATGACTTTTCACAGTCATTTGAGAAGTGTATTCAAAGGTTACTATGAATTAAAAGGAGGGAAATATTGTGAGACAAAATAGTACATGAGTGGCTTATTTAAAAATGTGCCACATAAGAAAAAAAACAAAACAATTTGAAGGACCACAATTTTTTGTGTGGTTTCAATACTATTTCCCACTGATCACTCTATGAAACACCCATAAAATCAAAAGACAGAACTGACCTACCACTACTAAAAATAACACATAATGAGCTGTCAAACATCAAAGTAAAACTGGAGCTACGTAGGAAGATAGCATGTTCTTTCTTATTTCCATTATTGTAACCTTATGTTTCAGAGGACATTGGACAGTGTTCAAGTGAGTAAATACTTACATTTTTTATTTTTATTCAATGCTTTTACATTTCTGGTTTAACTCATAAACTGGTAGGGAAAAATCTGTTTGGATCCTATGTTCTATGGTATGTTTCTCAAGCATATTTTGACATTTTTACAATTGCTGTCCTTGTAAATTTTAGGATTGATCAATACACACTGTTGAACTGAAAGACAAAAATAAAAATAAAATAACTCTCAGGATCTGAGTTTAAAAGCTTGTGGTTGTGGCCATGAGGAAATGTCTAAGATAGTACACAAAAAATATGTACTGAGATAGTACACATTTTATACAAGTGAAAGTATTTGTCACAGAATTTTAAAACTGTGGACTGAAAATATAGTTCCTTAGTTAAAGGTATTTTATTTGAAGATGCAATTTCTATCCACTGTTGCAATCAAATAAATTTCAAAAACATGCATGATTAATTGTAAACTATTAAAATATTAAACAATGCTTAAAAAACAAGGTTTGAGTGCAGTTCTTTTGTGAAGGCTTTCTAAGGACTTCTTCGTTTAGGAGTAAATGCCAAAAAAAATTATTTTTGCCTTATCCAGTTGAAAATAAGTACTTAACATAGAGTATGCAGTTTAGCCAGATAAAGCACAACCAAGGGAATGGTATGAAATAATTCTTCTTAAAAAAAACAACCCTTCAGTTAAGATTTTGGCCCTAATCCTGTCCTCATTAAAATCAGTGGCAAATGTCCCACTGTTTTTAATATAAAAATACTAACAGCTTTATGACATTCTGGTCATACTGGAAAAGAAAGTTATCACCTTAAAATCTCTCTGACTGATAAAATAGAAGACACATGCATAGAACTTGTTTAAGGATGCTCAAAAATATTCTTGGTTCTCAGTGAAAAAAAAAATCATGTCTGGCGTGGGCTGAAAGCCCAGTATTTTCCCACCATGGGATGAGGACCCAGAGAAGGTGAGAGATCTTGGGGACCTTTTTATCCAAGTGAAATCAAACTAACTGTCCAGTAACAACAACAACAACAACATACATAATCAAAGACTGAGTGACAACAAGGTGTTTTTGATGTCAAACAGCGGAAAATTTCCTGTTTTATAACTTTCTTCCAAAATATCCTAAAATGTGGCAGTAGAGCTAAAAACCGAGGTAATTCAAAGACAGAAGGATGTAGGCCAAAGAAACTGACAGACTACTACTCTCCTATTTCCTGCTGAATGAGGATGAGCATGGCTGAGCTCGTGCCCACTCTGCTCTCTGCTAACCTGACACAGGCCAGCCCTGGCCAGGAAGCCATCCAGCAGTGTCTGGCTCTTCTGTTTCCAGTTTTTCAGCTGGAAAATTTGAATTGGATTTAACAGCACATCAAAGCAACCTCTGGGTTTGCAGCAAAGAGCTGGGTCACATCTGGGTAATGCTGACCATGGTCAAACTGAGCGGCACCCATCTGAGCAGGGCATACCCTTTGCCTCCCACAGCACCCAATGGTAGCTGGAACAAATTAAATAATCTTTAGCTTTATGAATAAAGCAAAGGAATGCAAAGAGGAGAAAAGGAAACGGAGCAGTGGGTTTTGGTTTTTCCTTCGACCATGGATGATCTTAGCCAAAAACATTGACTCATATAAGCCTATAAACTTTTATTACTTATAAACTGTAATATAAAGACATGTTTTTTTCTTGTGAAGACAAAGTAAGTATTTTAATTTCAATTTTTAGATGAGTTTACATTCAAAATATGCCATTAGGAAAAAGAAACATGTTTCCTACTCTGTTTTAAAGTGTTCATGAATTATTGCTTTGATAGAGATGAGACAAAATTTTTTGGAATATATTTGGGATAATTTTGGACTACATTGGGGATACTCTTGAAAACTGTCTTTATTATACAGCAAAGCTTGTGAAAATATTTCGGCTTGACCACGTCTCCATGAAAATGATAATGTGTAAATCTACACTTCTGGACAAGGAAGAGAATGTTATAAATGAGCTCTGCCAATATGGCTTGAAAATTGAAATGTCCAGACATGAGTCTGTACATGTTGTTTAATCCCTGAGTTTATAGCATTAGTCTTAGCTGGTAATAAAAAAAGTTGTCTAATATCCTTCTTGACTGATCAAGTCCTTGTGGTAAATTACACAGATATGTGGTTATGCACAAAAACTTATCAGAGCAATCATAAATCAAATACACTGAAGTGGGTTGGGAAATAGGTAACATGAGCTTTTTTACTGCCACTTAATTCTGGTTATATTTAATTCAGAAGCTCTATATGTCTAGAACAGGCTTATAAAAGATGCTGATCTCTGTGATCATTCGAGAGGAACAATTTTATTTTCATTCTTGATAGCCAACCTAATGAAACAAATAGAAAAAATAAATGGAAGGAGTGACTTTTACCAAGGAGCTGTATAAGCACATTAAAGAACTTATTTTAATTATTTAGCTGAAATAAATATAATTCTAAAAGCTGAATGAATTGTTTGTCAGAGCTGGATGAGGTGAAGTTGTCAGTTTAAAAAGTACAGCTTTTATAAAACTGTTGCTACTGAAACTCTTAAAAGTTTAAACCGATGTTTGCTTTCAAATGAAAACAACTTTTTTAACTATTCATTTACCCTTTTTGCTTGGAATTTTTTTAGTGTTAAGAGACACTGAAATGTATTTTTTGCTGTTATCTTGGTACTTTCTGGTTTGTATTCACAGACTTGAGATATGCTGTTACACACAGGAAGCTGTCAGTATGAGCCACCCATATCACAGTTGACAGAAACTCCCTAAGGCTCGTTAATCCACTTTGATAACGACTGCTGTTTCAGTTACTACTATTATATAAAATTCAAACTTGTTCACATGAGTAAATTAAGCAGGTTTTAATCATCCCTTGGAAATTACTTGGTGTCTCTGACAGGATTACTTCTGTACAGTAAAGGTTTCAGGGTAATTTTTTCAGTGTGCCAGAGACTTCCAGTAAAGATGGAGGAAAAGAGGCCACTGAAGTCAATAAGCCCTGAATTAGAGCCTTCAAATTTGGTTTATCTCTTATCCCAAGGGTAAAATAAGAGTACTCCAAAATAAATAAATGAAAGTCATCTTTTAAAATAGAATAAAGGGTCAGAACAAATTATCTTTGGTTCTCCTGTAATGAGTATATAAAATTTGTTTGAAGCTCTACTCTAGGAATAAAGATTAACAAGCAACACTTCTGCCTTGCTTGTCTTAAGATACAAGCATATGTGTGTAGCCATTGTGGTCTCCTCTATGCCAGGTCTTTTTGTCTTAATTAGTCTAAAATTTCTTGGTCTTATGACAGAACTTTTGGCTCTATGCAGGCAAAAGAGAAAGGGGCACCAAAAATGCAGGTATCTGGAAGTACCTTATATTTTCTTATTTCTGTTGCTGTCCAGAAAAATATTGCTGTGTGCTTAAGAAAATAAATAAGTCTCTAAGGCTGAAGGAAATAAGAAACAAAAAAAATCTAATAATTTACCTGCATATTAGTCATCTTCTCTCATCTGCCATTACACACAAAGTGTAATTCAAGTTTGCAAGCTGCAGTGAGAGCAGATCCAGCCTGGATGGTGAATGGGATCAGGTGCTCTTGCCCTCTCTTCCAGTGCAGGCAGTGGCCGGTCCGCTTTTCCCATGTACAGCTGCAACAGGCTCTCCATTCCAGCCTCCTCCTGGGGTACTGCAGAGGAAGGATGTTTCTTCAGACTTCCCCAGTGGTCCCCTTCAGGCTCTGGAGGATGGAGAAGCCCTTGTGTTCACATCAACTCAGCATAAGCATTTCCAGGGGATTTAGACTGATAGTGGAGCTGAGATGTATGTAGAAGGGCAAATACCTTGGTCTGGGGAAGCTGATATCATATACCAGAGATGCAGAAAATCAGCCTGGGCAGGAAGGGTTGTGGGCGGTAGAGGTAGTATCTCAAGGGTTTGGATATAGGTTTGGAAAGGGGCATGCAGATCTCGGGCAGTGCAGTCTCAGGGGACACTTTGTGCCTTGAAGAGCAAGCTCTGAGCCTGCCAGTTAGTTGCACGTGAGTATGCTGGTAGGGTTGAACTGAGGGAGGTGGCAGCTAGGTGGCAAACTGCATTTGCAGTGCCCTTGTAACCACAGAAACAAACAGCTTGAGCCAGTTCTTGAAACTCAGCCCTTCTCACACATTTTCCCTGCTTTTGCCTGCACAGCTCAAGGCCTGTCAGAAGTATCTGCCATACTGCCAGTAGCCTCAAATAGAAACATTTAATTTGTATGGACATCTTAAAACCATAGAAGGCTTTTAAATTAAAAAATTAAATCCAGCTGCATTAACCATGCCAGGAAAAATTGCATCGGGCGTACAGTCAACATGGATTCTTAGTATATGAGCAGTCCTAATGACAGAAACAGTGACTTGCAGCAAGAGGTCAAAAAATCATTACTTCCTATTTATACAGGCATTCCTGTAACTAACATGAGAAGTTACTTGTGTTCAGAGAATGCTTAGAAATATATATTTGAAAATTTTCTCCCAGAAAATCCCTATGAAAAGAGGAATTGAATCTTGAATGCTTTCAGCTATTCATCTCAGAACACTCGGTCTTCATTATCTTTTAGAGGTCTTGGGCTTCACATTAATTGTCTGATGTTTGTGTGTTTAACCAGAGCATTGAGAAACCTTACATGGAATATTAAGATGGAAGAGAAAGAGGTCCATATGTTGCTTAAGACATTAATTCAGAATGTCATTTCTATGTCTCTCATATCCTTTCTCCAATTAAATGATGACTGAGCTCTCACCCAATAGAAATGCCTTGGCTGGTCTTAGATCAAGCACTCTAGAAATAAAAATAAAAGCCTAAATACTTCTATTTTGACAAATGTGGCTTATTCTGTCCATGTCAATTTTTGAGTGAAATATATGTGTCCAGATAAAACATTTCTCTGCTGGCTGAACATGCTTTTCAGTATTCTGTATTATATATGCTCATTCATTTTGTATTACACGTCTATATATTTATGTATATTTCTGTATCATTATTGATAACTCTATTTGACAGTCACATGAAAATAGTTCCCTGATTCTGTTCTCTTGTCTGTGTAGCTTTTTGATGAAAATGGCACCAATCATTTTGCTGTCTGCAAATTTCCCATGTGATTTTGATACCACTCTTGATTTCTTGTTTCCTGGATAGTCCATGTTAACCAATATGTATTTAACTTTACTAAAGTAGAATGTGTAAGAAGACTCTGAGTCAGAGCAGATCCAACTAAGTGAGTTGACTCCTTAGCCCTAGAACTTTTGAGTCTCTAACTGTGCTGGGAGATGTCCTATAAGTTCTTGCTTTTTCAATGGTTTTGTTTTCTTCTGCACTCATACATATTAGAGGCTTCTCTCTTGAAAATGGAAGACGAGATAATTATGTAAAAAATTTAAAATAATTATCATGTTTTCAGCTTTTTTCTTGTGCTTACCCCAGTTGTTAGACAACATTGCTTTACTCCCAGGGAACCAGCAAAAGAGAGTGTATAGTCATGTATTGCAACTTGTATTTCTTGAAGGAGATCAAGGGAACAAATTGTGTAATTAAGAGAAAGGCAGTTGCTATGAACAACACTGCCAAAAGATATAGGAAATTACAATAAATCATTTTGGAGCTCAGTTAAAAGTGGATTTTTTTCTCCTATCTGGCCATAGTACAGGCATATGAAACAGTAACATATGGAGAACAACCACTACTTTCAGAAAAAACTATCTGAATTCAAATAACCTCTTTAAATCCAGAGGTTGTCCTGGGTGAAGATTACAGATTACTGATAAATAAGTGTGACAAAATTGAATAATATCCACTACTTTAGTGAATCATATTGATGGGGAAAAAATTAGGATATCAATTCCTGAAAACGGTAAAAAATGCTTCAGAAGAATAGAATTAAATTAAAATACTACATTTTGCTGTTTAACCTTCTGCTAAAATTTAGAGTCTGTGGTAAGGGTCTAACTTCTGGCCATCAACAGACAACAGTATAAAAACTGTGTATTGACTAGTGATGTCTGATCTCCCAATATCAGTGAAAAGAAGGCTTTTGGAAGTGTTAACAGTTTGGATTTTAACTGCTGATTTCTTCACAGAAATGTTTTTCTCTGTTTTTCTGAAAACATTCTGTTTAACTACAAGTTTTTCCTGGTGGTGGAACAGGCAAGACACTCTCCATGATATTGGAAAAGTCATGGCAATCAGGTGAAGTTCCAGGTGACTGAAAAGTGGGAAACATCGTACCCATCTTTAAAAAATGGTAAGAAAAGGTAACCCTGGGAACTACTTATCTTTCAACCTCATCTCTGTGCTTGGGAGGATCAGGGAACAGATCCTTCTAGAATGTGTGCTAAGGCACATGGAGGACAGGGCTGTGATTCAAGACAGCATGGCTTTGCCAAGAAATTTGAGATTGTTGGTCAGAGAGTGAAGAAGTTCCATTAGGTGAGAAAATTATGTCGTTCTTTTTAATACATAACCATTTTCCCCTTCATTTGCAATGTAATTATAGGGCACTGAGAGGTCAGAAAACATGTACAATATGAGAAGCACTTATTTTGGTTGATAATTCATAAATTTGACAGGGCATAAGTTCTTTTCCTGCTTCTTCATTGCAATGATTCTTCTTCCTTGGTGATTAAAAAAATGTAACTTTCTATTTTAGTGGTACTGAAGATGATTGTACTTTAACAGAAGGAGTGTCAGGAGTAAACGTCTTTGGCTGATGTGGCAAATACATCACTGGCAAAAAATTCTAAACGGAGGTGTTGATACATTTGTCACTATTTGGCCTTCTTTCCAACACCTGTCCAGAGATTAAGTAGAATGCAGTTTGTGCTTTGTCACTTACACTACAGATGACTTTGGGCTTCAAGTGTAACTCAATAGCCTTAAAATACACAGTAGATAAGCACTAAATACCGGGCTATCAACAATTTTATTCCTAAATGGATTATGAGAGGACAGGATGCCAATGTGATAATCAAGCCATCACAAGGCTGGTTGTTTTATTTCCAAAGTAACAACTGGATGCAATTAAAAGCTATGATTTTCTCTTCTGTCATGTCTGGTCAATTTTTTAGGTCTCAGTTGAGTAATAGTGCTTCTCGCACCTCATCTCCTAGGTAACTATTAAAAGTATGCCACTTTCAATTGCCAGATGTTCCTGTCATCAGCCTGACCCTTCAAGAAAATTTAAACCGAAAGCTGTCTCTTGTGATTTCTTCATTTTCATGTACAGTAGAAATGAGAGAGGGAGTGATGAGTGGTTTATGGGTCAGAACATATGAAGGATGTCAATTTACAACTACCAATTTCATTTGAAATTTGTAGCCTGTCCTGGAGTTGTTTGGTATGCCTTAATAATTTCCCAAAACTATGCATGATACACCTGAATTTTGCTCCAGCTCAGATTCTGTCGGTAGGGCTCAAGTTTTAGTCCTGACACCCAGCCCAGGGTCGTTTGTTTGTTGCCAGGTCTCCTTATACTGTCAGAAAAGGAGGCAAGTGCAGTTACAGAGCGCTCCAGTCAGCTCCAACTTACTGCTCCTATTATGAGCTGTTTTGGACCACCAACCTTTGCATTTCAAACTTTTATCAGTGGAATAGGCTGCCCAGGGAAGTGATAGAATCACAATCACTGGAAGTTTTTAAAAGGTGTTTGGAGGTGGCTGTTGGGTATATGGTTTAGTGGTGAACACAGTGGTGCTGGGTTAACGGGTGGATTTGGTGATCTCAGGTGCCTTTTCCAACCTTACTAACGACCCCATGAGTCAAAGTTGTGTGGAATTGACTGAGGTTAAAATCTAGACCAGTCTCCTGTTTAGCTGAATGTTAATAAAGTAAAAAAAAAACCCCAATCAGTGATAGCCTAAATGTTCATTTATGTTACCCTAAGCCTCCCTGTTTCCCTCTCCCTCTTTTTCTAGATACAATATTCTCTCCTTTCATATGTGGGTAAGTGCCTTATAAATACATGTACATATATGTCGCTGTGACGTACCGAGATCGGCGAGAAACAATGACACGAGAGTCCAAGTTCAGGAGAGTAATGTCTCTCTTCTATATTAATAATTAAATCAGTCTTTTATAACTTGGTTTGCCATAGAACAATGACATGATTGGACTATTGAACAGCCACCCACCAAAGTGATTGGCTGAATGATGTAATGCTCATTCCAAGTGTTTGTCTCAATATACTCCATAGCTATCCTGCAAACAACTTGCAGCTGTGAGATAGTTTACAAAATAACAAACTGTTTCTCAGTTAGTTCGCATGGGAAAGCAGCATTCTCACCAAATGCTGCAGAAAGCTGGAAAGTTTCTCTGCCACAGCTTTTCTGCGTCTACACATATATGTGTATGTATGTATATAGGTATATGTATTTTTATGCATGTATAAATTGCTATTTCCATGTTTTTAGTGGATGGTGTCCCTGCCCATGGCAAGGAGGTTGGAACTAGATGATATTTAAGGTCTTTCCAATCCAAGCTGTTCTGTGATTCTTCTGAACAGGTCGTCTAGTGTCGCTGTTACGTCCGAGGCATATAAAGAAAATGACACAGAGTCCAGGCTCATGAATAGTGGAAGCCGAAGCTTTTCTTTAATAATTTTCTGACTACTATATAGGATAGATTGCAAAAAGTGTGTTGAGATGCAATAGGTAATTGGTTCCTCGGCCATCCACTCCTTGAGAGGATTGGCCAAGTCTTAAGAGACTTATTCCATAATATTTTCAAAGTCAAAGCCATAACAATCTTGCAAAACAACTTGCGAGTGCAAGAAGTTTATGAAACTGTGACCTTGTTTAAAATAGTTTACATAGGAAAGACAGTCTTCTCACAGAATATTGAGAAAAGGCTGAAGAATTTTTCTGCTTCTAGCTTTTTAGCACCTGCAGTCTAGGCCCTTTGAAATCAGCAGACAGCCTGCCCTTCACTGCGATATGTGTTTGGTCAGAATTCACTTGCAATGTTCTCATTGTTCTAAATAAGGAAACGTTTTAGATATCCTGATTCAGTACTGGTTTCTAGGGTCACGTGAACCAAACTGACAAATTGTATTGCTTTCCAGACAGATTTTTGTGATGATGTTATGAGATTTGCAATCCTGTTTCTTGTCTAGCACTGAATAAATTAGCAGCTTTGGTTCATTAGACACTCTCGTGGTTCAGTTCTGCTTTTTCCATAATCCAGACTGTAGCTCTCAGACATGTTAATATCCCGCATTAATTGGGGGTAGTTAATTCACTACAAATTGTAGATGATGGAGCTCTCACAGCAGAACATGTGCTCTCAGGTATTTTAAAATAAAGCTCTAAAAAACCCCTTTAGTTGCTCAGAAGCATAAAATATGTCTGAAAAATTATTTGAAAAAGAGGAATTTTAAAGGGCAACTTAATTTGTGATGTTAATACTGGATTTTGGAATCTAGTTTTCAGAAGTTAGCTTATCTCGTGGAGTAGCATAGGCCAGGACCGGACACAGCCCAGAAATTTGGCCAGCATCCATAACTATCACAAATCTTGTCATATTTTTAGAGGAAGTTACAAGAAAAGAGATTTTGCCAGCTTTTAGTTACATGGCTTCACTCTTTGCCATACAGCTTAATGCACATAAAGACACACATACAGACATTTTGATTTCAGAAGGCTTTAGTGATAGCAAAAGCACTTCCATTGAAATGCATTGCAAACATTTAGGTATAATATTGATTTTAAACATTTTATAGGCCAGAATATGTATGCTGGACTCAGGAACAAACCTTCTGTATAATATGGATCTTCATACAGAAGATAATCAAAAGATATACATGGTGCTCAAAATAGCAATATATATATATATATTTGTTCTTATTTTCTGGTACAACAACAAACAATAATGAAAATATTTGTAATTCAGCATGTGACTTAGAAGAATTCACTTAAAAAGATAATAAAAGTCTTCCACGCAATGTGTCTTAGTAGCCTCAGAACTCAACATGTGATTTTCTGTATTCTTAATTCTAAAATTAAGTACAACACAAAGAAATGCTTTGCATGTTAATTTTACTTGCAGATACATGCAGATAACATGCTTGTTTAGCCCAGTAAGTACAAAGTCACATAAAACTATTCCCTGTCTGGAAGAGCTAAGTAATATTAAGAAGCAAGGAAGTATGTTTTTCGGTTAAAAATACTCGTGCTTGTTCTTGAAATGAAAATAAGAAAGAAAGGTAATAGGCCTAATTATAAAATGCTTGTGAGGGATGGAGTCCAAGACATTTGGCTAGATCCACCACCACTTCTCTGTACCCACACTTATGAGAGATTTGATAATGGTAAACTCACATAGCAGTTGTAGGTTCCTTTGTGTGACATTCCTGTATCTAGGTATATAATCCTATAGACATATAGACAAACACTGAGTGTATGTGATGGCCTTGAATTAGAGGTCTGGAAGAATCAACAAATGTTGAAACACCTTATAACAGTTATGCATATGTGATGTAGAGATAAGAACATGTTTTATATCCTGGCATTTCATGTTGTGTTGGTGGTTATGATTATTTGCACACTCAAAGTCTTGAAGGATTTTCAGACTGAAAGCTTCAAAAGTTCTCTATAAATGTCTAGAACTGTAACCAACACTGGACATAAACATTTAAAAAATATGTACTTATCCATATCATTGCTTAAGAAATGAACAGAAATGAACAGATAATTTGTTTATTTGCCCTATTGCAAGAGTTTCTGTATTTGTGTAAGAGTGCCTATATTCTTTCCATAAAGAGAGAAAGAAAGGATCTCTTGGAGTTTTTTTAGCAACGGGCAAAGGGTGAGTTGAGCAGGTGTTCAAACAGAACAGTGGTGAGATGCAGAGAATCAACTCCTCATGGAACACAGAAGACATAAGAAAGCGTTTGGGCTATAGAAAGTGCAGTGGATAGTGTGTTGTATGTAGGGGTTTATTATTTTCTTTCCTCACTGTGGTATTTATTTACTGTCTGATTATTGTCTTCACGGCACGTGGCATATTGTGCACAAGTAAGAGTATGTGGCATTTTTGGAATAAATTTATATAGAGATAAAAAGTGCTCAAGACTGCAAATTGGACATTTTGCTTGCCTCAGAAAGGGACCTTCATAAAACCTCGTAAACCATGAAAAGCACACAGTCAGCTTTCCTGGCATCTGCAGTCCTTTTCCCCAAATAAAGACACTTCTTTCCAGTATGTAAATCTTCAGTACAAAACTGGTTTCAGGTCAGCTAAATTTCTACCATCAAGTAACATATTGCTTTTCTTTTTGTAGTGGCTACTGCCAGATTGACAACTAATTTCTTTTCTCCTGCAGATGTGCTGTTCTGGCTAGCTTCTGCAATGATTTTCATTTGTTTTGGCACCTGCAAACTCATGACTCTCAATCTGGGCTTTTCTTAGGACATATGTTCTACAATTGAATAATGCATTAGAATAGATTTAGCTGACAAATACATTTTTGCTTCCTTTCTAATTTTAAGTGCAACATTATCAGTTTTGGGACTTTTATTCATATGTTTCAAAGCATGTGACTGCAATTTATTATGAGATCTTCTGAACATCTTCAGTTCAGGTTATCATCTTCTCTTAGTATGATTTTGTACAGATAAAACGCAGATGAATACAGATGATCATGTGATTAAGCATACAGCATTTATATGTTGCCATTACTGTTTTTGTAGCTATTTAATTTTAATCCTGCCTCCTAATCCCCACTTTATCTGGCTTTTTATTATTACTATTTGATATTTTCCATGCATAACCACTTAAGGAAAGATTTAAAAAAAAAAAAAAAGTACTCTCCACAAGTGTAAGAACATAAATACAAGTGTTGCTACATCATTGCAAAAAACAGTAAAATATAAAAAATACCTTTTATACCCATATTTTCGTTAGCAAAGACACATGCTTGTGCCATCTACTAGCAATGCCTATTACCAACTGGTTCCATCCTACACAACACACTAAACAAAAATTAGACAGCTGAGGAAAAGGAATTAAAAGAGTTGCTTTCCTGCTCTCAGTGTTCAGCTGCTGCTGAGGCTGATACAGTCAGTAGTGCTGCTAGTGACTGCTTTTGTTGATGAAGTAACGAGTTTTGTCATCTGTGCTTTCTCTGAGGTTTGCATTCTTACCTTTGAGTGTGCATCTCCATGCCACTGTGAGAGCTCTCCCAGCCTGTGGCATGCCCTGCTCCTGGGGAGCAGGAGGGCAGCTTGTGCCTTGCCCTGCTCTGTCCTGCATGCACTGCCCCCCTTCTGCCACCACACAAACCACCACGTGAGCAAAGCTTGAGCACTCAACAGTACCTGATAAGGAGGTGCCAGGAGGCGTGATGGGGGACACTTACAGTGGTTATACAACTGCAAACTCTTTGCCCCCATCTCCCTGCCACTCCTGTCCTTTCCATGCTCCTCTTAAGCACCAGTTACACAACGGAGATCCTTTACACGTGGTTTAAAAACACTAAAACTGACAGAAGATATAATTTCTGTACATTAAAACATGATGTTACGTTCCAGAGTCACATTGTGATCCAGCACTTCACGGCAAAACTTCCATCATAACAAAAACTTCCAACATAAATGACATCGTGTCCCTCTTTCTAGCACTGCAAGCCACTGTCTGACGGATGTTGAAATCTGCGGTGATTTTTGTGGTGTTGGAACCGGTCACTACAGCAGGACAGATTTCTCCTAACACAATGCCTTACACTAAGACAATATTGAAGAGCAGTTTTCATGTGTGAAAGGAAGAGAATACCATAAATTTCCTCTGGCAAACAAGGTTTAGTCAACATATTTTAAAGGACAAGGCCTCAGTATGACATCAGGGTCTGTCACTACTGCCAGTTACAGTTATTTTCAGGGTTATGCAAGTGTTGATCCTGAAAATACATTATGAGGAGTAGAGGTGTCAACAGCTTCTCATGTTTGGTCCTAGATATCACATGGACTTGTGCTGGCTACTTCTTCACTCCTTCAAGTACTGATGTTTGCTTATATCTACATGCCCAGCAAGACAAGTCAGGTCCCAAAAAGGAAAGGACCGTGACTGTCTACTTCAGAAATACTCCTGCAGTAAATTCAGCTCTCCCTCGTTCTTACCAAACAGTGCTGAATTCTCCTTGTCATGTTTTAGCTGTTCAGAGATGCTAAGAAGCGAGACTGGCTGTATAATCCGAAATACAACAAAGTGATTCAATGGTTCTTGAGATTGCTCATGCTGTAACCAGTGTAACTTGTCACATCCTTAAAGATTTTATCAGGATTTTTTTGTCAGTCTCAGTCAGGATTAAGTCTGTAATGCATTTTACATTCTGTACAGGCACAGAATAATCTGTATATCTGACTATTTATACAATCTTAATGCCTCTTCCTGAAGACTGAATTCCTGACATGGAGCACTTTCTTTCTAAAAGTAAATGTAAAATCCTAAGTAAATGTAAAATACCGGGTCTTCTAAGGCAAAACATCTAAATTTCAAAATTTTGAAATTGTAAGATTGTATTGTGTGTCTTCTTTTAAATACTGGGTGTCCATTTTATATACTCCATTTTGTTTACATGTTTTCCCTTACCTACTTTATTTCTAGAACAAAGACTTTAGGGTTTTTATGGGGTTTTTTGAGCATTTCAGATCATGTAAGACCTTATTTTTATTTTCTCAACAGAGGAACTGTTGAATGAAGATTAGAGGCCTATTTGTAGATTGTATGGCTTGTCCTCCTTTTCTACTATGCCAAGGAGAGGTATTCAAGGAGATGGAAGTAGGGAGGAGGGTGTCATGCTTGCTGCAGAGGAACCTATAGGTCTCATATCCTCTTAGGTATTTCGTCAGGGTGGAGGATAAAAACATTCTAAAATGAGGCTTGTGGTGGCTGTCATCTCAAATTAAAATTGAGAGGTGGTATCTTAAAACTGTAAAGCATCAGAAAAGGCCATGCTGTCACTGAGTTGTAGTGGTGTAGGACAGGACCCAACAGAGAACACCACGATCAAAATTTGTCGTCGTGATTGCTAAAAGAAGCAGGACATTTCCTACAGGCACAAACTTCAATTTGAAATTCCATTTGTTACCTGTCTTTATATGAAGTAATGCTTCAGGACCTGATTTTGCAACTTTCAGAGCATATCTCCATGCACGAAAAGGTGCAGATGGAGGTTGCTGGACTTCCAGAGGCTGGAGAGAGTTCTTTATACAGATCGGCTGAGGTTCAGAATGCTATTTGACAAGCAGCATTGTCCCTTTCAGTGAGATGATCTTCAAGAGCTCCAATTGACTACCTATGTCACCATGTTATTGAAAAATAGAAGCCTAAATTACCAGCAAGTTCATTTATTTGCATTTTTTCTAAAACCAAATCAGGTTCATTTATTTATTTATAATTTCATTGCATTTTTGTACTTTGTTTTTCTTACATACACAGCTTTTATTTATTGCCTTTCCTCTTTAAAATAAAGAAGTATTTCCTTGATCACATTTAAGTCTCCATTTATCAATAAAACATAAATATGTTCTTGACATTTTAATTTTATTTTTAGTGGGATATAGTTTATAGCTTTTTAAATTTATTCTTCTTGATCCTTTTCATCCTTCATCAACATGGTTTCAGAACGAATTTCAGAGTCTCTGTTGTCTATAGCTTTTAATGTATTTGATTTTTCACATTTGTTATCTGTTTAATTTATTTTTTTGCTTCTCAGATGTTTTATAGGCACTACACCAATGCTGATCCTGTATTTGTGTTGGCTTAGAAGTTCCATGTAATTTAAAATCCCATTGGTAGGTCTCTGGGAGGAGACTGCCTTGGGCTTTCACATCCAAGAAATGTAATCCACACTGCCTTTATGCAGGTTTACTATCTCAATGACGTATGGCATCTGACAGAACTTCTTTGAAGAGTTGCTGAGAGATTTCTTGGATTTGGATACATGATGCAATTATAGTTTTGATTCACACGTGTGTCAGCACTTTTTCTTTTCATTCTACCTCCAGTAGCTCAGATATCTTACCTGAAGCTGTTGTCCATTGCTTAATTTGGCATCAGTCCATAAGCGTACAGGGTCACTTGAAGGCCCAGACTCAGCCTGGATTTTCCCAAAGTGCAAGTGAGCAAAGTGCACCGCTCAAAGAAGCTCACTGAAGCTGTGAATCTTTTATTTTCCCAGAATCCAGGAGTCTTGTAAAGTCTAGGAGTGTCTAGCTGTTTCTTTTTGCCTGATACATTATAGTTAAACCACAAAAAGGGAGTTGTTAATCACTATTATGCTCCTGACCTGCCTTGAGCCATTTTCCATTGAGTGGCCTGATATGCAAACAAAACCTTTTTTATTGTGCACTTGCAAATGTGGATTTCTTGGGTGTTTAGTGTTCTACCCAGGACACCACAGTGCCCCCACAAGTGCATGCATACAGGTAAAATGCCTAAAACCTATTGCCAGCCCAAAACATTTGATTTTAAAATATTTTGCATACTTTACCTTCAGAAGTCTATGAGTAAAGCAGATGACCACTATGTCTGAAAACCAGCCATTTAACTTCAGATTTGTATCATTGACATTTAGTAGACATTAAATGCTTAATTTTGCTAGAAAATGATATAAATGTGGTGTTGAATAGTTCAGACATATTTTTATAGTTATTGACTGCAGTGTTCTCTGTTCACTCTGCTGGGATCTATTGTCTTTTCTTGCAGAATAAGAGTTTAAATTGTTTGGGTCACAAAAAAAGCTCCATAAAAACCCAAATCACCAGATCAGCAAATGCATTTCTAGTTTGGGTTTTCCTAAAATAAGAACAACATTCTTTGTACTGTCTCACCATATTCTTCCTGACATTTCCCATTAACTGAAATAAAAAAAGTTCTCTCTTTTCTCTTTCTGTAAATCATTTTCACAGCAATATGTACTTACTTTACAAACCATGAAGAGGATATCTCTTTCCCTAGTTTTGAAGGTGTTTTAGGCAACATTGCAGCCCAAGAGCAGTTCTCAGGACTACATCTTTACTGGTGAAAAGAATGTTCCCAAATACTGCTCTCTGACCCTGAAACTTCATCACCCACACCAGTAAATTGCTGGACTGGTCTCCAGAACAGTAGCAGCCATGACCAACAAGTTCCAGGCATAATTTAGGACTCAGCACAGGCCAGGAACTATTCTCAGTGGGCAGTTTTGATATTGCCAACAATGTTTTGAAGGGAAAGGGAATTAAGTATGGGCAAGGGTTATTCCATGCCAAGTACCAAGACATACTAGAGCCTATTTCTAATGAAAACCAGGCTTTTTCCAGAGATGTACTTTTTATTGCTCTTTCAGGATATTTACATTTTGCAAATGCTTCTTCCTGTTCTCTGATACCCAATCTATGATCTGTGCTATATCATGATGGTGCAAGTGCCGGCAAGTCAAATAACAAGGAGCATGTATTCTTACGTGAATGTCTGAGGTAAAATATTTTGAATAGCATCAGTGTAAATAATCCATGAATACAAACCAGGATATGAACATGTTTGCTTCAGAATCATCTATAAAAATAGGGAGCAGCATCTTTCTTCAGAAAAAGGGGCATTTATATTGCATGAGGCATTCAATACAGATTCTCGTCTGTAGCCCAGGACTCAATCTTCATACTCACCCCACGTCTGTAATGGCTCTTGAGAAAGCAGAGGACCCAAGCAAGAGCAAATGGTGTTGTCCTCCATGGTCTGTGACATTACTGCTATTTCTGTTCCACAAAAGATAAAAATATTATGTCTGATTACTTGTCTTGATTTTTGTTTATCTTAATCTGACAGCCAAATAGGGAGAGACTAAGAAATAAATAACTAAATATTTCGTGGAAATTAAGGGCAAAATTGAAACATTGCTCATGATGTGGCATGAAGGAATTGCCAGAACAAGGCATTAAGTTCACAGCACTGGCTAGGATTCATATCAAAGTTGAAGATTGTCTAAATATTATTTTCTACTCATCATATTATAATAGTGATTTATGCACTACAGTTGTCACCCCTCTCTTACTCTCATCAGCAGAGCTGCAGCTGACATCAGATCAAGCACAAGGGTCACCACTGTTGCCTGTCACAATGCAAGACTCTTGTGGTCAGTAATCAGAAATAACATTTATAGCAAAAACCATTTCTGCTGCGATAACCGTGTTCTTGCCAACAGTTCTCATTTGAGAAAGAAATAAAAAAATATTATTTGACAACAGGTCACATTTCACCTTGTTAGAAAGGTAAATCTTCATGATAAAGAGAAACATGGGACATGGCAGATCCCCAGGGATTTATCTTTGAGGTAATGAGGAAATTGAATTCTTAACAGACATTTAGAAATTAGTTATAAATGGGTAAGCGGGGAGGTGAACAACCATAACTCTTTACTGGTCAATTCCTCTAAGCCTGCAGAGCTAATACCGTAGCCCAGTTCTAAAGCTGATTACTGAATTACTGACCTGGAAAGGAAGAAATAAATAACTGAATGTGCTGGAGTATAGATGCCTGCACTGCCAACATATCATGTGCCAACACATGTGAATGGAAACCCAAGAGCCAAACACAAAAAGGAAAAAACATCAAACCAACCGAAAATGCCACTCCAAAAAAAAATAATGGACAAAAGTCCACAGTGTTTTGAAATGTTAAGTGTGACTCATCAGGAGAATCTAAAGACCTGGAATGCTGCAGAAAGGGGAATCAGTGTTGGAGTTAAGTTTCAAGGCAGGTAGTGAGAAGCCGCAGTACAGACTGATTAAGTAATTATCTGGTCTTCTGTTCACCAAAAGTAGATTGGAATGATTTTGGGAGACTCACAGCAATGAAAGTGTTTACCTCATCTTCTGTATTACAAGTTACCCGGAAGGAGATTTGGTTTAAAAAGTCTGATAAAGTACCATTTAAGTGGATTTGCAGTTGTTCTACAGAACACAGGATATTTAAATTTTTATAACAAAAATTTTTAATCCTGGCCATAGTTTCCTGTCCCCTCATCACAGACTAGATGTTTCATGTTTCAAATCAGAAGAGTTTTGCTAGCAGGGCCCGTGTGTCAGAGTACCTGTGTTCATCAGTAGAGGACATTGCTGATATTTCATTGTGTTTAACACTACGGTTTCCTGCTTCTGGATTTATGAGGCATCTCAGTGAGCATTGTTTCTTGCTGTTGGTACTGCTTTCTGCTACCTTTCCTTTTTTCCTTGCAGTATTTAATTTAATTTAATTTAGTCTTTATTTCTTAACTGCACAGGATCACACTTTCTCAGCTGTTCTAGCTTCATGTTGCTGCTGGACGTGATGGAGGGAAAAAGCATATCTCTTCTCTCCTATCCCCCAGCAAATATTTGGTTTTTGATTCTACTCCTGTGGGCAGTAAATGGAGGAAAGTAGTCTGTGGCATTTTCTGGCTGTGCAGTGCAAGCACGTCCTGAAAGGTCATTACTGCTGTGCTTCTTGAGAGCTTTCTTTAGGCATAACTTTGTAATAAGCTCACATATGTACACCTGCAGGTAAAATTAGTTTTACATACTAGTTATTTCTGTTCTATTTCTATATCTCATTATTTCTAACACTCATATTTGAACAAGAGACCAGTATTAGGCAATGACCTAATTATATACTTAAATATTTTTAATGGAATGAAACGACAGACTTTTTAGTGTGTCCAGCTACATTACAAAGGAATCAGAAAGTTTTAAATAGTTACTTTATTGAAAACACACTTAGAAAGAGAACCCCCTTGGATTTTGACTGTTGAAAGCAAAATGATTTAGAAATTTTACTTTTAACACAAGATTGTATTCAGAACCCGGAGTTGATCACCTAATAAAAAGTTTCTCTGGAACATGTCAGGTTGCAGAAAATTTTACCCTGCAATAGCAAACTTTCTGAAATAATTATCTAACTTTAACAACTAGAAAATAAAGCAGTGTTCATCTCTGCTTGTGCACTATGTAGTATTTTCTATGTTTTGATTTCTTGTCATTAAATTATTTGATGCTTTTCTGAATCCAATATAAAAAAGAATCCTTAATCCAAATGAAGACACCAGAATATATATCAGTAATTTTATTGCCATAAAAAGGTAAAAATTAAAATAAGATATCTTTTCCTAGTTTCCAGATTTTCTGTTGTGCCTTCTTATTTTATCCTCAGTGGAAATGGCAGGGTCTTTGCTAATGTATCACATAGACTCATTTATTTTGATTCCTTCTCTAGTAATTTTTGCCAATATAGCCTATTCTGCACCTTCATTCTTTCTCTTATGCTATATTAACCTTGTCCTTTTGACTTTTGTACTTAAGCAGTACATAACCTCGCATTTCAAAACGCATTGAGATGTCCTATCTCTGTTTGTACTTAACTTCAAGATTCTGTACACTTAATGCAATAATGGCCCAGCGTGGATTCAAATTTGCTCCTGAGTTCCTCAGTGGTCTGAACTGTTCCCATGTCAGAATTATTATTTTCTAATTCTGATTGACATGAGATTCTTTTACATCCTGGTAAACAGTAACTTGTATTCGAGTTTATATACTTTCTTACTTCCATTCTTGACCAACCAAAACATCTAGGACCCCAGTAATTCTGCTACTTAAAAGGCTTGGTGAGTAAAAGTATGCACAGGGGAGTAAGAGTTGCTCTCTTACATGCTGTAGAAGGGATGTAGGTGTAAACGATAACTGTGAGACTTTTTAAATAGGAAAGAGGTGGTTTGCAAAAGAGCCAAACACAATAAATGTTGAGGCACCAGTGTCGAGGTACAAAATTTATGTAATGGAAAAAGGTATTTGGAAGATATTACGGTTGAAGACCTTGTGGGAAAGACAGACAGTTTTGTCCTCCAAGCTTCTCAGAGGAAATCCTGACAAATATTTCAAGTGAAACTTTTAATGCGGTCTGCAGCTATTCCCCAAAGTCTTATACAAGCCTTACTAGGTTAGGTAAAGAATTAAGACTTATTCAAGTGTTGCCAGTTATCATCTTAGGATAATTAATTCAGTGTGCAAACCAAGTTCATATCTCATCTTATCAATAGCTGAAGTTAATTCCAAGCTTTTTGGCCTTTCAAGTGTCTCAAACACACAATCATTTAGTAGCTCCTACAACAGTTATCCATGAGTGCACAACTGTTTTATCCTTAGTAACAGAGATTACTGAAAAAGATGACATTCAACAGAAAGTGAATTTTTAGTTGTTTGGAAAGAAGATGAGAATTGATACAGCAGCTGCAATTTTTTTGCAAAGATAGATCCAAAATTCTTTTGCAAAATATAAGAAAAACTATGTTGATAGATTTTTGTTATTTACAAATAATTTAATATTGTGCTATTCACTTAATATCACAACATCTTTGAGAGGAAATTAATAACTTCAGTTGTTGAAGTTGCTTATTATGGACAATAATAGAGAAGAACACAATTTTAAAATGATAAACACTAAAAAGAAAGTCTGGTTACAAATATATATATTTTTATTAGACATATAGTACCCGTAAAATGTTATCTTCATATATAAGAAGAAACTGACAGTAACAGACATTTTATAAATATTTTTTCCAAGCCTCATGATGTGTGATCTGGCTAATGTTTGCAATTTTGGAAGTAATTTTCATGTATCTTTTGAGATGAATCTGGAAAGGGCTGCTAACTATTTTGGGTTTTTTAAAATCAGAACTGGACTAAAAAAGATTTTCTTCTGCTGTATGACATTCCACATCCATTTTTTTTTAGCTTTTTATCCAAACTAATTTCAGGACTTTATGTTAGAAAAAATGCATTGGTAATAATGCTTCTATCACTAAATCTTGTGCTATTTATTTTTCTGAGTTTTCTTTGACTTAATTAATTTTTTTATAACCTCCCCATTTGTGTAAAACTCAGTATTCTGTCCTCTCTTAGAGTTCAGACCTGCAAATAGTTCTGCACAGTGATAAATATCTATTCTGGCTAGCATGGACTTCAGATGACCACAATATGATGAACCTCAGATATTCCATAAAACAGTGATAAAACTCCTACTCCCTTCAGAACTAAACCTTAGGCAGTATGTACTTTTTCTATATGCAATTGTGTTCAGTAAGTTGAGGATCTGTGTCATGGGTCCTTAAAAGCTGAAGGTAGAAGAATGTATTTGGTGGTCATGGAACCGGGTTGCTCCTATTTAAATCAAGCAGTTCCTTTATAACTGAACCTTTGTAAGTGTAATTTAATTGTAAATAACACATCAGCGACAAGAATTTGCATTTTAAACTACAGTAGTTTCTGGAAACGACATGTTTTCACTTCCAGCTGGGATCTGACTGATCAGGGCTCAGTCCCAGGATGTCATGAACAGCCTCTGTGATATCAAGTGGTTCAATCTTTCACTTCTCAACCTATAAATGTAATCAATAAAGATATTTCCTTCTATTTTCTCTGCTGTATGTTAACTCTGAAAGTCTAGGGTGGGGCGGTGGGGGGGAAGTTTGTTGTTGTTTTTCCTCTTTTTTTTAATGTATTACTCATTTTACTTAGGTACATTGTGAAGAATAATGTAGCACTGTTGTAGACTGATGCCTCTATATACTGCTCCACTCCATAATGCTAACATCGGTGTGAATATATTGCTAGGTTTCCTTTGGCATGCTATTCTTCCTAAGGTTTAAAGGTTAGTTTATTAATCAGACCAGCTGTGGTTCAAAGATCCTCACTCTAAAGGCCTACAGGCTAGCAGAAAGATAACTGGCCAAGAAGAAGAAAAGAGCCTGTATTTTTAAAAAAACCCAGGAAAGCATAACCTTCTTTTTTTTCCTCAAAAAGGGTCACAATTCAATTTTATTCTTCAGTTAAAAAAAACACAGATATGTAAAAACATGCATTCTCATTTCACAAAACTCTCGCAAAGAGTGATTTTCACATAAGAACAATGGAATTCTGCACAGCAGTCAATGCATTAGTCTCCCTGGTTCTATGTACATAAAATTTCTGGAATGAAGTATGTAGTAAAGCACTCTGGTTGACATTTTCCATCTTGTGCAGGTGAATTGAATTCTGTAGAAGCATTCAGGAAGTCTACAAGTCAAATCCTGCTGATCTAAACACTGGACATCTTTGAAAATTTCAGACATAGAAGACAAGCAGTAAGGCACAAAAGTTGAGAGAGAAAGGAACTAACAACTTTATGATAGAAATGTTGGATGCTTAACAAAGTGTCTCCTAATCACCAACTTTAGATGCAGACAAGTCAGCCCAGAGGATCAACAATTTTCATATGGAATTTTCTGTCTACCAGTAACTAGAATTCCCCATCTGTGCTTTAATTTGGAAATAGTTATCTAGTAATTGTTCATGCTTTGAATGGAGACATTACTGGGTAATAAAATTTTTATAAACATCACTTATTCACCCATAAAACAGGCCAATGACCTAATGCTGTAATTTACATTTTAAATCTAAGAATTTGAACAAAAGGTAGTTTTTTTCTTTAGCGTATGTTTAGCTTGGGTGGGCAGGTGGGGTCCAGTCTTGTTAAACCAAAAATACTGTACCTTCGGGTTTACTCAATAACAAGAAAAGCAGAACAGAGTATTAAGGACTGATTGATGAAAGTATTTGTCATGAGCTCATGCAATATAACTACTGTTTCTATCTCGGGACTGTGCCTCTCTGCAAAGGGATGTGGAAAGGCGTTATGTGAGTGAAGTTATTAATTGAGCATGAAAATGGTGCCTTGGTTTTGACTGGCTGCCTGCACATGGCTGAATGTTTAACACACCCAGGTGGGTTATGATTACTGCCCACTCGTGCCATGTTGTATTTAGTGAAGGGGTGCAGGAGCTGATGCTGGGAGCCATTTCGTTCTCAGTGGCTCAGTCTCTATAGGTGCTCCTCTTGCTTCCCTTCCCTTCCTCTCCTGTTGTCTAAACAAGAGGTTCTTGCCTCTAACTTTTGTGCCTCCTGCACCTACAGTCAAAATACCAGGTGACAATGACTAAAATTCCTCTTCTGAGTTTCAAAAAATTAAACCACTTGCAATAATATTTTCTTTTAGTTTAGATTGAACTATTGAACCATATAAAATTAATGTTAGCTTGTTATCACTTATAAGCCAAATTCCTCTTTAATTTCTATTCATGCAAGGTTAGAGAGGAAAAAATAAGAATTACATGAAAAGGTCTTTTATCAGCAAAATGGAAAAATTACCTTCTTTTCAGAGAGATACTGTCATTATGATTAGGTGGAAAAAGAGGTAGCCATAGCAAACTATGAACACTTTACTAAAGCTTCCTTTCAAACTTTGTGTCCCTCTTTCTCAAAGCTAAAACTCCCCATCCCTTTTTCTTTTTAAAAAATATTATTGTTATTATTATTATTATTACTACACTACTACTACCTGGGGGGGAGAAGGGGGAGGAAGTGACTAATAGGGGAAATATTTGTTTTCTTAAATGTCAGATCACCTGAAACGCTGACTGTAGGCAAGGACAAATTCAAGTGCCTGTCATGTTTTCAGAGTTTTGAGTCTGAAAGAAAGGACACGTAATTCACAGCTAAATGGGGAATTTCCCAGCATCAAAACGTGTGTTAGGGAAGATGCAAGACCTATTTAAGAACTTAAATTTCCCATTTGTAGGGAGTTTTTATTGTCAAACCCAAGTGCTTTAGCAGGGAAGATGTAAGTCTAACTATCCATTCACTATATAGATAGATATGTAATATATCCTTTGGAAGAACATCCTAAAACACTTCATTCCAGAAAAATTGGAACTGAATTTTTTCAGAAATATCTCACTGGAGATTCATAAGCTCTCAAGCTGCAGGAGTCCAACACATCAAAGCAGTTTAGGGTATCTTAACTTCAGCTTTCAAAGCTGTGGCAAAAGCAGAAGATTTTCAATTCTTCCTTCATAGTCCAGTGGAATTAATATATTCCTTTTCCAATATATTTTCTCACAGGCATGTCCTCAATTGTAAATGCAGGAATTTAGAGCAAGTACACTCCAGTCATCTTCTTCACAGCCAGAATCATCCCAGATTTTGATATTCTTAAAATAGATATGGTTTTACAAATAAATTCTCTTACTTCCCTGTTTTTGTCTTCCTCTCTTGTTTTCTATATATCAGAAAAGCACCTGACATAAACTGACTCCTTGTGTACTTTAAATGAAAATTATCTGCTATCAGTTTAGCAACAGAAAAAAAAAATCGAACCTATCACTCTCTAACAGTTACAATGGTTGCATTTTCATGTTGGAGTTCACAGTTGGAGTTCACAGAAGCAGAACTTTATTGTGAAGTATTGGCTCAGTCTTGACACTTTTTTTAAAAAATACTTAGTGCTAAATTAAGTTATTCCTTTGCATGACAGTAGCATCTGGGGATTTTTTTCTCTTTGTTAAGTACTAGGATGACTAGCTTTCCACTTCTGGAAAATGTTACTTTCAGGAGGGTAAAGGATTTACAATTAGGGAAAGAAAAAAGTCAAAAATCACAGTACTATGAGCGTAACATCTCTGTCTGAGAGTCCTAATTGCCAGACACAGAAATGCTGTCTTGCAGACCACATCAAAACAAATGGGAAAATATCATTAAATATAGGTTTGGAACCCTCATTTTCCTCTATAATGTTGTATATTTTTGTGAATCTCACAATGTGAGGATGTCACGGAATGTAGCCAGAAGTTGCTAGAGTAGGAACAGGTGGCTATAAATTCATAAGAAAAATAAGAATTGCTTTTTCTAACTAAATCTGTATGAATTGGGCAAATGCTAAGGGATAGAAGAAATAATAAAAAAGAAAATGCAATAAAATCTCTGTCTGCTGAATGTTTAGTGTCTGGCCCTGGACCCAGGCCGACTAGGACATGCTCTCTGCAGGCTGGGGCATGCAGCTATAAGGTCCTTATCTCCTCTCTGGAATGTTTCTGGATTTTATCCAACCATTTTTAATACCAAATTTGTAAAAGAACCAGGAAACTTTAGCCATCCATTTCTGAACAATATATGTTTTCATTAAACATAAAGTGGATGGTCCTGGGCAAACAGGAAGATAAATGTATGAATGAAAACCAATGTTCTGTGCTGCAGAACCTGGCATTTTTGCTGCACAAAACCACTCAGTAGCTATTCAGGAACTGAAAGCAAAACAAACAAAATTGTAGAAGCAAATGCTGAAGTTGCTGTAGAGGCATAGAACTTAAAAAATAATAATAAAGTGATAAGAAGAATGTTATAGTGTAAATTTCTCCACTGTCCTGCAGAAAAACAGGTCCACCTGCTTCTACAGACATCGTCTACCAGAGCAATGTAGAAATCTTCATAGAAATGAAATCCTAAAATAAATGTGTTCCCCCTCCCCAAAGTGTGTGGGGGGGTTCTCTTGCTCTCTTAGGCCTTGGTTCTGTTACTCAGGTTGTTATCCATGCAAAACACACACGTGAGAAACAGGAGCTAAAAAAACTCACCTACCTGGAGGAGAGAACAGGGGCCCCTCAGAGACAGACACATCAGATGTCATTCTGTCTCTGTTTAGGCAGCTAAACTGTGTCTTTACACAGAAAAGCAAATCTAGATGAAGAACCTTGGATATCTATATATCAATCTGTTGTGCACTCAGAATTGCGGTCTGTGGACATCAAGTCAATAGTTCAGCAGTGAGAGCTACGCAGCCAATCAGCCAGGGCTTTCTGTTCCACAGTGCCTTGACTTGCCCAGGACTCCACTTGTGGATCCCCCTTGCAATCACCTGTCTCTTGTGGAAATGCCTACATGTAAACGTCTGAAGATGACATCCCTCAGTTTTGTACAGGAACTACCCTTCTTTTCAGACCCCACTGGATTCCTTTATTCTTGTCCTTCATACAGACTTCAAAGATTTGTGTGCAGTCATGTAGCTGGTGAGGTACTCAGCAATGGGCTGCTTTCAACCTTACACTTACCACGACAGAACGAGCACAGTGGTGCCAGCTGTGAAGGAAAAAGGATCTGGCTGCTCAATAGTAAAACTTCTATTTTACATATTGTTAAAGGACCCTGCTGCTGTCGTGCTGTAGACAGTGGATTAGCTAATGAGACTTTCTGTGATAGCAAAGAGCTGGTTCTCAACACACATCTGGTTTTATAGTTTATTTGCGATAAATGCTCATCCTAATTCCAGCATGGTTTCCCAGAACACATGACCACAATTTACAAATGGAGTCTCTAATGTTATTATTTACTTATAAAATCGGGTAAAACAGTTCACCTCCTTTTCCTAGACAATGACTTTCAGAAGACGAAACAGCCCTGAAAAAAATAAAATTAGAGATTGGACATGAATTATAAACATCAGATCAGGACTAAACAGTGTAATCTGAATCACTTGCTTACAGACCACTTTTCACACACTTTTCGTTGAAAACAACCATCTTGTGGCTGCACAGCCTGGTTCAGTAATTCTGCTGTCATGAGTACAATGGTAAAATAAACACGAGACTAAAGGACAGAGAGTGAGAGAATGAAGTTGCCAGCTGGAAGCCTTAGCAAAATGATATTCGATGACCTTAGGAACCATTCAGTACAATTGAACTGTCTATACTTGGCAAAATAGTCACAATAAATGTAATTGACTGCTCCTCTCTGAACTTTGAGACTGTATGGAACTGATCTGTCTATGAGGATTAGATGTTCAGTAATGTCTTTGTCTTAATGTCATAAGACTTTGCTTATGTGAGGTCTTTATTACTCTGTGGCTGGCGTGTAAGCTGCAGTATACTTTAGAAATATTTTGCATATTTTGTTATCAAGATTTTAGCTGGTATGGCTTGTGGTGACATTCTCTTTCTCTACCCCCTCTCTTCTTTCTCCTTGTTCTTCTACATGACTTTTTTATGCACATACCTTCATAGCAGATTGTTTCTTTGTGCTTTTTTAAGTCCTTGTCCTTTTTTTAATGTATGTGTTCTGAGGTGAATTGGACTCACTTTGCTATCAGCGACTTTACAAAGCACAGGCCACACCCTCTAGAAAAAAAGGTTATTTTGCAAGTTTTCTTTGGATAAAGGCATTTTCAAAGCAGACACTAGGTGACAGAAAAAAGTAGCAAAAAATTAAAGCTCTCTGCATTTAATCCACTTCCAACTATTGCAAAATATATGCTAAATATACCATAAAAGAATCCTGAAGATCAAACCAACAAAGTCAGTTTTCCTTCAGGTGTTGGATATCTTCCTGTTAGCAAGCAGAGCAAACTGATAGCAATGGTTATGCATATATAGGGAAATAGTCTCAGAAAGGTATCCCTGACCATGGCAGGAGGGATGGAATTATCTGATCTTTAATGTTCCTTCCAACCCAAACAATTTTATTATTCTAGGATATATTATCATATACGTATGTTTGTACATAAACACAGGATATTTTGGAAAAAGAGACGATCTACATCTAACTTCTGGTCTTTGTATTACAAGTATGTGCAAAACTCCATCAATATATTCCTGAAGGCCTTCAATTAAAGTTCTATCAAACTCTACACTTAGATGCAAAGCAAATTTATTGTGTAACTCAAAGGCTTAGCAGTATCTAAAAGAAACCCGGGAAATTAGTGTCGCTGTCACGTCTGAGATGGGTAAAGAAAACGACTCAGAGTCCAGGCTTCTGAGCAAGTGGAAGTGCTTTAATAATTTTCTAACTACTTTTATAGGATAGATCGCAAAAGTGTGTTGAATGGCAATAGGTAATTGGTTCCTCGGCCATCCATGCCTTGAGGGGATTGGCCAAGGTCTAAGATATCTATTCCAAAATATTTTCAAAGTTAAAACTGTAACAATCTTGCAAAACAGCTTGGAGGTGCAAGAAGTTTATAAAACTGTGACCTTGTTTAAAATAGTTTGCATGGGAAAGACAGTCTTTTCACAGAATATTGAGAAAAGGCTGAAGAATTCCTCCACTTCTAACTTTTTAGCACCTACAAATTAGCAATAAGATATGTTACAATAATTTTTTGTACATGTTAGAGATGGACACCTGATCATTTATATAAGCCAACAAATTCAGTATCTGTACTTGCCTCCACACCCAGGAATTCCCTCCATCCCATAAGCAGTGAAACAAATATTACTGTATTTCATTTTGATAAAAACCCACTTCTTCTATTTTGGTTTCCCAAATAGTAAAATGACTTTCAATACAGTAATTTTCTAGGCAAGGAGTAAAGTCCAGGAAAGGGACTGAGGTGTGCCTCCTAAGAAGCAAAATGGCAGAGAAACCACAGTCTCACTTAGGCCTGAGTTTATCTCACCAACAGCATGGCCTTAACCCAGTGTCCCAAATAGGCATCACGTAGACCCAAAGGATTTTACTTAACTGAAGAGAAGATGGAGTTCATCTCTGGAGACCAATTTAGATGGTGTGTGGGCTGCAAGTGCAAATCAAAGGGGTTTGTGACTGATGAGACCGAGGAAGAGAACTTCTCCTTCATCTGCACCAGCTGCAACTTTCCCAGGGCTGATGCTTTCCAGTTTCAGTAAATTGCATTGCTGTAACCAAAATGGAACATGGTGAGGAAATGAGTTATCGTTGTTGGCGTCGAATCAGAGAAGACCGGATGCTGTCCCAAAGCCGGTGGGAGATAGTAGCAAGCATTTCTTGCAAACCCTAAAACATAGGAACATTATCAGTCATAAATCATCTACAATATTCCTTAGCACTTTGGCAGCTAAATATCTACAAAATAGGTCATGCAAATCCAAAGAAAATTCAGATTCATCAGTTATCTAGCTAGTGTCTTATTGATTTGTTTCTAAAACTTTTTCCCAAGAGTTTACTGAAACTGAGATGTTTATATTCTTTTTTTAAATTTCAGTTTAATAAAAGAATTTCCCAGAACTTTTGACTTCCATCTTTGTCATGGCAAAATTGCTCTAGTACCCCACAGTCATTTTTAACTTCAACTGATTATAAAGTATAATGCTAGGATGAGTTAGGGTCTTCATTTCAGAGATAGAGATATCAAAATATATGTTCATTTTTGAGAACATTTCTATATCCTGATGCCTTAATATTAATAAATTTGTTAGCATTCATCCTCCTTTCAGCTGCCTAAAAGGAGGAGGTAAATGACATAGACCACCTAGCTTCCAGCTGCTGCTCCACAACAACAGAGTTCTCTGGTAGAATCTGTCTCCTCTTCACCAGTGACACCTTGTCAGCTACCTTTGGACATTTCAAACGGCACCAGGAGCCTTTGTTTGGGCAACTGCATTGAGTTCTTCCTGATACACTCATAGTTTATCAGAAACTAAGACATTTCTTCTAGGAATCTTTTTTGATTGATCTTAAAATAACTCTTGAGAATTAGCCTTTTTAGATGAGATTTCATTTTTCTATGGTGATGTGTCTTCTTGTAAGGCCATGCAACCTTTGAGAACCACAGCCTTGATGAGAATTCATTTTCTACAGTACTTAACAGCAGGAAGAAAATTGCTTGTTTTTATGAGAGGGGTAATAATGACTGTAGCAAAGTAGTAAAGAGAAGACTCTCAGTCAGCCACGAGAAATGCCACCTATTATGTGGATGACTATGATTATATTTATTGCTAATACAGTATCTAAATATAGTCAGTGCAGTGTATAATATAAGCAGGTATAAAGGGTTATGATAAGCAGGTTCAGCTAGAAATATTCGGCTTTACAGTCTTTGGCATTACAGAATGAGCAATTGGAAAGCAACAAAGCACAACCATAGCTATTTTACGGTTTTATCTCTGTGTGACCGGATCTTAACCTTTTCACACACCTCTCCAAAAGTGAGTGTTTCTTGTCTTTGGGATGGATGTACCCAGCAGGCGTCCCTGCCAAGGACAATCTACCCGGAAGCTGCCTGAAACCTTAGGAGACCAGTTTGCCCCCTTGGCCCAGTCTCCAGCAGAATTTTACACCCCTTTTCAAGCCTATTTGTGCCAAAGTCAATCCAGTCATCACAACTCCCCTAACTCTGGAATGAATTCATTATGTGAGAAATCCAGACACTTCTTCACACAATTCCCACCTGGTGTTCTGATCTTTGTACAAATCATATGGCCCATCAGAGACAATAGCAAGGGAGAGGGTGTGTGTGGGGAGCAGGGTGTACCTGAAGACCTGATTATCTTGCTGTCATGATGATCTGATTTGCAAAGCACTAATGACCAGGACAGTCTTTTGGTGATATTTTTTTAGAATATGTCTTCAATTTACCAACATATGACTTGTTTGAAAATGGCAAACCATGAGATGCACTTTGTCCCAAGTAATCTGCATGCAGTTTTATATACCACAGGTATTGAAGCATGTTGGTATTGGCACTGACTCCAGTTCTTTTCACATCATTTAGCAGAGTGTAAAGTCTTTGAAGTAGAGCCCAGATGTAAACTGTCCTTTTAGGTTAGTGTAACTCCAGTGATGCCAATGGAGCTTCCCCAACTCCTGCATCATGCACCCAGTTCCCCCAAATGTAGTTCTTGGTGATTGTCTCCACATTCCTGATAATTTCCAGATACTCTATTACATTGTTTCTAAACATTTTTTTTTTTACTTTTTTAATTTTAGGGCTTTTAAAATTAATGTCTTTTTATAAATCTTAAAAATCCCTTCAAAACTGTTAAGATTTTGAGAAAGCTTAGACTTGCTGCCTAGTCAGTGTCAGTCCTTCGCTTGTGTTGAATTTGACATGGCAGGTGTCTTACTGATTCTCTATTTACTCTATTAGCGCCTTTTTTTAAAAGGAGATCAGTACATGAAAAATCTGGAGATAATGCTATAATATAATAAAGTAATAATGATGATATAATTTAATTAAAAATATATGTGATTTTTTCTAGTGACTCTTTAAATTATTCTTGTTATATTCTGTCTGCATTTTTGGTATAGATGCAAATAAGTTCTTCTAAATCTATTAATATAATTTAATCAATCTTCACTTAAGTGTCCAAAAATTATTTGGCTCTTGTATCAGTTGAACATCTTGGTCGTAATGATGAGGGTATTCTCAGGACACTTCAGCTCTCCCAGCTGGTGTCAGCCAATAGGCACATAGGTCAGCCAGAAAGCTGTTTGGGGATGGACAGAGAAAAAAGCAAAAATGAGGAAAAAAATAAACACAAAGAACACCATGGGTCATATGACTTCCAGTTAAAGGGGGATTTCCCTAGGGGGGAAAAAAAGGTTTAAGTACAAAAATAATCACACTGTCTCTTTTGAGACCACTTTCATAGCAACAAATGTAACAAAGAGCTGTTGTGACATTGCATTAAAATGCTTTTTTTCACCAAAGTAGTGGTTACCTCAACCAGTTCAAGCAATTATCCCAGTTTAGCCAGTGGCTCCAAGACAAGAAAGAGACCATTTGAAATGCTTTTACATATACCAACCTGTTTACAACTCTTGCAGTTTCAGTACTGAGCAAGATTTAAAGGAGAGGAAAACCAAGAGGCCTTCTACAGTATGTTGGTTATTGCCTTGCCAAATCAGCTGTCTGTGTACAGAGCCAGTCTCTGTGTCACTTGTGGCCTCTCCTTGGCTTCTGGTCAGAGAACTTAGGAACTGTTTGTTGTTTAATAGAGCCCTCGGAGATTATTCTTGGAGACGGTTATTTCTGTAAACCAGAATACATTGCCTGAAATTCTTTTCCAAAGCCTTGAAAGAGGAGGAATTGGATGCACTCTTTCCCTACTAAATATTCACTGGGAAACAGAAGACTGAATTTGAGGTCTACACCCCCACTTTTTTCCTTCTTATTCATCAATTTACCACACTCAGGGACACTGTCTGGTGTCTATGTAAAGACTTTTCAAGTGAATCAGTGCTGTCATCACAATATGAAGGTTACTCCCTCTCTTGCAGAATTAGGTCAATGCTAGGGAGGAAATTTCTGTGTCAAAAACAGTAGCACTGGCAACATAACAAGAATTTGTGTGAGACACTGCGAGGACATACATATAAACATGAGTATTTAAAATTCCTATCTATTTGTCTGGAAGTCAAACATTAGAAATTTTTTTGGTTTTTGTCTATGTAAGATGCAGATTTAGAGGAAATTATGTTCAAAAACAACCAGAAAATATTTTTTTTAAATTCGTTTCTCCATGAAAAACAAAAAACTCTCAGATCCTGAGTTATATTGTGTAAAATGGGAAAAATAAATGGTTTGAGACAAAATTAAACACGCTGGCTTTATCTTTGGGATACAATTTTTAAAGAATTGCAATTTTCAAAATGCAAATTCTTGAAAATTGAAGACTGAAATGCCTTCCCAAATATCAATGTGAAGTTTTCTAAATTTTTGCCTTCTCTGACTGAATTTATTCTCCCAGAACTAACTTCAAATTAAGGAATAATTTTAATCTTTGAAATTTCATTTTTATATGAAGGAACTTTATGCTGAAGAAAAAATTAAATGCCAGCACTGCTAATGCTAATCCACTGAATGAGTAGCAGAGCTGTTTTACTCTATGTGTTACTCTCAAAGAAGAAATGCGGGCAAATTATTAGTATGACATTAATATTCATATTTATACCAATAATTTCATTATTGAAATCCTATTAATTCTTGGCTCTTTAGTTAATTGACAGCTTGAGAAAGAGCCATATTTCCATGTCTCCAACAGGACATAGCTGCAGAGCTGACCCTGAGCCAATCAGCTGGATATTGAAAAGAGCTGCATTAATTATTTAGTCCTGCTCACCTCCAGTTGTCTGCAGTACTACTCCAGTACCACAGACACATCCAATGTCCAAAACAGAGTTTTTCAGAATGCTGGTCAATTGCTTCTCACTGTGAAGATGCCAGTAAAATGCCTATGAGTCAAATGTTGCAGACCTCAGCCTTACCCTTTGAGGATTCACCCCATAAGTTGTCATAATTAATTGTCTTAAAGTTATGGCAAATTGCTCTAGTGAGTCCAGGGCGAGTGATGGCGGGGATAGACGAGTAAGTAAAATGATCAGAGTTCTTGTAAGGAATCAGAGCACTGGATGAGGGAGAGTTTTTCTGTTCTTTTTCCCAAAATATTGGGATACACATGGAATGAAACATGACTTAGCAGAAGAATTGGCAACAGAATTAAAGCTTCTAGAATTAGTTAAAATTCTGAAACAAAACATATTTCAGTAGATAAGCTTTGTCTGAACTTACATACTAGGGAATATTTTGTTCTTTAGATATCATTTTGGGAGTTTTGATAATTTTAGCATAAACTGAATAGTCACAGATAAAAATCAATATTACGTATTCTTTTTAAAAAACATATTCATCAAATGCATGGTCCATAGATTTTTAATTGAAAAATTTCCATCAACTGAATTTAAACAATCAAATTTCATAATTTCAAAAGTACGTCCTCTAAGTATGTCTAATGATGTTGGAATTTCACCTCTTATTTACATTCTCAGACACTTATCTGATCACTCTCAAATATCTCCAAAACACACTTTGGTCACAGCCTTCTTTTGTGAATGGAAATCCAAGATATACTGTAGTATCTGGCAGGACTTTTTGAGGGTGTTTGATTCTCAGTTTAATTTCTAAAGCTTTATAATTCTGCATGTCTTTCTCATCCTTTCTTTTTATTTTTCTAAAATACACTGCATGAAATATTAATTTTAATTATTTGACCCAGCCTGAATTTGTCTCAAGTCCTGGAAAATGTTTAGCCGAAACTACCAGAATGTCACAGAATATGCTGGAAAAAGAAAGCTTACTTTCCCATAAATGTCAGCAAAGGCATTTCAGAATAACAAAACAAACATGATTTAAGTATTCTGGGGTCTTATTTGTTCATATCACTCAAAAGATGCCTTGGTTGTTTTATTAATGAAAACATACTGAAACCACTGGGAAAATAGGCACAAATACCTTCACAGGTCATGGAACAGAGGAAATGATGCTGGATCAAAGGGATATGAACACTTTCCCTCAATTTCTCATCAGCTGAGACTCATTTTCGAGGGTACTTACATTTCTTGGGCAGTGTATTGATTTCTTGTTCTTACTGTTTGGGGACACACAGGATGTGCCCTAGTCTGTTTTCACTAGTGTAGACATAGCTGTAAAATCCAGGATTTAATATCATCTTGGTGGGCAGCAGCTGGAAAATCAAGCAGTGTGAAGGAGTAAGGAACCTGAGTGCCCAAGGACACTACAGCTGAAAGTCCAACATATCTTCTTTGGGAAGCAAAGGAATATGAAGCCTCTGAGAGGTAGAGGAAGCTGGAGTAGTTAGAGAGAGCTACTCTTTTATTCCTTCGTCTCTTTTTACCTCTGAATCTTGTGGCCCCTTTGGTCAAGACAGAGGGTATGAAAGTTGGAGAGGAACCTATTTGAGCTATGGGTTATTTCTCCAACAATCCTTCAAGCTCAAGCCTGAATCACTGAGAAGTCTAAAATGGCAATTGCAACCTGAAGTCTGCCATCAAAAGCCATCTCTGAGCTTCCATGTCCTCATCATTGCTGTCTACCATGTGTTCCACAGGGAGAAACACAGTAGCCTTGTTGGTGGCAAATGCTGAATAAACACAATTCTCTGCCAAGATAATCATTCCTGGTTTTCTCACTTCATGGGACCCACCTCCTTTCAGCACCAGCAGTTCCTGTTGTCTCACTGGCGCAAGAAAGCTCCTTTTACCATCTCAAGCTCATTTTTCCACAGGTCTCTTAGGTGGGACTCCCAGGAGATCTGAAACCAACACCTTGTTCACATAGACTGCAGCATAAAGCCAGAATTAGACCATACCTCCATGGCTGCAGTGTAGTGTAAATATATTCTAATGATTTATCATGTTGGACTCGATTATCCTTGTGGGTCCCTTCCAGCTCGGCTCACTCTGTGATTCTCTGATTCTGTATTTGCTTTTCCATTTCATATAAATAAAGCCAAACATTTGGGAACCACGCTCTGTCAATGTTAATATAAAATCCAGATGTCCATTTTGTCAGCCTACTGCCTTGTACTGGATGTTTGAATGTTCTAATTTTCTGCCCAGTGGTGAGTTATTTAAGGGGACAATATGTGAGTGCATGAGAGCGTGTATAACACTGCAGCTGCTACAGGTTCAAGATATGCACAGATGAATGATTTCAAGTCTCAAGAATAAAAAAATTACCAGCCACTGGCATTGGTATTTCACAGAACTGTGAACATATCAACTTACATTATGCAAACAGGTGCTCATACATGAATATGCCACTGTTATTTATTTTTAACCACCTGCATGGTGATTTACCTTCATGTTTTAGGAAGCGCTGCTGCACTGAGATAAAGAAGTGTTGTCTTTGCAAGCCTTGTCTTTTTTGCCAGTCATCTCCAGGCCTTGGGGCAACTGCTGTAGCATGTTTGCAACTGGACTAAAGTTTCATCAGACTGTCACATAACCTACATTAGACCATTTCAAGCAGGAGTGAATTTGCTCTAAGTGTCCTATGCCGATGCTAAGTTGTACATTTTGTGAGTAAATAGCTAATAATTTTTCCTGCCATAGTTCAGTTCTGATGACATTTATTTGGAAAGGCTAACACTGTCGATCGTTCAAATGACAATTTTTCTGACGGATAGAAATGAAGGCTCTTTACCATGATGATTCTGAATGATTCCTTCTCAAGAATGAGGAATTTCTCTCAAGGGTGATGGCTGCACAGTAGCCACCAAGACCAGTGCCAGTGAATACCCTCTACTGACTTGAAGGTGCCAACCATGGCAACTTAAAATTAACTTTGCGTGACAGTTTATAAGGTGATCATTCTGACATGCTGTTCTTGACACAAATATATGTTCTTCACACAGAATGTGCTAAGGAAAAGCTGGATACTGCAGTCAAATATTTCTCCACTGCTATTTGGAAGTGATGTTGAAGCAACTTGAGTCTCAGAGAACTACAGTCTCAGAGAAAATATTTATTCAGCAGTACACCATACGAAGAAAGTTATGCAGTATCTTATATCTTAAGATATATTGTCAACACTCTGCCAAATTCTGATCTTAGATATGTGTGGAAAAACTCATATTTCATCAAATGAATTAGTCAAAACTAATTAGGAGAAAAGACAGGAGGCTTTAGCACATCAGTGTCAAATAGATTTGCACATATATATCTGAAGAGAGGAATGAATTTGCAATACGGGGCCAAATTGAAGATTTCTCTTTGATTTTTCTGGGCTTTGCTTCACACTATAAAGTAATTTCAGGAGCAAATGACACGTACTTAGTAATGACCATGTAATGGAGAATACATCCACTGTTCTCACAAGCTTTTTTCAAAAGTAATTAATAATTTTTTGTTTTTGTCACATAAAAGGTTTTCCTGAAAGAACTTTGACAAAGTGCTACATAACTCCAAAGCTATATCCACTCCCATTAAGGCAATAGTGTTACGTTGGATTTCAGCCAGTGCTAGTGAGTGCAGATTATGCCTTAAAAAGGCTACGCACATGGGTAAAAGGAGTGGAAGCTTTCTCTTTTCTTTAGACATGGAATTGAAACTTTAATTTTAAAAAGAAGTAGCTTTCAGTAAAATTTTTATTAAAAAATATTCCATGATCTATCAGAAATAACTTAAAAGAAGAAGTTATAAATTTTATTTCTAATAGAATCAAAAATATTGTTACATTTTTTTTTTCTGGCTTTGCAAACTTGTACTTAATTTTATGACAATCAGTATTTGAAAACATCTGCTCTGTGACTGGATCTGCTATTTTTTTAGAGCATATGCAAGAGTGGGAGGGAGCTGTATTGGAGAAGCTTAGAGTTTACCTTGTTATCTAATCAGCTCATTATACAGCAGTTGTCAGAAAAGCAGCTCAAAAGGAACAGAAAATAAAACAAAATAGGAATTATAAAATTTCTGCCACTGTACGATGCTGTGGAGCTCTTATAGCTTGTATTATGACTGCATTTATGTTGCCTCCATTAAAAGGAGAATACAGTAGCAGTGGTAAGAGGAGGAGGAGGTCAAAAATAGGAGGGCAAGAAGACTGAATAAAGATTTGGAATAGCTTTTGTAAAAGAAATGAAGAAGGAACCTATCCTAAGCAAGACATAAAGGAAGGAATATATAGTTCATTAAAATAATAGGTGTGTAGAGCAGAGAATGATTGTGCCCTGTCTTTGTCCTTCCTGCAGAAGCTGATGTTATGTTTAGCCTGGAGCTCTGGAAACATTACAAATTCAAATGGTTTAAAACACATAATCTGAAAAAAATTTTGGGAAAAATCTACAGTCATTAGATAAAAAAACATTGCCTCTGAACAAAGAATATTTCCTGATCAATATTCATGGAAATCATCCCTGCATTCTAAACCTGCTTTTATACCTTTTCTCAGACTTTAATGGCTGCATAGGGCTTCTTCTATAGAAAAGCAGAATACAGGAAAGAGATTGATTTAGCTTGATACAAGATTTCCCATGTTCTCATTTGAAAACTGCCATCCAATTGAAGTTGTGGCCTGCAAATATCCATTGTCCAGAGGAGGGAGAAGGGCTGCGGTCTCCATGAGAAATGACAAAGTGATAGACCACCATTGCTGCGTCAGTTTAGTTTAAAACGAAAAGTTAAAAGCACAAAAGAAAGACAAGAACAAAATAGCACAGAAGGCTTGATAACACAGACATAAAAATCTTTATTTAAAGGATGGTATTTTAAAGGATAAAATGTTATCACGTTACTCCTCATTTTTCAGTCTCTGCAACAGAACTAAACAGTACATGTGGGATTATTGCATGTTTTACTCATAATTCATGAAGCAATAATGCTGTGTCTCAAGTTTGCAATGCTTGCTGATTTCAGGAAAGATTACTTGTTTTAAAGACTGTCTGCACAATGTTTTGGTCAGTGTGGCTGGATGACTTCTTCTGTGCTGAGAGCACATGAACCACAAGCAAGGTACCACCCACAGCTGCTTATAAGTGCCTTTTAGCAAAACTCAAGGACTGGAGGCCTTGAATTGATCCCTCAGTGCCCTGAGCAGGACAGCTGCCATCATTTAAGTGGAAATTCATGTGGGATTTAAATAGTCATGGGTTTTCCCAGCTGAGGTATTAAGAGTCTGTCCCATGCTGGGATGATTTTTGGAGGCCTGGAGATTGCTTCAGTTCCAGCAGGACTGTGTGAAATAGTGCTGTGCATTATCTGGGGCAGTATGGGCAGGCAATTCATCTGCTTGAAGCAGAATGGCTGCCAACCTGTCAGGTTTGACCCCCTTTAATATCTGATTGCCCACACACCTCAACAAATAACTTTGAAAAGCATTTGTTGAGATACATTTGTGAAACAATTACTCAGTTTTTCCAACTATAGAGATTCAAAGTACTGTGTGAAAAATTACAGCATGATTTTTGAGACAATCAACAACTAACATTTGTTTTTAGATTGTTCCTTAAGTTTCCAAGTTGAATCAGTCCTTTCATATTCCAGTGAAACAGTTCTTGTGTCAATGTGATATCTACTAGGGAAAATTTTTCTCTCAATTTTGATTAAAAAACAGTGGTTAGTGAATTTTTCTCATCCCTTCATTGGTTATAAACTCAGTATAAATTTAGCCTTTTGACTCCAATTAGAGCTTTGAGATTTCTTGGGAACAGATGACATATTTACAACTCAGTATGTTTGTCTCATCCATCTGTTCTCTTCTGGCAGGTTGTAAATTATTAGGACACATGCTGCCTTGTGTATATCTTGCGTGCACAGAAAAGAACTGTGTGGGTAGGGTTTCCTGCTCTAATTGGTATTTAGGTTCTTCCATTGTGTGAAAGCTATGCAGTAGTAATCTATGGATAGCTTTTTGATCTTCCTTCAGCTCACTTATTTCTAGCCTCACTGAGGGCCACCTCAGCAGTGGAGAGTCACAGTAAAAACAAAACAAGTGCTTCAGACTGGAGCAATGTCAGACAGTGTTGGACTCAGAAGACTGGCAGGTTCCAAACAGTTTTAAAAGTGGGAGAAAGTAAAGAAAGAAGCTGCTTAGATGTAAGATGCATTTAGTGACAGTGATATCTTCAGTAAACGATTCAGTGGGAAAATAAATCATTAAGATGTTCAGATATTTCCAGTCACAAACTCATTCTCTATAGGAATAACCATCAACCCAAAATTTGATTTTCATCAAATCGAAATTTATTTCATTGCAACATATGCCACTCTGATGTAGTTTATGTGAACCCATTGCTGGAAAAAATTTTCTTTGAGAATTCTCCATTTATCAAGTTTCTTTTACAAACTACAGTTACATGGTTGTCTCCAGTGGTGTGGACAGTCTGAAGTTTAAAAGCAAACCACAGGGAATAGAAAAGGCGTAGAATGATTGTGCTGTAAATGCTGCTTCAACTGCAAAGTCTGAGAAGGCTAAAATATCAATGCAGGTTTTCTGGAAATCAAACAAAAAATTAAAGAATGTATTAACCACACTAGGAAAGATTATTAAGGAGTCAAGGGATGATATTGTTGACAAGGCATCAAGCCAAACAGTATTTGTCCAAAGCTGATAAGGGTGATAAGGGAAGAGGGTTAGAAATTGGAGAAGCTTAAGCAGATATTTATGCAATTTTGCTTAGTACAAACAAGATCTCCAAGGACTGGGCCATGGTTAGCATAACCCTATTATTTAAAAAGTCTTCTAGGGATTTACTTAGAAAATGTATATCAATGCATTTAGCCTCATATGGAACAAAAGTGTTTCATGAAATCAAATAAAGATACCCTTGGAAAAATCGACAGCCTGAGAACAGCCACATGTTCTCAGGAAGTGGAGATCATGCTTCAGCTGGTTGGAATTCCTGGGAGATATTATTACTACAGAGGTGTGGGTTGATTTGCCAAACTAGCAAACAAAAAACTCAGAATTTACACTGTGGTCGTTCAGGTATTTTGATCATGTAAACATCCAAAACCTTAAACTGGTGAGGATTAATGTTCTTTGATTCAAGGACAAGTGAAACTGATTAATGAAATTCTAGTTGTTTCTTAAACTCCTTTGGATTAATACTTTTAAACCATTATCAGACTTAAACTTCACATTTAGAATTTCTCAGATATTGTAGGATTGGGCACAACAAAAAAAATACTCCTGAATACTCCCATTTCTGCAATATTAAGACTAAGAGAAGTGCGAAAGAAACAGGAAGCGAAATGAGCTTGGAAATATTTTATATTTTCTCTAAACTGTATTCTTCCATCTGGGAGACTCAGCAGAGCACTGTGTGTCTCTAGTCCACTACAGAAATGGAATTTAATTTGGTTTGCTTAGTTTGTGGACATGGACAATGCTTAATACAGGTTTAGCAATTCTTTGCAATGCTCTTGTGTAAGTATGTTTAAGGTTAGAATCACTTTAAGATTAATGGTTTTGGTTTTGGTTTAGTGCACCAAATTACAGCAGATCTACTGGGATCAACTGATTTCTTTTTGACTGCCAGTGGTGAAATATATTCAGGAAAGATTATAAGATGAGCACACAGAGAGAAGCCATCTTCAGAGAATACTGAAGTTACTGTTCCAAGAAGAATTACTTCAGGAACTGTAAACTTTGCAACTTGGATGATTGTGGAGATTTGATGATCACCATAAAATTCCCAGATTGCATGGATTAGACAGAAGAGTCAGTTAGCAAAAAGAACAGATGTCAAATGAAAGCTTTCCAACAGATCTTAAGGAAAGAGCTTTAACAATCAAGTCAGGCCAAGGGTAAATTATTTTGAGTGACATGGGATTACAATAAGTCAAAGAATTAGCTAAATTCTCAAAATAAATATATCCCAAGTTATTCTATAAAGTTCAAGAGCCCTTTATGTATTGAAAATACCAGAGATTGTTACTGTTGGAGTGACAAATATGTGTAATGGGAAGACTTTAACCTGTACATTTTAACAATTTCAGGTTTGAAATTAAAAAAATAGTACAAAAGGAAGTCTACAAATAGTGATTGCATCTTCACGATTTTTTAAATTCCTGCAGTGAAAGCTTTACTCTTAAGAAAAAATTAAGGCTGCTGTTCTCACCTGAAGAAAATGGGGCAACAAAATCCCAAAATCTCCCTTGCCTTTATATAAAGAATGAAATTTGAAATTTGTGTTATAGCATAAAATAAAAGAGAAGATTTAAGAAGAAGAAGGAGATTTGTTTTCTCCTTCTTTAACTGCTATCAAGACATCATCACAAAAATTAATCCTATCTCTGTCTCACAGACTTTTGGGCTTCTTTGAATAAAATGTCTCCCCCATATCCCTGTCAAATGAGTACTAGTCTTGAGGCTTTGGTGAGGGTTTCAGGTGAATGCTGCAGCTGCTGTGGGAGTTGTCCTACTCAGCAGCAGCCTTAGTCTTGGTCATTGTGCAATCTCACTGAAGCTCGCTCCCACTGAAGAAGGCACAAAATCTCAGGGTACATTCCTATGTTCAATAGCTGCTTTTTAAGTTTTAAAGTTGACATTGTGACTGCTAATCATTCTTATTTCCAACTGAGTCATTGAAATGTTTTGCAGATTTTTGTTTTAGCATTAGACTTGGTTTTTTGGCTTTGGATATGTTGAAATATCTAAGCTTGTTAGAAGTAGATGTTAGTCCAGATGGAATTGAAACCAGATTTCTGAGGCAAGGAGTTTAAAGTAACAAATTATTGACACATTTCATTACTTCTACTGCAGTCTAAAATATTGGACAAGTCACTAATACAAATTCAAAGTTCAGATAGCTTTTGGAATAAAGGCAGGCCATGAATTCTTTATGGTCAAACATGATATCTAATCACTCAAGTAACAGCAGTTTGCTTAAAACTGCAGATGTCATTTTTGGATTAGATTTTATATTAGGGGTTTTTTGATGAGCAAAATTTGGATTATATCTTTTGTTATATGAATTATCCTGTGTTACAAACTGACATCTATTGCTGTGGGGTGGGAATCTACAGAAAACTTGGCTTCAGTCATACTGCTCTAATGGCTTAATTGTTATTTAGGGCAGAAAATGTCAATGTTGACAGATCAAAGCCTTCTCAAAACTAAAATGAATTCCTTGGATACTCCAGAGGTTTGTATCCACATTGGATCATATTATCTACAAGTCTTGCAACAATCATTTTATGCCTGTCTATAAACACGGAGCAGATGCAGGTTTCCCCTTCTCTTAACGCCCTTTTTTATCCAGCATGGGGAGAGGCTGGCGTAGCTGTGCAGTCCATTTACATAACTCTCGATGCCCAGCAGATTTCACAGCGCTCCATTCACCCATCCAAGGGCTGACTTTATGTTTGACCAAAACTGGCAAGAAATTCAGTGAGCTGTCTAGACCACACAGGATGCCACAACTCTGTTATGTGGAATGGATCTCCTTTTTTGAGAATGAAGGGGCAGATTTTTGTGAGGCTACAGTGAGACTTATGCTTTCCTAACTGAAAAATTTCATTTCCATGTGGGCTGCTTGACTGAAGGTGAGTTTGGAATCAAGCCAGAGGCAAAAATAAAAGGAGACATACCGAAAGAAAGATTTCTTACACCACCTGGAAGCAGAAAAGAATTCCTGCTACTTTGTATAGTTTGCCATGTCACTTTAAGAGTTTCAGGATGATGAGTAGGAAGTTGACTGCCAGTTTATGGCTTACATAAATTTTGATAGTTTTCAAGTCCTGTGTTATCTTTGGAGATGCTTGAGACAAACAGTGTTGTTCTTTTGGATGTTAATGAAAAGCATACATAATCAAAAAGTTCTCAATTTTTCTATTAAATTCTGTACAAGACACTTGGTCACACGTGAAGTAAGGGATACTTCCAATTTTCAACTTATCACTTCTTTCCTTACACAATTGTGTTTCTAGAAGAGCTGGAATAGCTATGCTTGTATTACAGTGGAACTAATTAGGAAGATGCTTTCAGACAATTAATCATGCATTTGTATTACCTAAAATAGAGAGGGAAGAGACAGGAATTGCAAATTTTCCCACAATTTCCTTTTCAGAAAACCAATAATTATTGTTTCTTACTTACATTTAATTGTTGATTTCCTTAGGCAAATTTGGGGGTGGAAAGGGAGGAGTCTATAAAAAAAAGTAGAAATTTTCTGCCATAATACCAAAATATGTGGATCTTTCATTGCAAACCCACACACTTCATTCTGAGGTTTTCAGTGGAACCACAAATATTTCTAAGGAGAAATTCTTCTTCCCTGAATATTTCTTTTTAATTGCAAACCTTCTGTGAAAAAACACATTTTGTAGAAATAGATCAGCATAATTTTGATATTTGGTTGCAGTGGAAATGTTTTTGGTTTTAAGTATTCTTGAAACAGCTCAGTTAATGACATCATTCACCTTTTTAGATTTGGAAACCTTACCAAGAAAATCTAGAGTAAGTGTCAGATACAGCAAGCCTTTATAGATTAATAAACTTCATAATATCATAGAAATTTTATATATAATTAACCAAGCTCTGGGAAGTATGAAAATATAAATTTCGTCAAAAGAAGTGTTTTGGAGAAAGCTTATCAATGTAAGTAATTAAGATTTCAGGTGTTAACATCGACCAAACTGAACAACAAAAAAGTTACCGTACCAAGGAATAAAGGAGATGAAGGAATATTTTTCAAAACTTCGTGCAAAGCTTCATATGAGCACAAAGAATAGCCACGGGTTCTGCAGCCATACTATTCTTTTCACAGAAATTATTTTCACTACTAGTTACTAGAGATGGAAAAAAATAACATACAAGTTTCAACTGCGGGACATGAATCAAATTCTATTTTATGTCCTAGTTTATGTATATATGCTGAGTATTGCCAAACCAATAAACTATCAGTTCACAGAAGTTTAATTCCTGTATTTTTCTATAAGTAATATGCTGTACAGGGAAAAATAAGAAAGTGCGGCCTGACACAACGAATCAAAATTCTGCCAATATGAGTTCTGACATTCAAGAATTAAAGAAAGCTAAGTGCTGTTATTTCATTTTATACAGTTTGATAAGAAATAATTTTTGAGGAGTCACAACCAAAAAATAAGGTTATTCAGCTAAGGGATGAAACAGTTAAGAAAGAGATTAAGTTAGAAGTATTTTGCACTATCTTGAGAGAGAGTATGGATACTCTGTCACATGCATTTTCTGTACACAGAGATATGCATGGGAAATAAGTTTGCATGTAGGAGACTGCAGCCTGAATATGGGATTACTTATTGTAGGCCACCCACAACAGCACCGTGTTGACGTAACTCTTCTACCAGCAATGATTCAGTTAACCTTTGATTAAACACAGGAATTTAAACTATGAAAAGGTCTGAAACCTGACACAGTCCTTTGACACCTCCATGTCTGCCATTAAAGATAATGCTGCATTAGGTACTGATTTCTGAAAATAAAATCAAACTACTTTGGTTTTCAATATTAACCTTTCCATATTGCAAATGTAACCCCGCTGTGTTAGGAGACTTCCTGAATTACTGATTCTCCTTTCAAGTCCCTGTGTTTGTGAAGAGGCTTTGCAGGGAGCGCGGGGGCCAGTGAGTACAAACTGGGCAGCTCCATCACCAGCAAATGAAGCGACTGTCCAGGTTGTAGTAATCAGTGGGCCACAAAACTGACCAAGACTTTGGAGTCTGATCATGCCCTATTCTTCCTGCACTTTTTCACACCTCAGTGAGACAGCGAATCAGAAGACAAACAACATGTTTGGTTTTTTTAATCTTTTCTTTGTCTCAACATCACCAATTCCTTACCACTGTTTTTAACTTCGCCTCTGGGGAGATTGTGCTTCATCTTTTCCCACTATTTCTAGTAGGTTGTGTGATGGAAGCCCTGTGATGATCTGAGAGGCCTGCACTCTCAGATGTACTTTTACCCCTTCAGAATTGCTACAAGTTTTCTCCTCTTCCTCAGCTCTTTTCGTCCAAGTTACTAAAATAATCTCAGTGCAAATTTCCCAATATTTCCTCAGCCTGATGGTTTTTTCCTTTGTCCAACCTTAAACACAGGCAAGAAGTGACAGGTTCTCATTTTTCAGCTGTTGTGTCTCACCTGGATATACAAAGTAAAATAAAGAAGTCTAAAATAAAATTGAGATGAGGCACAACTCAGCAGACAATTTCCACCAGAAAATAATGTGTGGTTTTCCAAAGTTCATAGGCTGTGAAATATGAGAAAGCCTTTGGATTTATACTGTTTTTGAGAAATTGCCCATCAGTTTTTTGGATGGGTCATGCACTGCAGGCAAGATGGAATAAGCAGAGTCCTGGCTGAGAATAGCCCAGGCACTGACTGTTCTGCAGAGAAAGCTCTTACACCCCTAATCCCCAGCAATGCTGTTGGTGACAGGACACCACCCCACAAAGGGCCTGGTCTTGGAATTATGGCAATAGTCCAACTTGAGCAAAGCAAAAACTGGCCGACAAGAGAAGACGTCTCTTGAAGCTAAGCAAGAACCCTGAGCAGACTGCACAGGGGACAGTGCCCTTCTTGCCCATCTCCAAGCCACCCAGATGCCCCTGGATGCTGGGGTGTCCACCAGTCTTTCCAAGTCACTGAAAAACAGTTACATGACTTTTAGAGAGACAGCTTTTAATTTTTTCATTTTCCCCAGAAGAAGCTTTTTAATCTGCCTTGTCAACCTGTACCCTCTTGCCAGTGCACATAGGATGTTCCTAGGCCCCAGCCACTCACAGCAAACTGAAAAAAGGAAAGAAGAGGCTTTGTATTGTTTTCTTTTAGCTCCATGATGTATAGGCATGAAGCCTGGAAAGGACAACTTCGTCCTTGACAAGCCTCCCAGTGGCACCTACTTAACTGTCCCAGTAGTGCAGCTGCAGTTTACATGTATCTAGGTAAATTTCTGGTTCCTCTTCATAGGTGTCACATGAAGGAACAGTAGAAAGGTTTCAAAATTATTATTGCAACAGGGCTGTTGGAAGGTTCTGTATGAATGGAGACATTTTAGAAACATGTCTATATTAATATTTTAAAGCATTTCACGTGCACTTTATAGAAGAAAATAAAAAATAAGAAAGAAGAACAATCTAGGGAAACTTCAGTTTAAAACTGAGCAGTGCAAACAAGGAAAGATGACAAGAGTAGAAAAGACTCCCTCAGGGATGTGGTCGTTATTGAAGAAGGAAGGTGAAATCTTACCCTTGTCAGTGAAGCTCATTTTACAGTACCAAAGAGGACATTTCATTTTGGCAGGATCCTGCTGGCTGCTTATTAGAGCTGCTTATTGTGCAATCATTGTTTCTGATAACAATGCGCAGAGCACTATCTGGAGAAAAATACTTTGGGATGCACAGAGTAACCTGGTATTTCCTGGTGGAATACCAAGCTTATCCCTTCCATGACACTAATCTCATAATTCACTCACTGGGCAATGAAGATTTCTTTTACAAATTAGATCTGTTTGATAATCCATTCCATGTTTTGACATGGTTGGTATGTTGCTATTCATGTTCTTTCCTGGATAACAGTATAATATGGTGATTTGTGATGCCAGCAGGAGGCTCAGATAGGTGCATGGATAAATGGAGTTTCTCCATGTTCCCATTGGCAATGAAGAGATCTCAAGGACTGCAAAATCTTTATTTTCCCTGCCTTGAAATTTTGTGTAAATCCTTGTTGAGTGTTGTTTCTAAAAAAGTGAATACAGAAAGAAATAATGCCAACTAGCATTTCTTGACTTCATTTTTGTGAAGAAAGAAGAATGTTTGATTCTGTTTTGGTTTGGTTTTATTTACATTATGTTCCAGATTAAAGGACAAAAATTCAGGATATATTTTGATAGGTGCTGAACCTGCCCCGAAGTTCTAGGATCTAAAGACATCAAGAGACACAGTGCTCAAACCTGAAGAAGAGCTGTGGCCAGGAGGCAGTTCAGTCTCCATTGAAGCAGTTTGGCTGACTATGCAATGGACAAGTGTTAGTACTTTGAAAAGTACATTGACTTTACTATCTAGCTTCCCTTTCCTTCAGTAGCAGTAGGACTGTTGGTCATGAGGACATTCATTTTCTCTTATTCTCTAGGTGCAACATGCTCTCAAAGTGTGGGTTCCTGGATGTGCTCCTAATAGGGTAGTGGACTGGAAAATATCCCATTTAAGAAATGTGTGGCATTAAGTACAGATCTGGGTTCTCCACAACTGGATAGCAGTGAGGTTTTTATGAGTCGAAAAACTGATCCATAGAACCACATCTGCAAAACATTTCAGTGTCTAACTCATAAGTGGAAATGTCTATCTAGGAGCATGTGAAATAATGATGCTGATTTGGGCCCCTCCAGGCTACGTAATAGCGATCCTGAGAAGGGTTGTTTTTGTTAGCATGGGATGTGGTATCTGAGCTCCTTCATGGCCAGAGCTTCATCTGACCCAAAGAAGATGGGAGGAAGGTCTCATTTTCCATGGCTCTCCAAGCTTCCAGGTCATCTGCAGAGCAGATGAGAACTGAAGCACAGGCCCAGGGCCCAGCTGCTCTGAAAAATAGTGTTTCAGCCATTAAACCACCACTCAAAATGCTGATTTTTCTAAGGCTACCTATTCCATAAGCCTACGTTTCTCAACAGCCAGGGTTCTGAGGTTGAAATTTCCCTGCTTGTGTAGCACAGTGCCAGCTCCTCCATGCTCTTCCACAGGCACCACCAAACCTGCCTGTGGAGCTGGAGCATCTCTGGGGGCAGCCATGGAATGGTTGTTTGTCCATTGTGTTTATGTCCAGTGGGTGACCAAATTGCTTCTGGTTTTCTTTCATGTGCATTTGTTTTTATTTTTTCAGAGATGCTAAGTTGGCTGCTTTTGAAACTCAAAGTGGACAAGAGGGCACCAACAAACAGGTTTCTCCAGCTTTCTAAATATTGATTTACTTCTGGTTTCTGTAAGAAATGACATGAAATCCTGCTAATATCTAAGGTTATCTGTGGCCTTGTGACCTGTGAATCCTAACCTCAGTGCGACTCTGGTTTGAACACTAGAAAGTGAAAGGTCAGCGAAATGAGATAGCATATGTATGGCAACAGGATTAGCAGTTTGGGCTGCTCCGAAGGTATTAATTTGGACCATCCCATGGCAAATATCACTTAGGTGCACTTAAGGGGCAAAAAGGAAGTTTTGAACTCTTGAAAAGACAAAGTATCTTTTGAATTGCTGAATATGACTCCAGAGTAAATAAAGGCACCAAAATGAGATGATTAGTTGGGGAGTTATAAATATAAAATATAAGTATATATTTTCGTTTTCCAATTAATTATTCCTCATGAGTCAACAACCCTATTAAAATGTGATTCTTGGAGCATGAGATAAAACCTGTGAGAAAGCAATTAAAACATTCAGGATAACTCATTCTGCATAAATTTAGATTCAAAGAAGACATTGAATTTTTTCATTTACAACTACTGAGAATTTGTCTTGAAGAATATTTTAATGCGGGTTTTTTCAAATATAGTTCAGTTCCCATCTTGAACTATGGCTTTCTTTTCTTTGCTTCTTCCTTAGGCCTCTTGATGTGTGTGCTCTGTGTACATAACTCTGGTCTAGTGAAAATGTAGTCAATGCAACATGCATTTTTGGAATGGTTTTATGTTACTCCCCTTGCTCCATCATCCGTGGCTTTTTGAGCAACTTTTTACTCTGTACATGTAATTATTTTCTTTAGGGAAGGTCTACACTGCTATAAAAGCAGTGTATTTTTAATCTGTTTGGAATAAACTGAAATCAGTGGGAGTTCAGTACTTTTAAAACTGAAAATATGCACCTAAATATAGACTTCATTTTGACATCTATGCTGGACATCCTGGCCATTTTTATTAGTATCTTCAGTTTCCTTTTCTTAGATCTCTCATTGCATGCTTAGTTGATTCTGCTGATGAATTCATCTTTGGAAAAGCTTCTTTTCGAACCACAGGTGGCAGCAAACAGCAGAAGCTTCAGGAATTAGGGCTTCTCTGCATCTCTGAGTGAGCTGAGATGACAGAATAGCTTGCCTTGTTCCACAATGAGTGTTCTTTATCATTTTCTCCACACATCCAGTGGCTACTTAAACTATATGTTTTATATATTTCTATTAGATCTAATTGCTATGAAAATATAGGCATTTTTCTTTTTTTTAACTGTCTGAGTACTTACACATGTAAAATCTTAACCTGAACAGGTTAGCCACTCTATAAGTCTTTGATTTCCAACATTTTATATATATTTGTACTTAATCTATATTAGATTATATCAAACTGAGGCAGTTTTTCTGATCTTGTCTTGGGCTGTGAAGTAGCTTATACTGGCTGAAAAGGAGATTGAGGAGGTGCTGGTGTCAAGTGAATTTGCACAGGTTACTCAATCAAAAAGAAGTTGTGAGAGAGCTGTTCGTTCCTGCCTAAATCTCTGTCCATAAACCCATATTCACAGACATAGATGTAAATTTTCTATCTCTGCATTTCACACTGTTTTGGGTAAAACTGCTCTTGCTTATAGACCTATTTTTGCAAGACAAATTCCAGTGTATTTATTACTCTCTTTTCCCAAAGCCTTAAAAACTCCAAACTAATGCCAAAGCTTTTGTAAAATGCTAAAACTGAGGGACATTAGACACACCTCCCCCTACGTGCTTAGAAAATTGTCTGTCTGCTCCTGTAGCAAAACTAGCACTGGTTTCTTAATCTAATAAATAGAATAAATTAGTGGAAAAGCCTTTGGCTAATGCCAGTTAGTGGAAAAGCCTTTGGCTAGTGCTGCTGTACTGCTCAAAAAATATTGGCATGTATTTGCATCATCTTTGTCTTGCAACCAGGCTTTCTAAAAGTCATCCCCTTCCCTCCAGAAAGGTTGCTTTAAAGTGTGCACGGCCTGCAGGGAGGTGTGCAGAGACATCATCCCATGGGAACAGCTGTCAAGGTGGCTGCTGGGCCATCCTTCTCTCTGGTCTGGGACAGGAAGGTATTGCCAGAGAAATAGGTAGGAGGGAAACAGGGGTGGGGGGGATTTGATGACACCCCTGTTACCTGGTTTGAAGGCACAGATGGCCCTGGTGTGGCCAGCCAGTGGGCAGCTGCTGGTCAGGACACAGGGATTTGTGGGACCTGGGACCAGGACTTGTAGGACCCAGGACCTGGAACCAGGACTTGTAGGACCCAGGACCTGGACTGATGTTGCTCCAAGGAGTTCCAGATTGCCTGGAAGGACTGAATGAAACCCCTCAAAAAGGATAATATTGGTGTCTGGCTGTGTGAGACTCCATGTGAGGGCAGAGCAGAAGATGGCGACAAGAACCACCACATCAATTTGTGAGAACTTTGCCTGGGAGTTTTACAGAAGAACCAGCACTAAGTGAAGCTATCAAAGAGATTAAATAAGCATCTCTGGTGGATGAAATATGAACTCCAAACTAGAAGTGTTTAAATTAAAAAAAAAAATAAAAAAAGGAAAGAAAAGAAAAATTTCCTTCAAAGGAAGATAAATAGAACATTTCCAGGAGTTCTGCTCCATTACTCAAAATAAAACAAGCCAGTGGTTTGACAATGCAGCTCAGTGAGATCAGGTCTGAGATGCATGGTTTCCTTTAGAGAAGACAATGATTCTAAATACAAGTATTAGTGGGTTGCAAAAGGATGGAGATCCACATCTTTTAGTGGAAGAGGAAATATTATCCAAAGCTGATTTATCTACTGGTAGATTGGTGTCTCATGCTAAAAGCACAAACTGTTTCTCAGGCAGCATGTTAGAAAAAATTCCCCAAAGAAGGAGCTGCTTTTTAAGTATTGCTTTAGATTTTACCAGTGTACCTCCATTGCATTGTATATAATAAATAAAAGCAGAAGGTAAAAGGTTGATTCTATTTCTTTTAGGCTTTGGAAAATTAATTGGATACTAATTATTTTCTAATATATATGTTAACAGATTCTTCTGTGGAATTCTTCATTTTTTTCTTATCCAGTGGTTTCATCTTTGCTATTTCTCCATATTCTATTTGTCAGACTGACTGCCTTCTTTTGCTGACTTTGCCTTCAGCTTCCTAATCTGATTTCTTTACATGCTTAGTTTTTTTATTCAATAATACAGATTTTTCTCACTCATCTCTTTCTTACCCACTTTATTGTATCAAGATTCTCCATTTTACCTTGTTTCAGATTTTTTCTCCCTCCATTCCCTACTGTGGTGGAGAAACTGCCTATGAGTTACTCTTCTGGAGTCCCTTTCAGGGCTGACGTGGCAAAGCATCCACTTCCTGTTTGAGCTGAAAGAAGGACCTCTGTGTGCCTTATTTTTCCCTTCTCAACCTTGCAGAGCAATTGATAAGTGCCAAGAAACGTTCCTTTCCTGTGGTTTGGTGGGGAGTGACTTTGCTCTCCCCACAGGTGGTGCTGTGGTTGTGAACACAAGCATCTGCAGATCTTCTGTTAAATGTGGTGCTTGCCTCCTGTGACTACTTCCACACAGCAGAAGGCAAACACTGCCAGCAGTCTAAAAGGAGTCATAGGGGCACTATTAAAGTGGGAGAAAGGTGAGAAGTGTAAGAAGAGAAAGAAAATTTATCGTGACACTTCAGGGCTCAAGATTCTTTGTACCAAAACACAGGACTGGTGTTTAGGCCTTGATGTACCTTAATATGTCATTTGGGGGTCATATTTACAGTGTATATCCATTCTTCAATTTTCTTTAATTGAACTCACTGGCTCAGAAAACTGGACTGGGCATTAGAAATTTTATCGAGTGGAAGAATAAAGGCTCTAATTTCACAAGATTTTGGATGAGCACAGGTTCTCTTTCATCATCAGTACTTAAAATTCTCACAGCAGAATGCAGTGTTTTCTAAAGGAACTTTTTCATTTTTACAGGACTTGCTATACAGCTAACTTGACATAACCGTAAGCAGCATGTCTTCTCAAAGATCCATACTAAATTGGTCCCCGTGTGAAAATTTTAGAAACATACAGACAAACAAACCACTCAGAAATATATATNTAGATTTTTGCTTATATGAGCAAGAGCCAGGAAGAGGGAGTCTGGGCACTCCTAGAGGAAAAGGGGGTTCCCGCAATATGTGATAGTCATGGCAGGGTAAACATGAAGCTGCTGTGTCTCACAGGTAATCCCTTCCTTTCAACTCTTTTCTATCTGTCTGTCTTTTCCTTCTCTTCATTACAGTCCCATATCCCTGTCTTCTGTCCTTCCTGCTCTTGCTGCTTGAAATTGATTCTTTTAATTTTTCTTTTATTATTATTTATTTTTTTTTTTAACCTGAGATTACAGTTCCTTTAGTTAAAATTTAGGAAAGATCATTTTGATTGGCTGTGTCAAGTTTTCTGTGGACATACGTATTTGTGTGTGTGTGTGTGTGTGTGTGTGTGTGTGTCTGTGTGCACACCACAGCTGAGAGTCCGACAACAGCAGCAGCAGCTGTATTCAGGGTTTTCTGCCTCTCTCCTCAAGCTGTCCAGCTCATGTAAAAGCTGGTAGGTAGGAATGCTTTTTGGCACAACTGCAGCATGGTCTGATTGTAAATTACGCTTGATCCTACCTAGAGAATTAAGCTCTTGTTGTGATTGCTATTTCAGTTTTGCTCTTCCCAGAGGAGAAGGGGAAACCGTGCCAATCCCAAATGAGATTATTTGAGGCATGGTCAGAGCTGTGGTTTGAGCTTCAAGTCTGCAGAGAAGAAAGTTGTTTTTATAGCTGGAAGGATTTTTTAAGGAACTTTGTCTTGGGACACAGTTGTACAGATGACTATAAATGCGGATGATTTACCTACTTAATAGGTCAGTACTGGATGCTAGAGCACTTAGAAAAGTGTGCATTTAAATAACATCTCCAGCCTTAAAAGATATTAAAAATTAAGGATCAATATGCTTTGGAAAATACATCTACTAGTTTGTGAAAATTTTGTGTATTCTTTTTTTATAAATCAGGAAGAAATTATCTGTGAAGGGTAAATAGTAAAATTACTATTACCACTGACCAATGACTATTTTTTTATTATCTGTCAAGGCAAGTAACATTTTAATATTAATCATCTCCAAACCCAACATTTTTATGAATTGCAACTCTTCAGTTTATGCAGTACATATTCATTCAACTTTAGGAGGAAAATGTGCTTTTATGTATATAGTTCATTACAGCTTCAGTGTCGATTTGAAAAGCTAGGTTTCCCTGAAGGAACACAACAAAAAAGAAAATTAAGAAAAAATTCCTGAGAAAATGAGGATAAATTGACTACAAAGAGATGTTAAAACTGATCACTGTAGTGTTAAAAGGCATACAAATGGAGCAGGAGGAATTTCTGGCGAAGAGATCAGTGGAGATTTGTCACTGCCACGCAACATGATTGAACGGATGATAGAAGAACACGTCATAAGGCAAGAAAAACATCACACTCCAATTTGTATCTTTGCCTGTTGAATTAAAGAAATCTTTTATTTTAAAGATTGATAGAGAGTTGTATGATTTGAACTGAAGATAAGAAATATAGTCCCATTATTTTAATCAAGGAAATTCAATAAAAAATACTAAAGTATGGATATGAATGTTAGAAATAATAATTACCGGATAAACTTGGAGTTCCTCCTTCCTACGTTTGTCTAAACTTATAAATATTTCTTACAAGGAGACATAGTGGGTTTTAAAATGTTATCAGCCTGTCACAGAAAGTTATATGTAGAGCAAAGCAAATCAGAGACTCCACAATTTTTAAAAATGTTTTATTATAAAGGATAGGAAACCAAATCCACATTTTTTTCAAACGCAGATAAATAAACAGTAAATATCATGCTTTTAATTTTAAATGTGTTTTGCCTTCGGCAATAGGATCTGCAAAAATGGCATTCTTGACTTGGAGACCTGCAAAACTCTATCTTTTGAAAACATGGTGGAAGACAGACTGCGTATTTTGCACGTTAATGAAGACCATTTAGAAAATCCTCTTGGAAACTGGGACAGAACTGTCTGTGAAGAAAGTGCTGAGTAAAGAGTAGTTTGGTAACTTATGCAGCAGAAAACTTCAAATTAACCCTTAGTCAAGATGATTTCAAATATATATATAAATATATACAACTACACAAAAATAAAAGGAAAAAATCTTCCCAATTAAAATGAAACGAACTTCGAATTGTAACAAAATCAGGGAACTCTTAGAGGCTGAAATGCTCCTCAATGGTACTATAACCTTGTGATCTTTAGGAAGAGGTGTTTAAAAATATCAAAGTATTTTTTTCTCTATTCCATAGAAATAAACTGCTAAATGAAAAAAAAAAAAGTGAAAAATTAAGGGGAAAAAAAGCAGTTACTCTGCTATCATTACCCTTTAAAACAAATCATATCATTGTTGTGTCTCATCTCAGGAGCAGTTTAATAAAGGAACAAAGCAACAAAGAGATGAGCAAACACCTCACCACATGCAGATTCTGTGTGCCGTATTGGTCCCAATTTAATTGATGAGAATATTACTTTTGATTTCAGTGGGAGCAGGGTAAACATTTTCATTTCATTTCTAGCAGAAGCAGAATGACTGCAAACTACTTTCCGAAATGGACTTTATCCATATGACTTAATCACAAAGGTCTGTAAATGGTAAGATCCATCTCTATACCGTCATAGGCCACCCAATACTTTATTGCTTGTTATTAGAAGGCTTTTATCTTTTCCAATAGTCCCACACTTCTGCAGCATTTTAATAGAACAAAATTACTGTTAGCAACCTGTAAGCAGTCATGTGAAGTTCTTTAATATTTATAACCCTTTGAGGCTTTTCACCCTTTGCATGGGGTCAGGGTTGCCTGTACAAAATATATGACTGTTGCAGGAAATATAAACATGATATTTACAAGTTTACAATTCTTTATTTTTTATACAGTTCTGATGAGTATTTTTTATAGTTGTAGCCTAAGCACTGTGTAGAACTGGCATGCTTCTGATATTCACAAAAATGTAATAAAAAAGTAAAATAATTAAGGATAAATTGTGCACATGCAAGGATACTGTAAAATGAATCCATTGCCTTAAGCTATGCATTTAGGTAATTTTTTATACCCTAACAGTTTGCCTTCCTGTGTTTTTTTGATGAAAAATTCCATCCAAAATCCTGTATTTTCTCTAGGATAATATTTCACATTCTTTAAACCTTCCATTAATTATTCTATGTGACATTCAGGCTGCCTTTAATGAAAGAAAGGAAAAACCCAAAAACACAGCTACTTTTGTTATCACACTCTAAATCCTGGCTCAGGGATTATGCCAATTATCTGATTTACCTCTACAGAGCAACTGAGGAATTTATGCTTATTATCCTTATCATTGTTCATATGTATAACTCAGTTTATTTATTAGAAACCTGTCCTTAAAGTATTCAATGAAAAATAATATTCGCACAATTTATGTGACTATGGGATTTACATAAATCCATCCACCATTCAAATTCAGTTAATTTAAGAAAAACAATATTTGTAGTGGTCACCTTGGAAGCTTTAAGATGAGTTTTAATAAAGGTGTCTCTGTAATTCTTTTTCATATGTGTAACGTTGGCATTTCATTGCTGAATAACATTCTATCAATAGAGCATGGTTGATTTGTTTCAGTTCTTCAAATCGTGATCCTGTCGCTGAATTTGAAAAAACAAACAAAAAAAAAGACGTCCACTGACAAACACCAAGTTTGGGCAGAATAGCCAAATCCAGTTCCTTGAAAAATCATTTCAGCCACCTTCTTGTAAACCAAGCTCCCCCCAGTCATCAAGAGATGGGTTGATTGTGGGGAAGTGTTTGCAGGTTATGGAGTGATAGCGAAGCGACTTTGCATCATCCCTACGTGTTGCTTTCAAGAAGCCCTTCGCCTTTTACCTTCAGACTGTGAGAGTGTTGCTGCTGAGGGCAGTGCCAGCCTAGCTTGTCCTGGGATCCGCTGCGGAACTCCTTTAAAAGTCCAAAGGCCGAATCATCATGGTAGTGGAGCGCAAGGAGTAGCTGGGGCCTTTGAAGTAATGCCATTTGATGCCATTGAGCTTTCCATGGTTTTGTCCAGCTGTGTAGAACATCCCATTGAGATTGGATGGGCCACAGGCGTCAAACCACCACCCTGAAACCATTAAGACAAAAACTTAAACTGCTGGTGCTCTATGTATTTTATATTGTTTTATAGGTTTAGTTGATTAGCAAATTCTGGTAAATAGCTCATAAATACTGCTGGTATGGTATTTTCTTATTTTCCTTTTTTGCTCTTTCGTGCTGTTTTATAGTCAGCAGTGCTGGAGAACACACGTGTATTTACAGAATTGCAAAAGTAATTAAGTCCCACTCCATTCTACTTTTGTATCCAGTATATGAAGTAAAAGCAAGAACATGAAAAATGCTTTGTATTTTTAGACAGCATTTCGTTTTTCATTTAAACCTCAGAAAAGGACTATAATTCAAAAGTATTTTGAATAATTTCACTTGCTATTTTAAGTATGATTTGATTTTATTTACCATTCCTTTTCTGTTGCTTTAACTGTGATTGTTCAACTGCTCAGTTGCTTTTGCTCCCAGAATATGTGTTTTTAGCAACAGGACTATGAGAACTGTGGTGCTGCATTGCCCTATTTTAAATTGTTGCTTTAAGATGAAATTAAGCAGTGAACTCTCTTGTTTATCTCTCCAAGATCTTTTCTTGTTAAGGTGCGTTTTAAATTGCCATGGGAGCTACAGTTTTAAGAAAAATTCCAAATAACCTGAAACTTTGCAACACCAAGACTACAGAACACAAACTGACAAAGACAAGCTAGGTGACGTGTGACTCTACTGAAAGTAGTGGGAATTTTGCTGGATACCTTGATGGGAATAGAATTTTCTCTCCAACACCTTGCAGAGTATGTATCTATAGTAACAGAAAGATGCTTAGCTCAGACTGAGAAAGGCAGAATAAATTCCCAGACTGCAAAAAGCAAATATCCGGAATACCAAAAATGTATTAACTTCTGTGTCAAGGAGTTCTCTTTCTCAGAAAGATTTCTGTTGGGGCTTTTTTTTCATAGCAAGATCTATAATTTTGTGAATCTTTAGCACAGGTTTTATGCATCTTTCCATGGAATATGGTTGTACTGAACATTTGTGTCATGAGGCAAATAAATCATAAAGATCAGGTGGTGACTCTTGCTTTTGGCAGTCAAATGCTGCTCTTTTTTTAAAAAAAGTTTTTTCAGCCTGTGCATCACAGCATTGCAATCTTCCCAGGACCCTTCTAAAGCATTTCCTAATAGTACTGGCAGTGGCAAACTGATCATCCTGTGAGTGCCTACTGTATTCTGCAGGTGTCACTGTGAACTAGAATGCAGAATTTTAAATTTTCAGTGTGTTTTCCACTCTGACTTCTGGAAAAGAAATTAAACTGTGACAAACTCCTTTTAGACAATGTTCACTCTCCAAGGGAATCCTCCAATTCCGTCACATTTAATGGTTATCCTTTTATCTACCTATAATGAATGCATTATATGAAAGTATTTTAATCCATGGTTTACTACTATCACCAATATGATATTGATTGTGTTTAGCCCTCAGAACCAGTGCTTACTCTGTTCTTTGTATTCAGATCCACAAAATTTATGCCTCTAGTCTTGTAATTCATAAGATTTTGGAAAGTACTTAGTGTTTGTTTTTTTTTTTTAAGAACTAACACTTCATAATGAAATCTTGAGGGATGAATTTATGCCAGATAAATTCTGACAATCTTCTATTTTGGTACAGCTGACCTCCCTTTGATTTCAATGTTATACTTAAGGGGGCAATAACCAAAGAAAGGGAAAGCTGTACAGCTGATGTTTAACTGTAACCAGAGTATAATCTTGTAGAAACTTAAGATGAAGTTAAACAGAAAAATCCTAATCCTCATTTTTCAAAGCTGGAACCCAGATGCAGCTGGGTTCTGTTTATGGTGTTGGGATGAAGACATGGCGAGCTGACCTAGTTACCATTTCGTCTTAAAGGAACAGGAATAGATGCATAAATGGTCTTTTTTGGGGTGAAGGTTTTCAGTGAGGCCATAAAAAATCAATGTAAAAAATTGAATGAGCCAAAGAAACACATAATTTTATAAAACAGTTGTGAGAACTTGCTCCAGCTCTCATCACAGATTTCCTCTAAATGAACACTTCTTTCATAATGTGTTTTAATGAGCTTAACTTTTTTCCTACTGTACTGTTCTTGTTAGTGAGAATAATTGAATGTTTTAAAGATGTTTCCTAATATAGCATTAAACCTTTGGGTTTGCTTTCTCACTGTGGTTTTGGTTTTTTTTTTTTAAGTGAGGTGGGTTGGTTTTTTGTTTTGTTTCCTGGTGGTTTTTTTTTTTTCCTCCATATGGCTATTTCTCTCCATGCTCCCCCGCAGTCCTCTGAAAGGTCTTCAGTCCCCATAGGGCCTCAGATTATTACAAGACTTCCTACTGCATGTCTCAACACCAACACTCACATCTTTGAATGGATGCAAAGGAAATGGTTTTTTCAGACGCTTTGTATGTTGAGGGAAAGAGGAACGCAGGCAGTGACTTTCTTGGTAACTATGAGGAAGTGGGGGAACATAAACCAGAGGTTTCTGAAAGATGTACCTGCAGCACTGCCATTGTGGAAAACACCAAATAAAGCAGCTCCAGAGCTGTGAGACATTCTGACCCAAGGAAAGACACCCAGTAGCCAGATGCTGGCTCATTACCCGGAGTTCACAGGATTTTCTTCTCATGAAGAATCTTGTTTATTTTTCTCTACAAGGTAATGGCTTTCTCAAATAAGTATAAAGTCATATTTGGACAGCAGTAAGATTTTAACTTTGGAGATAACTTTTGGCAATAAATTCCATGGGATATTTGAATCAGGCATGAGAATGATGAAGAGTGAGCATTGTAAGAAATAATAATAGAAGTAAGATTTTAAAGTGAAGTGGTAAAAAGAAGGCTTTCATGAGAAGGTTAGGATGGTTTTTTATTCAGAAAGAGAGGTAGTTTCTTCAAGCTGTTGTGATCACAATGTCATTAATTATTTATTTGAACTGAAGGCCAATTCAAATTTTTTTGGTTAGCCCACCTCTAGTATTTTGTATATTACAAGCAGCACTACCATCTCTGTTTGTAATAAAAATCCCTAGGTCATAAAATATATTTTCCAGACAAAATATAATTTAAACAATGCATAGATAGTTGTTTGAAAGTTCAGCTATACAAATAAAAATGAATCCTCACTGTAGATGGCTGTTCTTCTAGAACAGTTAAAGTAGGTTCATATTTTGTGGATGCTTGTGCTTTGGTCTTTAATTAATGTTGCTATTACCAATGGGAAGTTGTTAAATTTCATGTCAGCTCTTTTCATTAAACAAATGTATTTTGAATGCTTAAACCACCTATCCCAGATAGTTGATCTCCAGACTATACTATATCTATACTGTACTATATCTTTGTCTGAATATGAATGTATATTGAAATAATTTCCACAAATTCTTGCAAAAAAATACCTAATAAAGGAGCAGTGCTCAAATGAGTAACAATAATAAAAGAAAAAAACCCACAAGCATATTTCATAATGGTTTTCTGAAGTGACAAGTACAATTTTTGCACGATATAATCTTAAGATTAAGATTAAAATTATTAAGATTAAAAAGCAACATTAAAAAAAGGCTTTTGTATGCCAAAGCTAACAGATTTGCTTTTTTGGCTTGTTGTATAAGTTGCAATTAAGTATGCACGCATGCAAAATTCTTTTTTAATAACCGAATGTTAATCAATCCATGAGTGCAGTGTAAGGCTGGTGTAGGGCATTGGGAACTGTAATGATCACTCAGGTCTGATGGGAGGTTCTTAGCTGGCTTTTACATTCTAAAAGAATAGGTGTCTAAACACTGCACATTTGATGGCAGACCCTTTCCTCACACACCTCTATTCTCCCTGCTGAGGACACTGAATATCTCCAAATGAAGCAGGATCAATGCAGGCCATTCAATAAGATCCAAAGTATGTCTGAATGGTATGTTAGTATGGATTTATGGAATAATGGATCTTATGGAAAGCCAATTTATTTCTAGCCCTCTGGGTTTGTCCATAAAATTTAGTGCACCTGGCAACAAAGCCAATAAGAAAAATTTCTGATGCAAAAATATTGAAATAGTCCTCAATGTTGAAAAGAATTAGCAATTTGTTTTAGGAAAGATTTCAATGTTTCTGACATCCTGTACTTTAAGGAAGTTAGATGGCAATACTTAGGATCTGCTTGATTTTGCATTGGTAATTTCTCTGGATGAAGTTTTGGATGACACCTCAAGCTATCAGTGGAGCCATGGGACAGAGTCCAAAATAGTGAATGTAGCAGGAAAGTCTTAGGATTGTTAAGTCAGAATTTGAAAGACAAATTGCCAACAATTTCAAGTTAACAAAAAAAACCTTTCAAAGGAATGGAAAGGAGTGGTCTCTATTCTTTCTGATGGTGGAGGATACGACAAGATGGAACACATCTAAATTATCATAGAATTAGTTAGTCAACATGCAAATCTTTCTTATACTAATAGACAAACTCAGTAACAGATTTTAACATGAGAATGAACATCAACAGAAATCTTGAAGATGAATAGAAAGACAGGAACAGATAGATAGAGAAGAATCTGTCTTGGAAAGGGACTAGATGACCTCTGGAAGTAATTTCTATGTTCTTTTATTCCTTAGAGTATTGGATTTACCAGACTACCACTTGACAGTCTGAAGATTAAATTAGAATTTAGCTGTCAGGATATAAGATGAAAAGGCATTAGATTTTCATATCAACTGGATAATGCAGTCCCTTTCATGGGGACCTTTTTATGAGGTAAAAATATCGTGAAACTTGCAGACTGGGGACTATGTTCTAATATATCAAAAGTTAGTCACTTCCTCAAGGTCTCCTGACACTATATTACAGTTTCCCCTATTTAACCCTGATATGCATACTAATGTAGTAATGCTTTTGTTAAAAGTGCTGCATACTCCTTTGCCTAATTAAATATTTCTAATGTTTCTAGCAAAAAAACCAAATAATATTCTAACTACGTCTTATTTGCATGGTGATTATATTTTTTCATAAAAATATTTGGCAATATAAATGGTACTTCATTTCTGAGCAATTTCTTTATGAAAGCAGGAATATGCATAAAACTTTAAAACTGGTGCTTTTATATGTAATCAGGTGTATATCCAAGGGTTTAGGCTGGATACTTTCAAGCGTGCTGCTGTTGCTTCTTTCAAATATTTTGTTTCAATGAGAATATAAGAAAAACTGTGGCTTTTCTGATTGGAGTGTATGGGCAGATTTCTATATTCAGCCAAGAACTTCCCTTCACGTCATGACATGAATCTTCCATACCCTTCTTGCTATAGATTCATAAAATTCACTACTTGAGGGGAAAAGCAGTGAAACAACAGGCAATGAATACAACACTGTTTGGGAGTCATTGAACAGTCTCTGGCTTAACAGATGAAAAATCCATTGAGGCTTAATAAATATGCATTTAATAAATACATACTTCTCTGACTCAGGAAGCCCCTGAGATTCAAAAGATACTGAGAAAATACTCAAGGAAGGTATAATTTAATTGCATTTTTCTTATGCCTGTATTGACTGCTGTCAGAGACAGGAGACTCCAGCTGCATGGACCTCTGCTTCCAGTAAAAAAAACCAAACAAACAGTTTATTTCAGTCATTTATGCTGGTTCAAACCTGGCAAGCCATCCAGAAAGTCTCCCGGTCTCTTTGTCAAATTGTTTTAGGGATCAGAAGTTTAGCAATATTCTCACTTCTCACCTGAAGCAAGGTAAATGCCTTTGTGAACACCTCAGACTGCAGCCAATGGCAGACAAAGAAAATCACCTTAGAAGTCTTACTTGGTGAGCCAAGACATCGTAAGTCACTTTCCAGCAACTGAAAAAATTGCACAAACAACTTGGGGCTCAGCTGACAGGTGGTATCTGGCAGAACAGATGGGAATTTGGCCCAGGAATCTGATCCAGAGATGTTAAATGCTAAGGGCTGTATTGGAAATCCAAGCACTTCAAACTTCTACTCATAGGCTCATTCTGGTGACAGTTTGTTGCATTTTTAGTGCTGTTTCTTGCAAAAAAAGCTGTGTATGTAACTCATTGGGACACTCTTCAGACTAAGGCTTGAAATAATATAGGGATATATATACAACCCTTTTTTTTTTTTTTTCAGTTTACTGGCCTGAGATATTGAAACAATGAAGAAATTATTTGAATGAATATGATTTGTCTCCCCTTAAAGTAAAACAAGCATGCTCAGATTAAATTTTTCAAGGGACAAAAAAGCAGATAAAACATTTAAATACAATAGTTTAGAGGGGTTAAGAATCATGCATGTGATTTTGAAGACATTCCCTAAAAGCCATGCAAAGATAGAGCCAAGTAGCATAGCATGGCTCTTGAAAAGACTAGGCACACACACACACACACACACAATATACTCTTGGTGCTTCTGTATTATTCTCCCGTTATTTAATTTCTCATTCCAGGGAAGAGGGATGAGATAAAGGAGGAGAGAGAATAATAGTTATGATACAGACCAAATAAAACTGACAACTAGCAAGATCACTGAGAGAAATGTGTGTTTTCCTTACATTTTTATTTTCAGCCTTGATTATAGCCATATCACAGTCTTGAGCTTTGGCTTATCTCAGCCTTTATTCCTGACATAAATATATTCAGTTCACCTCATAGAGATAACAGACTCACCCAAACTGTCAAGATAGCTCGAAACTTGCCTGCAGATTTCATACTATTCATCATTAAAGAGCTCTCTGTGGTGTTGCCAAAACTAACAGAGTCTGATATCTTTTTGGGGGAAAAAAAAATAAGAGGTTTTCCAAAACCTGTTATCATTGCTACTTTTCTAAATTAGTCTTTGTCTGGTACAAAACTGAAATATACTCACTAAAAAATGGTTTTGGTATTTAATTCAATTTCTGATCTTTCTCAAAGAATGAGAAAGTTGTTTCAAGGAGCAAAGCATAGCAGAGTGTTTGAGAAGAACTCTAGCATGATTAAAGTCTTTCCTGAGGAACTACAAATTACAGTGCTGTACAGCCTGTCTCCAAAGGAACAGTACTCAGAATCTATTCCAAAAGAGTAGACTCATCTATCTCCAAAGGCTAATTGCATCTCCTTTTACTGTGCAGATTTGCTATACTTGTGGTTTCCTCACCCTTTGGTAATTCTCCCCCTTCCTCCCTATTCGTTTCATTTGGTACCAGTATATTCCTATATGTGGTTTTGTTGCTGATTTACAGGACTGGTGCAGCAATATATGTGAACCCTGTGGAATGGTTGTTCAACAGCAGACTGACCTTAGCGGGGCATTGACCTGTCATAGAAATTAGAGCAGGAAAATAAACAAGCCCTCAGCTCCCAGAAGGAGCTGTCTGGGAGTGGAAGTGTTTCCAGGCAGCTCAGATACACGAATGAGTCTGCACTTCAGCACACACACAACTCACACTCAGGAGCTTCTCACCAGACTCTGGCCTGCCCTGGAAGTAACACGCTTTAGTTTAGCATGTTCTCTAAAGGGAAAGGTCAACAGTTTTAATTAAAATAAACTACTGACTTCTTATCCACTGTCTGTCTCCAGATCTATCTGGTTAGCTTCTATTTTTTATAGGAATGAAAAGGTAGTGTCTGATCACCTGTCCACTGGAAGAAGTTTCCCATGATAAATTCTAATACAATATCACGAGAGGAAGTTAGGGGAGCTTGAAAAACTGGCACCTTAAAGATTTTCCCAACTGGGTCATTTCCTGGCAAAAGAGAATGAGGAGTTGGGTTGTGCACCTGATATAAACTCTCAGTGATGAGAATCCATCTTCTGTTAGTAGATGATTGCTTTGGAGGCTCCTTTGTGCCTGAATGTTGCCTGAGCTGGATTCAATCACAGTACCAGTAACCACAAATAATACAGGTTTAACAGTCTGATCCAAAATACTGAAAATTTACATGCAATAGGATTTTTTCCAGGAAAGTTAAAAATCTCTCAGAGAGCGTCTCCAAATAAGATCAGATGTGAAGATAAGAAAGGGGTCTTTCTTGGTCATTCCGTCAATGAACCAAAGAATCCCAATTTAAGCTTTCTGCTATAATGTGGTATTCTAGAGATAAAAATGATCTTGCCCATATAGGGACTATGAATAAGTATCATTTGCCAGAGAAAGTTCTCACTCTTAGGAGGATTAGAAGTCTGAATGGAGAGATAATCTCAGATATTCCTTCTCTGAACTGGAGGGAACAAATACCTGTCATATACACTATGCCTGCTGGCAGTCAGATTGACTTGGGACTTTAAACTGTTCCAGTGTAACTTGTTTGTGCTCTTCCCCACCTCAACGTCATTCTTTCCTTCTGCAGTTTGACTCAGCTCACAAAGGATATCAGTTTAAACCTTCCAGATTTAAGCAGGTGGTTGCAGGTCTAGTCTTTCACAGGTGAGTGAATTAGTGTGACTTTATGCATTATGCTCAGCTAACAGAGAAAGTTTAACCATTAAAATTACTTTAATACAGAATCACGTCCCTGAGTGAAATAGATAATGTATTACAAGTCTAGACTCTGACAGTTTCTAAACTTTATCATCTAATATCTAATACCTGGCCATTTCTCTCTTCTTCTTCTGGTTGATTCTCCAACTTCTCACAAACTTCTTTCCACCTTTTTAATCTTTTAACTTCTTCTTTCTTATTTTCCTTTCTTGCCTAAATAATTACACTAACTTACACTTTCCTCTTTGGCATTGTTGCAACAGCTTCAGTGCAGAAGTATACTGACCGCATCTCTGAATAACCCTTTGTCTGCTGACAGGAATCCAGAGGCATTGGTATTACCACTATATATATATATATATATATATATATATAAAATATCAGTAAAAATAAT